>JAQOTM010000353.1:143827-222029 GCA_029168755.2 Tillandsia fasciculata | reverse complement strand
TCTGTGTCGAACTTTTGGCGAAGTCTACAACGAGCAATGGGAACCAAGTTACACTTCAGCACAGCCTTTCATCCGCAAACCGATGGACAATCAGAGCGGGTGATACAGATCGTGGAGGACATGCTTCGAGCATGCGTTCTGGACTTGGGCGAAGGGTGGGCACGGTGTTTGCCCCTGGTGGAATTTGCCTACAATAACAGTTACCAGGCCAGCATTCAGATGGCGCCGTACGAGGCACTGTACGGGCGCCGCTGTCGGTCTCCGATATGCTGGGATGACTTAGGCGAGCGAAAAGTTCCTGGCCCCAGATTTGGTGGAGGAGACCGAAGCAAAGGTGCGATTAATTAAACAAAGAGCTGCTGACCGCCCAAAGCAGACAGAAAAAGCTATGCAGATAACAGACGCCGAGACTTAGAATTTCATGGTAGGCGAGCACGTGCTGCTCCGGGTCTCACCCTCCAAGGGAAACCGACGTTTCGGCATAAAGGGGAAATTGAGCCCAAGATACGTAGGACCGTTCGAAATCCTAGAGCGCGTGGGAGACCGGTGGCGTACCGGTTAGCCCTGCCCCCCGAACCTCGAACGAGTCCACAACGTGTTCCATGTCTCGATGCTCGGAAATACCTCGCTGACCCCTCTCATGCCTTGGATGCCTCCACCATTGAGTTGCGAGAGGACTTGAGCGTCGAGGAGACGCCAGTGCGGATTTTGGCAAGAGAGGACAAGAAGCTGCGCAACCGAACGATCCCCTACGTGAAGATCCAGTGGAGCAACCACGAGGAGCGCGAGGCGACGTGGGAACTGGAGTCGAAAATGAGGGAATGTTTTCCCGAACTGTTTAGTGAGGTTGAGTTTAAGTTTCGGGACGAAACTTTTTATAAAGTGTGAGTGGTGTAGTGATCCGACCCTTCGGGTATTTTTGAACTCACATGTAATCGCTTAGGCCTTAAGCGAAATAAAATTTATTTAATTTTCTTAAGTCGGCCGGGACTAGGTGTGTGTATTTTTCTGCAATAGAGCGCGAAAAACGATGACCGACGGTGCGATCGGATTCGAAATCCGATATCGGGATCTCCCGGAACGGGATCCTTAGCGTTGCGGTAATTAGTCACGCATCGGGGACCGTGCAAAATATCTTGCACCCGTTAGAGATAAGGTGGGTTATCTCGTAGGGTAATTAATTAATTAATTAACTAATTATCCGGTGAGGGAAATTTAAATCCTCCTACGTACGAATTAATTTAGGATTTAAATTGTGGGATTTTATCTCGTGCATTAGATAAGAGATAAAATCGGGATATTTAAATCGGGGATTTGTTTCCCACAAGATATTTAATAAAGGTGATTAAATAATCGGTGACTAAAATTTAAAAAGGGTTGATTAAATATCCGGTAATTTGAATCCAATTGGATTTGATTATTTAATAAGGGTGGTTAAATAATCGGGTGGTCAGAATTTAAGTGATTAAATAACCGGTGGTCAGATTTTAAGATTTAATATCCCGTCAGCGATATTTATGTGAGAGATAGAAACGGGGAGATTCGGGTTTTCCTACGTACGTAAAATTAAGGAAGTTAAAGATAGGGTTATCGGTAGGGATTAATTAATTAATAAATTAATTAATCGAACCGAAAAATATCCGAAGGGATTTTTGGCGTGATTTGGATAAGTAAATGGGAGAACTATTTATTCTCCTGTTTACCGAGCGCCGAGCGAAACCCTATTCTTATTTTACCGCCTCCTCAAACCCTCCTCTTTCGTGCTACCGAAACCCCCAACCGGTGAGGAAAAGTAAGAGAAAAGAGAGAACGGATCCATAACCGGAGAAAGGAGAAGGAACCAATCGTCCCAAACGCCGACCCGAGGGCAAGAAACGTGACCGGACACTTTCCCGAAGATCTCCGGTTAGTTTTATATTTTTTAATAATTTTTCCGAATTTTCCTAGTCGCCCGTTTTAGGTTTCTTGAATTTCTCCCCCGTCCCCGTTACCGTCGTCGTCATCGTAGTTATGTTAGACGAACGGAACGGACAAAGGAGGCGCGCGGTGCCACTAGGGCATCGCGCGGGGTGAAGGGGAGAAACACACGGACGACCGGGCGCCACCGCAAGCGGCGGCGGCGCCGCGCGGGTCACACCCGCGCGGGCGCGCCGCGCGGACACCGCGCGGCCACCGCGCTGGCGGCCCCGCGCGCGGGGCCCGCGCGGGGTGGCCGCGCGGGGCGCCGCGCGGGCACCCGCGCGGGGCGCCGCGCGGTGCGGCCCCCGCGCGGGCGGCCCTGCGCGGGCGCCCGCGCGGGGTGCCGCGCGGGCACCCGCGCGGGGTGCCGCGCGCGGGCGCCCCGCGCGGGGTGCCGCGCGGGCGGGCCGCGCGGGCAGCCACGCGGGGTGCCGCCCGGGCACCGCGCGGGGTGCCGCACGGGCGCCGCGCGGGCGTTCGCGGGCGCCGCGCGGACCCGTGTCCGCACGAGCACCGCGCGAACGCCGCGCTGGGTGCTGTGAGGACGCCGTCCGCAGAGCCCCGCCATGCGCGGCTCCGACGGACGGTGACGGCCATTCAAGGCATGGGTGCCCCGCCGGACAGCAGGACGGTGCCGGACTTTTGTAAATAATAATGTGGGGTATTCTTCTATTGCGATATGTTAGTATATTTTCTGACCTTAGTGTCCGTGCGGACTTTATATAGGTCCGGGTACGCAGCGGGAGAGTGCAAAGGGCTCGGGTGACCCGTCTTCTCTCCAACCAGGTGGGTAGAGTTGCCATAAGTGCAACAAGTGCAGTAAGTGCATTTATCGCCATTAAAGTATTCTTTAATTTACCTAACAAAGTAGATGGTAAGCTAACCTTTCGATTAAAGATATTTTATCTGACAATTTAAGCGGCTGCGGTCGCGGTGCTCACTACACGCCAATTTTGGCAATCCGGTGACGGATGCTGCACGTACACTGGCGGACCGGGCCACCGCATGGTGTACTTTTCCGGAAAAGTGGTCTTTTTGACCCGTGTGCCTCACAAAGGAGTGGGAGCCGTGAGGACCTCTTCACGGCTGCTATAGGGGCCGCACTAGCCCCGTGAAGTGGTTAAAGCATCAAAAGGTGTTTGTGCACGAGGGGGGACTTTAGTACCCCGACAGGTACTCTGGGACTGGTGCCCAGCTTAAAATATGCACAGGGGGTTTAACGAAAGGTTACGGGGTACTCGGTGTATTCGGTTTTTTTCCTTCTTGTTACTATTAGACATCTACTTTGTTTGTCACTGACGTTACCCACTCCGTGACAGGTACTGCTATTAGGTGCGTCAGCCGGGGTGACGGTGGGACTGCGTAGTGAGGACCGTAGTCGGACACTTGGTTATCTTGATTCTTTTGACTCTAACTCATTTCCTTATGCATGAATCTTTATTTTGCTTGTGGATGGCTTAGTTGTGAACTTGTATTAGCTCTGTGGATGAGGTGTAGGTTATAGTATGATACTATTAGTAGTGTTCTTACGTGCGGCATGTTTTCATGATGAGTTAAAGGATTGCGAAAATGTTTTCTCAAAATGAAGTGCCGTGTGGGCATGGGTTTTCAACTCTGGGCTTTATCCTTTCCAAACAGTGATGCCGCTTAATTAACTTGCTATAATTGATGGTGAACGTCTACGGTATGGTTGTTGGTTGGGAATTGATGCATAATATTTGTGATTGAATGACATGTTGTAAATAAGACGCCGTGCATATGCAAAGGAGGACTCTGTCCGTGGACAGAGTGAATTTGCGTATGTGGCGCGTCTGGCACGCACCGGGGTTGAAGATTATGTTCCTTATTAAAAAGAAAAAAAAAAAATAGACACGTTTTTCCGCTTCACATGACTCAAAAACCCCCGGGGGCGTGACACACACCCAATCCAGTACTCCTGCGCCTGCCCGCGCACCTGCCCGGCCTGCCCGTGCACCTGCGTGCGCCGAGACCCCTGCACCGAGCCAATAGGAAGGTGCCACGTGTCCCCGCTCCGGTCCACCGTACACCCCGCTATGCTCCGTGGACCGCGACCGTGGACCATCCAATGATAAACTGCCCGTGGCCCCCCGCTCCGGTGCACGCCTGCCGCGTGGACCGCGCACCTGCCCGCGCCCACGCGCCCTGCCCGCGCCGCTCTCCGCCTGCCCGAGGCCACGCCGCCGCCCTCCGCCGCCGCCGGTCGCCGCCGGCGATCGCCGGAGTTACTGTTCCGGCGGTGAACAGTAACCCTTGCCCAAAAAGTCAAGTAGGTAGTCCATTTTGACCGTTTTCGCGCGCTGAATCCGAATTTGACGTCCATTTTGCCAAATTCCAACCCTAAAATTGCCAGAGGCTCCCGGAAGTGTATTCTTAGCCCGAATTTCGCGCGGAGCCCAATTTTGATATTCGATTCGCGCGAAACCACCTCTAAACCCTCCACGAGGGTCCTCCGATCACCCACGTGATCCAAATAAGCCCGAAGTCCAACACTTGTGCCCCAGACACCTCCGACACACCAAGTAAGCCTCCAAAGCCACCCCCAACGCACCGCAGCAGCTCTGCGGGGATCCGGGTCATCACAACTTAGGAACCCTAGGCTTGTGGTTGGACCCTAGGATGACTCACGTGAGAGCCGTGATTTTAGCAGGAGTCCTGATTGGGTTTCTAACTCTTCCGAGCGGATCGGGATGAGTGATTGACATGTCTTCCTTCTGTGGCAACTATGTTGGCTGCAGACAACATAGTACTTCGGGAAGGGGGACATGCCTTTAGACTTCTGCTGGATTGGGTCGAGTGTTGTTTGGTGTTGTCTTGATGTTTGCTTGTGGATTGCAGGTGGGCACGATGCCTCCTCGACGCAGGATGCGGACGCGTTCTCGGCCTTCCTCCTCCCCTGAGCCTGAGCAGGAGGAGTCAGCACAGGATCAGCAGAGTGAGGCACAGGAGCTTCGGGCTCAGATGGCTCATTTGTCGGAGACCTTCCGGCGTCGGGAGGAGACCTTGGATCGGATGGTGCGTATGTTGGAACAGAGGGCACAGTCAGCTGTGACACCCCCAGTTGTATCAGCAGCACAGGCAGCCCCTACTGCACCGGTTACCAGTGATCGGCCGTCCGGGACGGCGGGACAGTTGACCCCTGCAGAGCAGCGTGAGGTGGTGGATCTATTGATGAGGTTCCGCCAGTTCGATCCACCCCGTTTTTCTGGATTGAGTGCAGAATCGTGGGCGGCCGAGTCTTGGATCACGGCCATGGAGCGTCATTTTGAGAGTTTGTTCGTTCAGGAGCGGTTTCAGGTGCTGTTGGCGACACACTTCTTGGAGAGCAACGCCGAGGCTTGGTGGCGGCGTGTGCGACCTGCTGGTCCGCCTGGGACGCAGCTTCTCTCTTGGGTGGAGTTCCGCAGCCTATTTCTTGGAGCATTTTTTCCAGAGAGCGTCAGGCAGAGGCTGGAAGAGCAACTGAAGAATCTCCGTCAGGGAGATCGCCCTGTGCAGGAGTACATCGTAGACTTCAACCGGTTGTTGGCCTGTGTACCGCATGCGGCCAGAGATGAGGCGCATCGGATTTATATGTTCGAGCGGGGTTTGCGCCAAGAGATTTATCAGTTCGTCCGTAGCTGTAAGCTGTAAGTGGGTCTTCAAGACCAAAAGGGACTCTTTAGGTAACATAGAACGATATAAGGCCAGACTTGATGCCAAAGGTTCACTCAGAAAGAAGGCATTTATTATTATGAAACCCTCTCTCTGGTATCTAAGAAGAATTCATTAAGAATTATCATGGCTTTGGTAGCTCATTTTGATTTGGAGCTACATCAAATGGATGTGAAAACAACATTTCTAAATGGGGATATAGAGGAAATAGTCTACATACAACAACCCGAAGGTTTTAGCACAGATGAGAACAGTCACCTTGTTTGTAGACTAAAGAAGTCTATATACGGACTGAAACAGGCTTCCCGTCAATAGTATATCAAATTTTATGATGTAATTACTACATTTGGTTTCGTAGAAAATATCGTAGAGCAGTGTATATACCTTAAGGTTAGTGGGAGTAAATATATATTTTTTTAGTCCTATATGTGGATGATATTCTGCTTGCAAGTAGTGATTTAAATTTGTTTAAAGAGATCAAAAATTTTCTTTCTAAGAATTTTGAGATGAAGGATATGGGTGAAGCTTCTTATGTTATCGACATAAAAATTCACAGAAATAGATCTCGAAAGATTTTGGGTTTATCTCAGAAAGCCTATATTGAAAGAGTTTTAGAAATGTTTAATATGACAAATTGTGCACCTACAGCTGTGCCTATTGTGAAAGGTGACAAATTCATTCAAAACAGTGCCCACATAATGATTTAGAGCGAGAGCATATGAAAAACATACCCTATGCCTCTACAGTAGGAGCTTGATGTATGCGCAGGTCTGTACCAGGCCTCATATAGCGCATGCAGTAGGGATGCTGGGCAGATACTAGAGCAACCCTGGCCTTGATCACTGAAAAGCTGCAAAAAAGGTTATGAGATATTTACAAGGAACAAAGGACTAAATGCTCACCTACATGCATTCTGACTTTCTTCAGATGGTTAGTTATTCGGACTCCTATTTTACTAGATGTGTGGATTCTAGAAAATCTATTTCGTGATATATTTTCTTTCTTGCTCACGGTGCTATATCTTGGAGGAGCACCAAGCAGGATACAGTTGCTACATCCACTATGGAGGCGGAGTTCATCGCTTGCTATGAGACTTCGTCATAGGCTTTATGGCTATTGGCCGAAAAGTTGTAGTCAGCGATCGGCCCTTAGGTTGACCCTCTAAGTGTGAATGCGCCGCATGCAAGAGGGATCAAGCGATCGGGCCATGGAGGGATCCGCTCGGTTCGGTTCTTCTCAATCAACTATTGAGAGAGTTCGGCCTAGATTTATGGTGACCCGAATCCCTGTGATGCTTGGTTGCGTGGTCAGTGTCATGTAGACACCAATCATTGTGTGTTGAGTGCGTTTGCGCGCCAAACGGATGCGAGAAACGGACTTAGTGCGAAAAATTGATCAAAAACACATATTTTTGTGTTTTTAGGAGGATTCGGGCGCCCGGATTGGGATTTCGGGCGCCCAAAATGTCTAGCACTACGCTGTGGACCACGAGTCAGCCAAGACAGGTGCCGCGCAGCGGTTGGAGTCTTACGGGACACGTAGCGACTTCGGATTGGGCGGACGTGCGGGCGCGGAAGACCCAACGCAGTCAACGCGCGGCCCATGCCGCCTTTCCACGTGGCGCGCTGTGGTTGGCGAGCGCCAACCACCGTGCCGGGGCGGGACGCATGGCGCGCGATCGACAATTCGGTGCACTTTGGATGGTTGCCACGTGTTTGGGCGCAGGGCTACTGTTTTCGGGCACCCGAAACCTGGGATTTGAGCTGAGTTTTGGACATAATTATTTGGTGGCTTTAAAAGGAAGCCTTCTTTTCCATTTTGGGGGCTTCCAAGGGGCCAAGTGCGACCAGAGGGAACCGCCCTACACTACCCCGCCATTGATGGTTAGTTTTGAGTGGATTTATGAGCATCTTCATCATCTTCTTCCCTCCATTAGTAAGCTCCAAGCTCCCTCCATTTGCTGGTAGTTTCGTCGATGTATCTTCCTCGGCTTCCCTAGAGTAGACCACTTAGAGTTTTGAGCCGAATTTTGGAGGGGAGCTTCTCCACTGGTAGGTCTCCAACTTTTGTATTGGTGACCACCCTCTATTCCCACGTTTACTGAGGCATCTTTACCTATCTTTGGAGCCCTTATGCATAGGGCAGTTTTCTGGACAACATTGAGTATATATGAATTTTCTTTGTCTTCTTCTTATGGAACTGAGGATTTAAAGGCTTGGGAGTGCTTTAGACTTCAAGATGAACAAGTGGACACCTTATTTTAAAATTTTGACGGTATTTTTGTATAGGTTATGGGGTCTCTTTGTGGGACTATGTGCACATTACAGCTAGTAGTTTTTCTTATGAACCTCTTTGTGTTGTTAGCTTTGGGGAGCTATTTCGTGGCTATCTTGGGTTTTTTCTAGGAATGTAAGAGCTTGAGCACTTTCTTATGATCAAGGTGAGCAACTTTCCTTTTGGTTCCATTTCGAGATCGCGTATGGATTAACTTCTACGCCGCGTTGAACTTGCTCCCAGTTTTTGGGCAGATTCGGATAGCACCGATGAGATCTTGCCTTTGCAGAATTTCAGCACTTGTGAAGAGCCTTGTTTTGCTTCATGGATGTTCCTAAGTTGGAGGAGAACTTACGAACCAAGTTCGGCATCGTTTCGTTGAGGTATGAGTTCAGATTGGGCACCCGATTGCTATCGGAGTTGTTTGCTGAATTTCTGCACCTAACCGAGTGTTTTTGCAGTTGTGCTCAATCCGGCAGGAGTTTTTAGGAGCTTTTTGGTTCATTGGAACCAAGGGAGCCTGAGGATCGTGCACGTCGTGTTTCAGCCCGATCGGATTCCGGATCGATGCGTTCCAGGTGGATTAGATTTTCTCCGAAACCAGCGGACTTCCTATTACATCTATTGCTATAGTTATCAGCATGCTAATGGTAGTGCTTGCTATTGATGTAGTGAACCAGAACTTGGAATATAAACAAATGTGAATAAAAATAGTATAAAATACTATTTTTATGGGGTTAGAAAAGTAAAGGGTTACTCGGAAGAGAATTGGGCCCAAATCGGAATTAAAATAAGAGACCTAGAATTTTATATGAGAAAGTGGGCCAAGACTGTAAGTGGAAAATTCACAGTGTCGGAAAATTTCGAGAAAATTACGGGAGCTCCGTAAATATGTTTTTAGACCACAGCAAAAGTTTTGCGTTGATCGGACACCCGGATTGAGAGAACGGGCTCCGCCAGCGAATTCAAAGACAGTGGGATTTTTGGCCTATCAAAAAGGGTCTAAACTGAAAAGTTTAAGTATCATGAGGTAAATCAAGTTAAACTGTGGCTGCCCGTCAAATTTGAGAGTAAACGGGCGAGAAATGGGCAAGAACGGACGAAAACGGGCGAAACTGGGCTTGGGCCCAAGTTTCGGGCGCCCGAAAGTGGGAACCGGGCGCCCGGAAAGTACTGTAGCAAGTGGGCTTTTCGGGCTGCAGTGAACCGGGTTCGGGCACTGTAGCGAACCGGTTACTGTAGCAGCCCGGTCCAGAATGGATGCGCCCGGAAGTTAGTGTGCGCGCCCGAAAGTTTACTGTAGCGGCGCGAATTCCGAGGCAGTGGCACAGATCCCGATGCAGTGGCACGGATCTCGATGCAGTGTGCGTGGATCTCGATGCAACAGGCATGAATCCCGAGGCATATGGCACGGATCTCGATGCAGTGGCGCGGATCCCGATGCAGTGGCACGGATCCTGATGCAGTGTGCGTGGATCTCGATGCAACAGGCACGAATCCCGAGGCGCGGCTCGCGCGGGAGACGCGCTGGGCGCGCGGCTCGAGGGCGCGGGGCGTGCGCGGGGAATACGCGCGGGCCCTGGCGCGGCGTCAGCGGGGACGCCACGTGGCGTCTCCCCATTGGTTGCAGCAACCGAGGGCGCAGGCGTGCGCGGGGAACGCGCGCGGGCCCTGGCGCGGCGTCAGCGGGGCAGGCCATGTGTCGGCCTCCCATAGGTCGGTCAGCGCGACGCGACGCACTGACGGGACGAGTCGCTGCGGCCGGTGTCAGCGGGAACGTGGGTGCGGTCCACGTGGCGGCACCCGATTGGCCGCCACATTTCAGTTGTCGCGGTGCACGGGTCCAGGGACACGTGTCGCGCTCGGGTTGGCCGAGCGTGGTGACGTGGCGCTGAGCTGGCGCGGCGTGGATGCGTGGACCGCGGCGGGGGCTTTTACTGTAGCCGCCCGAAAGTTTTCGTGCGCCCGAAAGGGTGCGCCCGAAAGTTCGGAAACGGCCTGTAAAGGCCGAAACGGCTCCTTTTTCCTCCTTTTTCCCTTTTTGGCTTTACCCGAGTGCGCGGGGAGGGGAGGAGGGCGATTTTCGCCGGGGTTTTCGAGGGCGCACGAGCGCGCCGTGAACCCCGTGGAGCGTGCAAAGTACTCCAAAGAGACTAAAAGACGCGATGGATGACACGGCATTGTCGAGGTAGGCCCCGTGTGTCGTTTTTGCGGTATTTTTGGCACAGCTTTGAATTTCCTTCCTGGATTTTGGGATTTGACTCCTTTGCCACGTGCATGTTAGGGACCCAACTTTCTGTGCCGTTTTACTGCGTGAGTTTCGCGGGCGTTTTGAACGCGCCTCGTTTTGCGTGCCGCTCGTGGGAGACATGCTCCATTTTGCGTGCGGATTCAACGATCGTGCGATGTTTTTAGCGCAAACTCGAAAGGCATGCACCGTTTTATGTGCAACGTTGAAAAAGGGGCTTGCACCGTTTTGCGTGCCAGTGCGAGGTATGTGCTTCGTTTTGCGCGCAGGTTGGACTAACGGACACCGTTTTGCGTGCAGGTTCTAACAATGCATCTCGTTTTGCGTACAGGACTGGATGAAGGTGCACCGTTTCGCGTGCAACCCCATAGTGGAGCGTGCACCGTTTTGCGTGCCAATACGGGGTGTGTGCTTCGTTTTGCGTGCAGGTCGTGTTGTCGCGCACCGTTTAGCGTGCCGTCACTAATAGTGTGCACCATTTTGCGTGCAGGGCTAGAAAAGATGTGCATCATTTTGCGCGCAACCTTAAGAGAAGCATGCTCCGTTTTGCGTGCGAGCTCGAGGTACCAAGTGGAGCCGCGTGGAAGCCAATTGCAAGTGTCTACAAGCAATTGGGAGAATAGTGATCAAGTGTGGAGACATGAAAGGAAATTAGGGACACTACAAGGTGGGGAATTCTGCCGAAACTGGGTGACCTCTCCCCTTGCTCCTTTGCTTTTCGATTCGAAGCATGATAGTAGCCTGTTAGAGGCGTTAGGTAATTATGATTGTGATTGCCTGTGTAGATGGATACAGATGAAAAGTGCAACTGTTGGTTGCCAGAGATAGAGGAATAAATGTGCATGTGTAGATGGACACAGAGGAAAAGTGCAACTGTTGGTTGCCCAAGATATATGATGAATATGCATGCGTAGAAGTAATTATTATTTTATGAATGAGATGAAAATAATTGCATGCATGAAAATGATTAGCTATTCATAATTATGAGCATGTTAGGGTATAACCCTAGGAATCACGTGACATAAGGGAACAACAGTGGTTAGTAGTAAGACTAGGAGAAAACCTAGTATAGGGGTTTGACGAGTGACATCAACTTAGGAGTTATCCTAGGGTAAATGAGTGGCATGGTCTTAGGTAATAACCAAAGGACACTGGATAGAGTGATCAACATAGAGTCAAGGGACTCTAGGATGAGTATGATATGGAACTTAGGTAAAGGGAACCTAAAGTGATCCAGATGAGTTTAAACTCACAGACAAGGAGTTAGAGTCAGTGTAACTCTAAGATAAAGTGGAACAGGAAAAGAGAGTTAAGTTAACTCTAGGATTCAGTGAGGAATCAGGAAAGGGGGATAAGATCCCAAGGTTAAAGAATTAAACAAATACAACCCTAGAAAGTCATAGGGTGTCTGGGCAAATGGACAATAACTTTAACTTCAATTTGAGTTAAACAAAGAAAGTGAAATGGGAAGAGTCCAGGAGACTCTCTGGTTACCCGTGTGGCAAGATCTAGGGTAAGGGATGAAAAAGTGGTTAATAAGCAAGACAAGCAAATTGCTTAAGATAAAAAGCATAATGAGAATATAAATGGCGCCTTCGAATTTGAGACTCGTCAAGTGGAGCAGGACTCCCTGGGCAGTGACCCGTCAGACGAGGTACTTTCGAAAGGCTTAAAGTTAAAAGCAAGCTGAAAGTGGCTAAAGTGCATAAAGAGAATGTAAATGGCGCCTTCGAATTTGAGACTCGTCATGTGGAGCAGGACTCCCTGGGCAGTGACCCGTCGGACGAGGTACTTTCGAAGGGCTAAAAGTGAGAGTAAAGAGCCAAATGCTCAAAGAAAAGAGAAAGGAATTTGCCAGTGGCAAAATGGGAGCTATGAGCTCGAATAAGAAAGGAAAGCAAGTGTTCAAAAGCAAAGAGGCTAAGAACTAAAGTAAAAAGAAAAGAAAGAAAATATAAAAATAAAACGGGCAGACCTACGGAGAAACCAGCCCAGGTTGGAGGTACGGGCAGTAATCCCTCTCTCGGGCAGTGACCTGTTCGGGACGTTTCTTCCGTAGGACGGGGCCGAAAGAAAATATAAAGATAAAACGGACAGACCTACGGTGAAGCCAGCCCAGGTTGGAGGTACGGGCAGTTATCCCTCTCCCGGGCAGTGACCCGTTCGGGACGCTTCAGCCGTAGGACGGGGTGACACTTGCGGGTGTTATCGGCAACCTTAGAAATCTTATCTTATGGTAGCAGGACTACCGGGCTTGGGCCCGTTTGATAAGAATTTCTGAGGGTTTACTTGAACTAAAGCACCAGAATTTAAAGAATAAAGAAAAATAGAGTGGCCAAGGTGGCCGGGTTAGTTGGATCCTGTATACAGCGGCATAGTTGTCACGCCCCGAGACCGTCAATTTGAACAGTTCGGGCGCGCCAACAGACCCGCCAATCGGGCATGACCTTTCAAGACCCGAAAGGAACGGTTTAATCCAACAATATCATTTCAATATAGCGGAAGAGTAAGCAATCAGAGGAAAGAACTATAAATTTAAACTTTCAATCATTCAACAAGTAGTTAAAAGAAATGAAAGTGAAACACTTGAGCGAAGACATACACTTTTGTTTAATATTACAACTCTCTTTTAGCATGAACTACAATACCAAAATACATCCATATTTTTTTTTTCTTTCCTTTCCAACTTGAAACTTAAACATTTAAAATTTACATTGTTCCTCACATACAAAAGTTCGCTCAAGGAAATAAAACTCCAAAATGGTACCGCGACTCTAGACTGCTAGGTCGCTACTCTGCTGGGCCCTTGCCCCTGTCGCGTGCCTCCCTCGACGTGCCTGGACCTGTGGGGATGTCACCCAAAGGGTGTGAGAACTACAACGAAGTTCCCAGTGGGTTCAACCACCGAGAGAAAATGCCCTGCACCGCTTAGTCTAATGGAAGCAATATAATAGAGAATGAAATACAGTAAATAAAAGCTGTAAATCTTAGCTAGCATGCTTAATACTTTTACCTTTGCCATGACATAGCTCTATGTCGCTGTAGGATGCCAAACTAACCAACCTGTCCCTTGTCAAGTGACTTTCATTAACTTTCTTTGTGTTTCAATTCAAGTTGCTAAACCCTCGGAGAAGCTTGCCCAACGGGCCCTAGCCCGGCAGACATGCTGCCATAAGACAAGTCCTCTAAGGTTGCCGATAACACCCGCAAGTGTTACCCCGCCCTACGGGGAAACGTCCCGAACGGGTCTCTACCCGGGAGAGGGACACTGCCTGCTACTCCAACATGGGCCACGTTTCACCCCGTAGGTACGCCCGTTTTATTATTTCTTTTATTGCTTTGCATTCAGCCTCTTTGCTCTTTTAAGCCTTTGCCTTTCTTTTGCTCTTTAGCACTTAGCTTCCATCTCATTAGAGCTTATAGCTCACATTGCCTCTTAGCCCTTTTTCTTTCTTTGCAATTAAGCTTTTAGCTTATCTTTTGATGCACTCTTACATTTACCCTAGGTCCATGCCTCAAGGTACATAAGTCCCTTGGACTCAATTCTTTACTTTAGTTAAGCTCGAGTTGAAGTTAAAGTGTAGGTGTATTAACCCAACTTCCTATAACAACTCTAGGGATTTTAGATACCTTGGGTTTTAACCTCAACTATACCATGACTATCTTAGAGACATAACTCTAAATTAAGCCCTAGTTCCATGTACCCACATAATTGACTCAGGTAAAAATGCCACTCGTGAAATCCTATAGTGAATGCCACACATTAGAGCCTAATTTGAGTTTTCTCCTAAGTCAAAATTTCCACAAACGACAAACCACTTCTACATAAGCATGAAAATACTATCCTAGCCACTCTATTAACATGCTTCTAAGAAAAGCAAAAGATAAGGGGAGAGGTCACCCTCGCTCGATAGAATCCCCCACCTCGATGTGCTTTCTGAGTTTCCGGAGGAGACAAGTCTAGCTCTTTATGCCTTGAGGTTTCCCTACGTTGTAAGGAAGGACAAATAAGCAATTGTTTTCACGTGACTTACTAAATTTAGCAAAACGGTAAGATTAACCCCTTTTGGCAAGAAAAGGGGAAATAACCCTTATTAGATCACTTTTCTCCACAAAAAGGCTACTTTTTTATTGGTTTATAAAAATAGGAGAAAAATGATCATCCCTTGGCCTATTGCCAAAAAGAAACTTGCTCAACTCGATCCGGGGTCAAAAAGCCCCACCAATTTTGAGAAAAACTCAATTTGAGCAATTTTCCCCCAATTCTTCGATTTTGCACTTGGTAAGTTGAAGATTGCAAATTTTATAATGGAAGAGAGCCCAATGCTCTCTAAATTTTTAGAGGAGCCCAAATTAAGCAATTCCCCCACCCCCAATTCCTCAATTTTGCATTCTTGCAACATTGAGAAATTTGGAAGTTTGCAATTGGAGAAAAGAAAAGAAGAGAAGAAGTTTTTCTTCATTCTCTTTCTTTTCTTTTCTTTTCTCTCTCTTCTTTTTTTTTTTTATAAATTCCCCCTGCTGCCTGGGCAGCAGCATGGTTGGCTGCTGCCCAAGCAGCAGCACTTGCTGCCTCTGCTGCTGCTTACAGCAGCAGCAGGGCCAGCAGCTGCTTACAGCAGCAGCCAATGCAGCTGCACATTGCAGCTGCCAAGGCAGCAGCTGCAAGTGCAGCTGCAGCATGCTCTCTCCTTTTTTTTTTTTTTTTTTTTTTTTTTTTTTTTTTTGATCCCCTAAACCTGCTGCTGGGCAGCAGCTTGTGCAGCTGCTGCCCAGGCAGCATGCAAGCAGCAGGCTGCGCAAGGCAGCATTGCAGCTGCCTTGCGCAGCAACTATGGCTGCCCAGCTGCTGCTGCTTAGCAGCAGCAGCAGCTGAGCAGCACATGCTGCTCCTCTCTCTCTCTTTTTTTTTTTTTTTTTTTGTCCCACAGCTGCTGCTGTTGCTTTGAGCAGCAGCAGCTGGGCCAGCAGCTGCTGCTGCTTTGAGCAGCAGCAGCTGCTGCTGCTTTGAGCAGCAGCGCAGGCAGAAAGAAAGAGAGAGGGAGAGATAGAGAGAGAGAGAGATAGAGAGAGATAGAGAGAGGGAGAGAGAGGGAGAGGGAGAATACCTTTTCCTTCTCCTCCTTCTTCTCTTCTTTTCTCTTCTTCTTTCTTCTTCTTCTTCTTTTTCTTCTTCTTCTCCCCCCTTCTTCTTCTTTCGTTTCTTCCCAGCTGAGAGAGAGAGAGAGAAAGTGGTTTCAAAATGAGGGAGAGAGAGAGCATTAATGCCTCTGCAGGGGGGTTGCTGGGAGGGGAGGAGATTTTACAAAAATGCCCTCCAATCAACCCATTTTCCCAAATTGCCCTCTTTTCCTGCAGAATTTCCTGCAGTGAGCAATTTCGGGTAGCCCTCTTTCACCACGTTTTCCCGTCAACTGAGAAATCCAAATTGTAATTTTTCTTCGCCCCTTTAATCTACAAATTTTTCTTAAACTTCCCACGATTTTGTTTAAATATTTAGACTACTCTAAGCCCTCGAAAGAGAGCCCCGAAAATGCTTCGCGATTGACTTGTGCTGTCAAGACTGCAGTTTCAGCATTCGCGAAGCATTTTTCTTCGCTTCGTTCTCCGATTTTTCCTTAATAACCTACCTAGGTTTTTCGCCCCTTTTAATAAGAAAACTTTTGTGAGACATCCCACGATTTCTTTTAAAATTTTGGGGCACTCTAAGCCTCCGAAACAGGGCTCCGAAAATGCTTCGTGATCAAAATTTCAGAATTTCAGATTTTGGCTAAGTCCTCGGGTTCAAGTCACTTTTCGACCCGATGCCCTTCGCGTCAGCCCGAAACGCACCGAACTCGACTGTAATCATGTTTAAAACACGTTACAAGTCTTCTCGCCGAATTTTGCCATTTTGCGAACTCGGCGAACACGAGTCCCAATTTTGCAATTTGAGGCTTCGTTTCTCAACCACAACTCACTTTTCGACTCAACGGCTTTTGCGTTGATTCAAAACGCTTCAAACCCACTTGTAATCATATTTGAAACGCGTTACAAGTATTTTTACCGAGTTTTGCTATTTCGCAGAAATCGGTGCACTACAATAGTGGCCGAGTTGGCGCTTAGTAGCGTAGTGTGGCTAGGCAGATTAGTGCTGGGTAGATGGTTTTACACAGATAGTGTAGTGATATGTTATATTGCATAGCTGTATTTGATATTGAGGATTTTAGTTTCCTAGCACTATTATTACTGCTTCCATTGGACCAAGTGGTGTAGGACACTTTTTCTCGGTGGTTGAACCCACTGGGAACTCGCTCGTAAGTTCTCACACCCCTTGGGTGACCCCCCCCACAGGCTCAGCTTTGGGTGTAGCGGTCGAGACGGTTCAGATGCAGACGGCGAGGCATACGTCAGGGGCAAGAGCCCAGCAGCATAGAGACCTAGAGGGTCTAGCAGAGGTACCTTTATTTTATGTTTCGAGTGAACCATGTATTGTGAGGAAAATATTGTAATATTATTTTAATTGCAAGTTGAGAGTTGTAAAATGTAATAAAGTTCATTATGGTTCATTCTTATCATGCTTTCATTTCCGCTTTAACTGTTTGTTATTGAATGAAAGTTTTAAATTAGTAGTGATTTTACTCTGATATTATATCTCATCATACACATTGTTTTGATTCGAGATGGATGTTACCGTTCCCTTCGGGTAGCGAGAGGTCGTGCCCGATTGGCGAGTCTGTCGGCGTGCCCGAACCGGCCCAATTGGCGGGCTCGGGGCGTGACAGATTAGAGTGGTATCAGAGCCTAGGAATAGTCCTAGGTGGTTAGCAACCTTAGGGAGACCCTAGGGATTAGCACGAGAGAGTGTGTGGATTATTAGGCGAAAGTATTTGATTGGTTATTGCTGTTCCCAAAAAGGATGTTGGGACTGATCGAGGGCGACGAGCTTTCATTCTTCGGATATTACGTTGGCGGCCGACAACGTAATGTTGGAGATGAAAAGGAGTACCCTCCTATACTTTCGCATGATTGAGTCGACGAGCCTTTTGTCGGTATGCGGGCTGCGCGTTGCTCAGATGGCTAAGTTTGGGCTGGTTGTTTCGTTGTGGTGTGCATAGTAGAGATGACACCACATAGGAAAACGCACCTGTTTGACTCGAGTTCCGAGAGGGCTCGGGGTCAAACGTGGTATACGAGTTGCGATAGCAGGTGACCGCACTTGTTGGAGGTGGTCCAACAGTAGGTCAGACTTCTTGCCGTCGGCGGAAAGTTCCCGCCGACAGGAAGACAGGTTTCGACGCCTAAGAGTAGCGTCAGCATGACAGTTGGAGCAGATAGATAGACTCCAGTGGCTGATAACGCAGCAAGTTGTGGCTGCACAACAACGTATGAATATACGGCGTCGTCGCCTATAGGGGCGACACTAAAGAGAGTGGCAGTGGCCGCCGAACTTTTGTCGGCATAGCCAACACCTTCAGCATGGGGTGTTGTAAGCTTGTGTCAGCTGGTTTGCCGGCAAAGTATAGTTGATGAGGTCCAGTGAGAGACCGACTCATGAAACGTTGGTGATCGCCTTGTTGCGAGAGCCAAGTTGCTGTGTCCTAGAGGTTAGGGCAAGAAAGACTTACGGGCCTAGTGGCGAAAGTTCGCCCTGATGACGGTAGTGACTGTGTGGCATGTCTTCATGGCTGAGTGCCGCATAGTGGGGCTGGTAAGACCCAGGATAGGTTTCGAGATTCGAAAACCTCGCAAGTAAGCGGGAGTTTTATGGCGCCGGTCTGAGGGATCGGCATGATGGCAAGGGTTGCCACCACAGGGTTTGCGTGTTAATCACCAGAGTTGGTGAAACAGTTATCGTGGTGCCTCGACCTAGTTGGGAGAGTTGCACGAGAGCCGTGGTGTGTTTAAGCAAATCGCTTAGCATTGGATTTTCACGAGTTAGCGTTGGGGGCGTAGGACGCCCAACTGTTTGGGTGCTCATGGAGCACAAGTATCGTTTGGCCAGAGAGAGCTGATTAGGTGGCACGTTAGCCTTTGCCCAGTGTGGCCAGAGTTGATAGAGAGTTTGGGTCGTGGATTGACGACTTGCCGGTTGGTTTTGCTCAGTGAGCATAGTGGTCGCGTGGCGACGATTAGCGGGTTCGCTTGGGGACGATCCGTGCCTGGACCATGTTTGTGGACTGTGGGCCTGTGGCCCAGTGGGCAGGCGCAGTCGGCTGTGAGAGACAGCGGCCCAAGACCTGATGGCGGGGCATGATAGAGATTTGGTCGGGACGGTAGTCCGAGCGATGACCCGGGAACGTGGAATGCCACGTATGAGCCTTGAGGCTGTTAGTACACTGAGAGTGTGATATGACCAGGCCGTAGAGCTAGTGGTGATTGAGGTACTGTAGCTCCTAGTGGGAGTGTCTGGGTAGTAATCCTAAGTGTGGATCTACCCATATGACGATTGGGTCTGTGTGCTAGTGAGAGCCATTATACAGAGTTGGACTGGTTGGGCTATAGGCCCCTATTGGACCGTGGTCTGTGAACCTATTAGTAGTCCGAGATGTCGGGGTAACTGATAACCCGTGGACTTAGAGCGCTAGTAGCGTGTGATAGTTGAGGACTTGTGGATTGGCCTTTGCACTCCACATTAGGCAGCGGAGTGACCGGAAATGCGGTAAATGTAATTAGTTGCAGATGCAACCTCCTTGTGAAAGGTAAAATGATCGCGGAATTAAAGTGAGAGAATTCGCAAGAAAAGACTTGGTCATTCGTGGCAATTGAGAGAGCAAGTGCTCAAATGTGTCTCCCACCTACTTGGTGAAAGTGGCTAGACACCAGGTCTGAGTTGTCCCTGAGTTGAGATAGGGATCCAGGAATGAGCTGCTCGTGTAATTAGGGGCGAGCAGGCAATGTGATGCTGGTCACGATGTACGGCGAGCCCAGTAGTGAGGGCAAGTTTCCCCCTCTTGATCAAGTAGGAGTCGAGATGTGACTCAAGTTTCGAGGACGAAACTTATTTTAAGGGGGGTAGAATGTAGTGAACCAGAACTTGGAATATAAACAAATGTGAATAAAAATAGTATAAAATACTATTTTTATGGGGTTAGAAAAGTAAAGGGTTACTCGGAAGAGAATTGGGCCCAAATCGGAATTAAAATAAGAGACCTAGAATTTTATATGAGAAAGTGGGCCCAGACTGTAAGTAGAAAATTCACAGTGTCGGAAAATTCCGAGAAAATTACGGGAGCTCCGTAAATATGTTTTTAGGCCACAGCAAAAGTTTCGCATTGATCGGACACCCGGATTGAGAGAACGGGCTCCGCCAGCGAATACAAAGACAGTGGGATTTTTGGCCTATCAAAAAGGGTCTAAACTGAAAAGTTTAAGTATCATGAGGTAAATCAAGTTAAACTGTGGCTGCCCGTCAAATTTGAGAGTAAACGGGCGAGAAACGGGCAAGAACAGACGAAAACGGGCGAAACTGGGCTTGGGCGCAAGTTTCGGGCGCCCGAAAGTGGGAACCGGGCGCCCGGAAAGTACTGTAGCAAGTGGGCTTTTCGGGCTGCAGTGAACCGGGTTCGGGTACTGTAGCGAACCGGTTACTGTAGCAGCCCGGTCCAGAATGGATGCGCCCGGAAGTTACTGTGCGCGCCCGAAAGTTTACTGTAGCGGCGCGAATTCCGAGGCAATGGCACGGATCCCGATGCAGTGGCACGGATCTCGATGCAGTGTGCGTGGATCTCGATGCAACAAGCATGAATCCCGAGGCATATGGCAAGGATCCCGATGTAGTGGCACGGATCCCGATGCAGTGGCACGGATCCTGATGCAGTGTGCGTGGATCTCGATGCAACAGGCACGAATCCCGAGGTGCGGCTCGCGCGGGAGACGCGCTGGGCGCGCGGCTCGAGGGCGCGGGGCGTGCGCGGGGAATACGCGCGGGCCCTGGCGCGGCGTCAGCGGGGACGCCACGTGGCGTCTCCCCATTGGTTGCAGCGACCGAGGGCGCAGGCGTGCGCGGGGAACGCGTGCGGGCCCTGGCGCGGCGTCAGCGGGGCAGGCCACGTGTCGGCCTCCCATAGGTCGGTCAGCGCGACGCGACGCGCTGACGGGACGAGTCGCTGCGGCCGGTGTCAGCGGGAACGTGGGTGCGGTCCACGTGGCGGCCCCCGATTGGCCGCCACATTTCGGTGGTCGCGGTGCACGGGTCCAGGGACACGTGTCGCGCTCGGGTTGGCCGAGCGTGGTGACGTGGCGCTGAGCTGGCGCGGCGTGGACGCGTGGACCACGGCGGGGGCTTTTACTGTAGCCGCCCGAAAGTTTTCGGGCGCCCGAAAGGGTGCCCCCGAAAGTTCGGAAACGGCCTATAAAGGCCGAAACGGCTCCTTTTTCCTCCTTTTTCCCTTTTTGGCTTTACCCGAGCGCACGGGGAGGGGAGGAGGGCGATTTTCGCCGGGGTTTTCGAGGGCGCACGAGCACGCCGTGGACCCCGTGGAGCGTGCAAAGTACTCCAAAGAGACTAAAAGACGCGATGGACGACACGGCATTGTCGAGGTAGGCCCCGTGTGTCGTTTTTGCGGTATTTTTGGCACAGCTTTGAATTTCCTTCTTGGATTTTGGGATTTGACCCCTTTGCCACGTGCATGTTAGGGACCCAACTTTCTGTGCCGTTTTACTGCGTGAGTTTCGCGGGCGTTTTGAACGCGCCTCGTTTTGCGTGCCGCTCGTTGGAGACATGCTCCGTTTTGCGTGCGGATTCAACGATCGTGCGCTGTTTTTTGCGCAAACTCGAAAGGCATGCACCATTTTATGTGCAACGTTGAAAAAGGGGCTTGCACCGTTTTGCGTGCCAGTGCGAGGTATGTGCTCCGTTTTGCGCGCAGGTTGGACTAACGGACACCGTTTTGCGTGCAGGTTCTAACAATGCATCTCGTTTTGCGTACAGGACTGGATGAAGGTGCACCGTTTCGCGTGCAACCCCACAGTGGAGCGTGCACCGTTTTGCGTGCCAATACGGGGTGCGTGCTCCATTTTGCGTGCAGGTCGTGTTGTCGCGCACCGTTTAGCGTGTCGTCACTAATAGTGTGCACCGTTTTGCGTGCAGGGCTAGAAAAGACATGCATCATTTTGCGCGCAACCTTAAGAGAAGCATGCTCCGTTTTGCGTGCGAGCTCGAGGTACCAAGTGGAGCCGCGTGGAAGCCAATTGCAAGTGTCTACAAGCAATTGGGAGAATAGTGATCAAGTGTGGAGACATGAAAGGAAATTGGGGACACTACAAGGTGGGGAATTCTGCCGAAACTGGGTGACCTCTCCCCTTGCTCCTTTGCTTTTCGATTCGAAGCATGATAGTAGCCTGTTAGAGGCGTTAGGTAATTATGATTGTGATTGCCTGTGTAGATGGATACAGATGAAAAGTGCAACTGTTGGTTGCCAGAGATAGAGGAATAAATGTGCATGTGTAGATGGACACAGAGGAAAAGTGCAACTGTTGGTTGCCCAAGATATATGATGAATATGCATGCGTAGAAGTAATTATTATTTTATGAATGAGATGAAAATAATTGCATGCATGAAAATGATTAGCTATTCATGATTATGAGCATGTTAGGGTATAACCCTAGGAATCACGTGACATAAGGGAACAACAGTGGTTGGTAGTAAGACTAGGAGAAAACCTAGTATAGGGGTTTGACGAGTGACATCAACTTAGGAGTTATCCTAGGGTAAATGAGTGGCATGGTCTTAGGTAATAACCTAAGGACACTGGATAGAGTGATCAACATAGAGTCAAGGGACTCTAGGATGAGTATGATATGGAACTTAGGTAAAGGGAACCTAAAGTGATCCAGAGGAGTTTAAACTCACAGACAAGGAGTTAGAGTCAGTGTAACTCTAAGATAAAGTGGAACAGGAAAAGAGAGTTAAGTTAACTCTAGGATTCAGTGAGGAATCAGGAAAGGAATATAAGATCCCAAGGTTAAAGAATTAAACAAATACAACCCTAGAAAGTCATAGGGTGTCTGGGCAAATGGACAATAACTTTAACTTCAATTTGAGTTAAACAAAGAAAGTGAAATGGGGAAGAGTCCAGGAGACTCTCTGGTTACCCGTGTGGCAAGACCTAGGGTAAGGGATGAAAAAGTGGTTAATAAGCAAGACAAGCAAATTGCTTAAGATAAAAGGCATAATGAGAATGTAAATGGCGCCTTAGAATTTGAGACTCGTCAAGTGGAGCAGGACTCCCTGGGCAGTGACTCGTCGGACGATGTACTTTCGAAAGGCTTAAAGTTAAAAGCAAGCTGAAAGTGGCTAAAGAGCATAAAGAGAATGTAAATGGCGCCTTCGAATTTGAGACTCGTCATGTGGAGCAGGACTCCCTGGGCAGTGACCCGTCGGACGAGGTACTTTCAAAGGGCTAAAAGTGAAAGTAAAGAGCCAAATGCTCAAAGAAAAGAGAAAGGGATTTGCCAGTGGCAAAATGGGAGCTATGAGCTCGAATAAGAAAGGAAAGCAAGTGTTCAAAAGCAAAGAGGCTAAGAACTAAAGTAAAAAAAAAAAGAAAGAAAATATAAAAATAAAACGGGCAGACCTACGGAGAAACCAGCCCAGGTTGGAGGTACGGGCAGTAATCCCTCTCCCGGGCAGTGACCCGTTCGGGACGTTTCTTCCGTAGGACGGGGCCGAAAGAAAATATAAAGATGAAACGGGCGGACCTACGGTGAAGCCAGCCCAGGTTGGAGGTACGGGCAGTTATCCCTCTCCCGGGCAGTGACCCGTTCGGGACGCTTCAGCCGTAGGACGGGGTAACACTTGCGGGTGTTATCGGCAACTTTAGAAATCTTATCTTATGGTAGCAGGACTACAGGGCTTGGGCCCGTTGGATAAGAATTTCTGAGGGTTTACTTGAACTAAAGCACCAGAATTTAAAGAATAAAGAAAAATAGAGTGGCCAAGGTGGCCGGGTTAGTTGGACCCTGTATACAGCGGCATAGTGGCCGAGTTGGCGCTTAGTAGCCTAGTGTGGCTAGGCAGATTAGTGCTGGGTAGATGGTTTTACACAGATAGTGTAGTGATATGTTATATTGCATAGCTGCATTTGATATTGAGGATTTTAGTTTCCTAGCACTATTATTACTGCTTCTGTCACGCCCCGAGTCCGCCAATTTGTACGGTTCGGGCACGCCAACAGACCCGCCAATCGGGTAAGACCTTTTTCTACCCGAAAGGAACGGTAACATCCATAATAACACCACAAGTGTATGCGGAAGCTCAATATCAGAGTACTAAAAATCACTATAAATTAAAACTTTCATTTAATAAACCAACAGTTAATACGGAAATGAAAGCATACAAGAGTGAACCATAAATTAAACTTATTACACTTTACATTTCTGAACTTGCAAATAAAATTATTACAATTCTTTTACATAATTCCTCACCATACAAGGTTCACTCAAGAAATATATAAAAAGGAATACCTCTGCTAGACCCTCTAGGTCACTATGCTGCTGGGCCCTTGCCCCTGACGTATGCCTCGCCGTCTGTATCTGAACCATCACGATCGCTGCATCCATACCCGAACCTGTGGGGGGAGTCACCCAAGGGGTGTGAGAACTACGACCGAGTTCCCAGTGGGTTCAACCACCGAGAGAAAGTGTCCTACACCACTAGGTCCAATGGAAGCAATAATAATAGTGCTAGGAAATTAAAATCCTCGATATCAATGCAGCTATGCAATATAATATATCACTGCACTATACTATCTGTGTCTAATCATCAACCATCACTACTCTGTCTAGCCACACTAGGCAACTAACCACCAACTCGGCCACTATGCCGCTGTATACTGGGTTACGCTGACCCGGCCACCTTGGCCACTCTCTGTACTTTTTATTCTTTACCTTATGGTGGTTTAGTTTAAGTTAACCCTCAGAAATTCTTATCCAACGGGCCCCATCACGGTAGTCCTGCTACCATCAGATAAGATTTCTAAGGTTGCCGATAACACTCGCAAGTGTTACCCCGTCCTGCGGGGGGACTTGTCATACGGGACACTGCCCGATAGGGTCACTGCCCAACTCACTGACAAGAGTACTCAATAACCTGTCATACGGGTCGCTGCCCGGGAGAGGAACCCTTGCCCAACTCCGACAGTTGTACGTTCGCCCCCGTAGGTCCGCCCGTTTTATCTTTATATTTTCTTTCTTTTCTTTTCTTTCTCTTTTCTCTTTTTCTTTCACTTTAGCACTTGCCTTTCTGTCTTATACGAGCTTGTAGCTCTCTTCTTGCCGCTGGCGATCTCTTTCTCTTTTCTTTAAGCATTTAGCTCTTTACTTTCACTTTTAGCCTTTCGAAAGTACCTCGTCCGACGGGTCACTGCCCAGGGAGTCCTGCTCCACTTGACGAGTCTCAAATTCGAAGGTGCCATTTACATTCTCGATATGCTCTTTTAGCCGCTTTTAGCTTGCTATTGCACTTTACCTTTTGCATTTATTACCTCTTATCCTAGGTCTTGCCATAAGGAAAACTAGAGAGTCCCCTGGACTCCTTTACATTTCACTTTCACTTATTTAACTCAAATTGAAGTTAAAGTTATTGTCTATTTGCCCAGACACCCTATAACTTTCTAGGGTTATATTTGTTTAATTCTTTAACCTTGGGATTTCATCCCACTTTCCTGATTCCTCACTGAATCTTAGAGTTAACTTAACTCTACTTTCCTGTTCCACTTTTAACTTAGAGTTACACGGACTCTAAATTCCTGTTCCATTATTATTTTAGAGTTACACTGACTCTAATCTCCTGTTTTTCCTTTCATGTCTCCACACTTGATCCATTTGTTCCCTTTTTGTGATTCCTTACTGAATCCTAGAGTTAACTTAACTCTACTTTCCTGTCTGTGAGTTTAAACTCTGCTAGTTCACCTTAGGTTCACTTTACCTAAGTTCCAGATTATACTCATCCTAGAGTTCCTCTGCTCTATGTTGATCACTAGTTCACCTTAGGTTCTCTTTACCTAAGTTCCATGTCATACTCATCCTGGAGTTCCTTGACTCTATGTTGATCACTCTATCCAATGTCCTTAGGTTATCTCCTAAGACAATGCCACTCGTTAATTCCTAGGATAACTCCTAAGTCTGATGTCACTCGTCAAACCCCTAAACTAGGTTTTCTCCTAGTCTTACTACCAACAAGTTCTGTTCCCTTATGTCACATGATTCCTAGGGTTGTACCCTAACATGATCACAGTCGACTAATCATTTTCATGCATGTAATTATTTTCATTTCATTCATCAATAATAATTACTTCCACGCATACATATTCATCAGGTATCTTTGGCAACCAACAGTTGCTCTTTTCCTCTGTGTCCATTTGCACATACACATATATTCCTCTATCTCTGGCAACCAACAGTTGCACTTTTTCATCTGAATCCATCTACACATGTAATCTTAATCATAATTACCTAACGCCTCTAACAGGCTACTATCATGCTTCGAAATCGAAAAGCAAAGGAGCAAGGGGAGAGGTCACCCAATTTCGGCAGAATTCCCCACCTTGTAGTGTACCCAATTGCTTGTAGACACTTGCAATTGGTCTCCGTGCGATTCTTCTTGTTTCCTCGAGCTTGCACGCATAACGGTGCGCATTCCTCGAGTCCGCACGCAAAACGGTGCACGTCCTCCAAACCTGCACGCAAAACGATGCACGTTAATAAAACTCGCACACGCAAAACGGTGCACGTCATTTCAGCCTGCACGCAAAACGGTGCACTTACCTCAAATCTGCACGCAAAATGGTGCATGCTTTACTGTAGGGTCGCACGCAAAACGGTGCACGTTTTTCTAGCCCTGCACGAAAAATGATGTATAATATTAGAGACTGCACACAAAACGGTGCGCGATAAAACGATCTGCACGCAAAACGGTGCACACTTAACTATAAAGTTGCACGCAAAACGGTGCACATTTTTCTATCCTTGCAGGAAAAACGATATATAATATTAGAAACTGCACGCAAAACGGTGAGCGACAAAACAATCTGCACGCAAAACGGTGCAAGCTTAACTGTAAAGTTGCACGCAAATCGGTGCATATTTTTCTATCCCTGCACGAAAAACGATGTATAATATTATAAACTGCACGCAAAACTGTGCGCGATAAAATTATCTGCACGCAAAACGGTGCACGCTTAACTGTAAAGTTGCACGCAAAACGGTGCAATTTTTCTATCCCTGCACGAAAACGATGTATAATATTATAAACTGCACGCAAAACGGTGCGCGATAAAATTATCTGCACCCGAAACGGTGCATGCTTAACTGTAAGATTGCACGCAAAACGGTGCATATTTTTCTATCCCTGTACGAAAAACGATGTATAATATTATAAACTACACGCATAACTGTGCGCGATAATATAAGTTGCACGCGAAACGGAGCACATACCTCGATTTGGCACGCAAAACGGTGCACTTTTCTTTTTCAACGTTGCACGCAAAACGGTGCACGTTTTCCGAGTTTGCGCCCAAAACTGCGCATTTTTGCCGAATCCGCACGCAAAACGGTGTATTTTTTTTACAACTTGCACGCAAAACGAGACGCGCCAAAAATATCTGCGACAGTCCGGGCAGCAACGGCACAGTTGAAGTCAGTCCCTAACACGCAAAACGGTACGGGGGGGTCAAATCTAATGTCCAAAAGGAGGCTCAAAAATTGTGCCAAAAATACCACAAAAAATGACGAACGGCCTACCTCGACAGCATCGCGTAGTCCATCTGGCTTTTTGGAGCACTTTGCGCGCTCTACGAGGTCGTCGACGCGCCAAAAATTTCCACAAAAATTCCCTCTCCCTCTCTCCCTTGCGCTCTGTTGGAGAAGAAGAAGAAACAGGAGAAGTGAAATGCTACGGGGGAGAAAGGAAGAAGAAGAAGAGAGGAAGGAGAAGGTAAAAAAAAAGATGAATGGTCTATTGGACCGGGTGCACGGGGGCACCCAATAGGGAATCGCTAGGTGGCGGTCCACCACACAGGGGCGCGCGCACCAGGTCCAGCGCGCGCCCCAGCGCCACGTGGCGCTCGTCCCGCGCCTGTGCGGCCTGACCCGCGCAGGAGCGCGCAGCTTGTGCAGCACGCAAGCGCGCCTCGAGCCGTGCGCCAACGCCGCCTCGAGATTCGTTTTTGGTCCGTTTTCTGTCCATTTTTCGTCCGTTTCCGACCAAATTTGACAGACAGGTTCGTTTCAGCTAAATTGATCACAGAAAAATTTAAATTTTCACTTTGGGCCATTTTTGGGCCACCAAAAGCCTCGCTGTATCCAAAATCATTGGCGGACCCCGTTCTCGCAAACCGGGTATCCGATCCACGCGAAATTTTTACTGTCGTCTTAAAACATAATTACGAAGCTCCCATAATTTTCTCAGAATTTGTCGACACTGTTGGCAGAGCCCGTTCTCACTATCAGGCATCCGATCAACGCGAAACTTTTTCTGTGGTCTTAAAACATATTTACGGGGCTCCCGTAATTTTCTCGGAATTTTCTGACACTGAATTTTTTACTAAAAATCTGGGCCCTCTTTCTCCAATAAATTTTTAGATCTCTCCATTTTAACCCGAATTGGGCCCAACTCGCGTCCAAATGTTCCTTACTTCCCCAACTTTCATAACACTAGTATTTCATACCACCTTTATTTACATTTATTTATGTGCCGAAAATTCGGTACATTACAGCTTCCATTGGGCCAAGTGGTGTAGGACACTTTTTCTCGGTGGTTGAACCCACTGGGAACTCGCTCGTAAGTTCTCACACCCCTTGGGTGACCCCGCTCCACAGGCTCAGCTTTGGATGTAGCGGTCGAGACGGTTCAGATGCAGACGGCGAGGCATACGTCAGGGGCAAGAGCCCAGCAGCATAGAGACCTAGAGGGTCTAGCAGAGGTACCTTTATTTTATGTTTCGAGTGAACCATGTATTGTGAGGAAAAGATTGTAATATTATTTTAATTGCAAGTTGAGAGTTGTAAAATGTAATAAAGTTCATTATGGTTCATTCTTATCATGCTTTCATTTCCGCTTTAACTGTTTGTTATTGAATGAAAGTTTTAAATTAGTAGTGATTTTACTCTGATATTATATCTCATCATACACATTGTTTTGATTCGAGATGGATGTTACCGTTCCCTTCGGGTAGCGAGAGGTCGTGCCCGATTGGCGGGTCTGTCGGCGTGCCCGAACCGGCCCAATTGGCGGGCTCGGGGCGTGACAAATGATGTTATGATAGTCTTAGAGTTGTGGAACTCTGACTAGCACCCCTATCATATGCTCATGATATCTGACCATACTCTAGAAAACTCTTAATTTGGGTATATTTTAGCCACTCTCGGATCTTCTACACTACTTGCATTTTTTTTTCTGACTTAGAGTTTGTCCAAGCCCTGGTTGTGGGCTGAGTGGTCGGGGTAGTGTAGGATGCATATTGCGCTCATGCCTGGGGGTCGAGTAGAGTCTGGTAGTTGAGGCTAGATCTTATTCTAGTATCGGGAGCCATTGGGGTAGACGGTGGTCCCGTGCCGTTGAGTGTTTTTTGGCCGGTGTTGTTGGGAGCCATTTAGGTAGACGGCGGTCCCAGATTATTGAGTGTTTCTGACCAGTATTGTTAGCTGTTGAGTTTGTGAGTTGATCCTGGGTCGTTGAGTGTTTTCCGGCCGGTGTTGTTAGTTGTTGGGTTTGTGAGTCTTTCGATCTGGTTGATTGCGGATTTGGACTATAGCTTGCATGAGCTATATTGAGCTAGACAGAGATGTGCGGTTGTTTCTCGGTGGGGTCGCTCCCCTTGAGTGCCGCTCCGGAGCTGGGCCTATTACTTTGAGTTCGTGTGATGTCGAGGGACGCCCTACGTAAATCATGCCCAGTGTGGATAGTGGTAGTAGGTGGGCGCAGGTTTGACTGGACCCTATGTGGCAGTCAGTACGATTAGGTCGATTGAGCACCTCGAGATTGAGTAGTTGCATACTATCATCTGTGTAGAGTACCGGGACTTCGGATAGTGCGCCGACCACACCAGATGGCATGGAGCAGAGAGTTGCCTTGGACATGTTGCATTTGAGTTTACATTTGATGCCGGGTTGATTTGGATCAACGTAGAAGCTCCAGCTCGATTCGGGGTTTTTCCGGGCTTTGTATGCCGATTGAAGATGAGATTTGGAAATTACCGACTTCACAGTGGAGTGCCGGAAATGCGGGAACACTTGGAACAGGTATACTTTCAATTTACAGCGAAGTTCGGGAGGTTCCGGACCGACGCGGAGGATCCGGAGGCAAAAAGTGAGTCGGAACTGGCAGTTTCGGAGCCGGTTTTTGAATTGAGCACCCTGACTCAACGGATGAGCTTTTTGAAGAGAAAAAGCTGTGGACACGTGTACTTTCGATTTACAGCGGAGTTCGGGAGGTTCCGGACAGCGGCGGAGGGCCCGAAGGCAAAAAGTGAGTTGGAGAGGGTCTTTTTGGATTATTTTAATATTATAATTGATGGATTACTAATTAAATGGAGCTCTTAGCTTGGTGGCAGTAAGAGTGGTTGTGGGGTTTTGGATTAGAGGTAAGTGTTTTGTTTTGTTTTTTTTAATTTGGGCTTTCACTTGTTAACTTAAGGCTTAATTAAGTTGCTACTTAATTAAGTAGGATGTTGCTTTGGGGGTGGTAATCTCACCCATGTGTAGCCTCACCTTCACCACCTACCTCCTCCCCTCCACCTCTGTAGCTCCCACGAAGCAAGAGAAAGCAAGTGAAAGAGAGAAAGAAAGGAAAAGAAAGGAAGGAAAGGAAGAAGAAGAAGGAGAGGAAGATGGAGAAGTCGGTTTTGGAGCTTCCCTTGGTCGAGGTTTTCCCCCGTGGTGGCCGTGAGGAGCGTGGATGCATTTTTGAGGTGGGTTTTTTGATGCTTTATATTTTTGAAAATTGAATGTTGGAGTTTTTGAGCTTTGAAAATTTTATTTGGGGCTTTTGAAAATTGTTTGGAACCTTTGGGGATTTTTGTTGGTTTTTGAAAGCTAAGAAAATGAATTTTGGGAAAAATGTGGTGTTTTGAGGATTTTTTTGGAAAAATTTTGGAGTAAAAGGGTTTTTAAATTGATTTATGGAGCTAAAGTAAGTTTTTAAAATTTATTTGAATTTATTTGAATTTTTTTGAATTTTTTTTAGAATTTTCCGCCGTCGCGGCCGCACGCGCGGCGCTGCCAGGCCGCGCGCAGGCGCGCGCGGCAGGGCCGCGCAGGTGCGCGCGGCATGGCCGCTCGCAGGCGCGCGCGGCAGGGGCCGCGCGCAGGTGCGAGCGGCATGGCCGCTCGCAGGCGCGCGCGCGGCAGGGGCCGCGCGCAGGCACCGCGGGCCGCGCGCGGGCCTGCGCGGGCGCCTCGGGCCGCGCGGGCCGCGCGCGGGCGCGCGCGGGCCTGCGCAGGCCTGCGCGGGCGCGAGCAGAGCCACAGGGCGCTGCGCGCAGCGCCGCTGGGCACCGCGCGCAGCGCCGCAGGGGCGCTGCGCGGCGCGCTCCGGCGCCGCGCAGCAGCCCCTGCACTGCTCGGCTTGGGCCGTGTGCCGCGAGGCCGGCCTCCCGGGCCGCGCGGCTGGGGTTTTCGCCGCTCGGCGTGCCCCGGGACCGCGACGACGCCTCGGGTTGCGTGCCGGTCCCGTTTTTCCGCCGACGGAGGCCGGTTTTGCCGTCGGATGCTGTTTTTCGCCGACGGAGGCCGTTTTTCCGCCGTCGGAGACCGTTTTTCGCCGTCGACCGCTGTTTTCGCCGCTGCGAGCTGTTTTTCGCCGTCGACCGCCGTTTTTCGCCGTCGACCGCTGTTTTTCGCCGTCGACCGCTGTTTTCGCCGCCGCGAGCTGTTTTTCGCCGTCGACCGCCGTTTTTCGCCGTCGACCGCTGTTTTTCGCCGTCGACCGCTGTTTTCGCCGCCGCGAGCTATTTTTCGCCGTCGGCCGCTGTTTTTCGCCGTCGACCGCTGTTTTCGCCGCCGCGAGCTGTTTTTCGCCGTCGGCCGCGGTTTTTCGCCGTCGACCGCTGTTTTCGCCGCCGCGAGCTGTTTTTCGCCGTCGACCGCCGTTTTTCGCCGTCGACCGCTGTTTTCGCCGCCGCGAGCTGTTTTTCGCCGTCGACCGCCGTTTTTCGCCGTCGACCGCTGTTTTTCGCCGTCGGCCGCTGTTTTTCGCCGTCGACCGCTGTTTTCGCCGCCGCGAGCTGTTTTTCGCCGTCGACCGCTGTTTTCGCCGCCGCGAGCTGTTTTTCGCCGTCGACCGCCGTTTTTCACCGTCGACCGCTGTTTTCGCCGCCGCGAGCTGTTTTTCGCCGTCGACCGCCGTTTTTCGCCGTCGACCGCTGTTTTTCGCCGTCGACCGCTGTTTTCGCCGCCGCGAGCTGTTTTTCGCCGTCGGCCGCTATTTTTCGCCGTCAACCGCTGTTTTCGCCGCCGCGAGCTGTTTTTCGCCGTCGACCGCTGTTTTTCGCCGTCGACCGCTGTTTTTCGCCGTCAACCGCTGCTTTCGCCGCCGCGAGCTGTTTTTCGCCGTCGGCCGCTGTTTTTCGCCATCGACTGCTGTTTTCGCTGCCGCGTGCTATTTTCCGCTAACGAGCGCTGTTTTTTGTCGTCGGCCGCTGTTTTTCCTCGACGAAGGCTGTTTTTCGCCAACGAAGGTTGTTTTTCGCGCCGCTTGCTGTTTTTCGCCGACGAAGGCTGTTTTTCGCGCCGCGCGCTGTTTTTCGCCGCCGGATGCTCGGTTTTTGACCGTTTTGACTGACCTTGCGGTTTCTTCCTTCCCGGCAGCTTGCTGTGTGGTTTTTACCTTCTGTCGAGGGCGGTTGAGTGTTCCCTGCTGCGTGGAGCCGCGGACTTGCTTCGGGACATCCGTTGGAGGCGCGATCTTGTGACTCCGTTTTGCGTACGGACTACGTGGAGGCAAGGTAAGCCCGTCGAGCCCAATTGCAAGTGTCGACAAGCAATTGGTGGCGATCTGAGGTGGGTTGGTTTTTCTCTCCAAGTCTTCGGACTTCCTTCTAATTCTATTATAATAGGATTTGCATGCTAGTTTAAGTATTTTCTTGGAACTTGACTAGCACCCCCGGCATATGTTGCATGTGTTTAACCAGACCAGTAGAGAACCTTAATCTGGGCTAGGTTCTATTATGCTTTAGACATTCCACACACTGCATTTCCTTCTGGACATAGGGTTCCTCGCCCGGGTAGTGGGCCGAGTGGTCAGAGTTTTGTGGGATGGGTGTTTCACTCGGGCCTGGGGGCTGAGTGGGGTCTGGTGGTTGTGTTAGGCCAGTGTTGGTGGTTTGGGAACCGTTGAGAGTAAACGGTGGTCCCGGGTTTCTAGTTGTTGCATCGTTTTCTCGTCACTACCACGTCGTGATCGTGGAGTGCGTATGCTATCAGGACCTTGAACCCAGAATGCTTTTGAACTCTCATGATTTTAGTAAACCAGTGTTTTCCTCCCGTATTCCTAAGGGTCGCCGGAGCTTGTTCTTGTTTGATTGGGCGAAGGTGCCACCCTTGGAAGTTCGGGAAACAAACTCTTTTTCAACTGATTTTCTCAAGAACTAAAATCCATAAAAGCTGGTTTTTCTCAAATTAAGATAGTTTTCAAAAAGGTAAATTTTACCCTAACCCCAAGGGGGTTGAGGAGAAATGATATTTCTTTATAAAGGTCATCTTTTTACTAAATTCCCCCACCCGCCAGGGGCGAGGGATCTGGGTTCTAAGGGCTGATTCTGGTCTTGAGCCGAAAACAACGGGAGGCCACACCTATAGCCTGTTCTTGTTTGATTGGGGTCGTAGGTAATTGACTCCCGGGGTTTTCGGACTCTGTGCAGTTCTAACTGTGGAGCATCTCCAACCGTGAGTTATGAGTTTGAGCTGAGATAGTTTTCCCACTTTAACCGTGAGGGGCCGAAATCCCTGAACGGTAAAAGATCGAGAACTTCGATAGGCTGAGCTTAGAGTCTGTTCTTGTTTGATTGGGGTTTTAGGCACCGGTCTATCGGGATTCTCGGACCTTTGCCGCGTCAGTCGGTTCCTCTCGCCTATGAGTGGGGTGTCGTTGTGGGAGCCGTTGGGAGTGGCGGCGGTCCCAGCTATGTGGTACTTGCTTTGAGAGAGTCAGTGTTGTGAGATTGAGTTGTGTTTGAGCATCGTGATACCGATCTATTTGATCGTGGACTATAGCCTGCTGAGCCTGGCATTTTAGCCAGTTATGAGATACTTGAGTTACTTGAGTTCGTTGGGGTCGCTCCCCTCGAGCTACGCCCCGGGTGCGATGATGATACCGAGCCTGACGAGGCTGCGATGATGCGACTAGTTGATACACTAGAGTTCGCTTGAGATTGAGATAGTCCTTGAGGGACACCCTACGTAAGACCAAGTCCTGTTTGGGCGTAGTGGCAGTAGGTGAGCGCAGGTTTGTTTGACTGGTCCAAAGTGGGACAGTCATTGAGATTGGGTGACATTGAGAGAGTGATGGCATAGCATGTGTCATAGTAGAGTTTTCTTCGGGCATAGTACTTATGACATGTGGTCAGTAGTGAGTGAATGCATACCATCATCTGTGTTCTCTTTCTTATTGAGCATAGTAGATAGAGGCATGATAGCTGTAGATACTTTTCCAGCTTATTTTCATTATCACAGTCTTTTTCTGTTATCTTATGCCTCTAGTAGACTTAGTGGGCAGACCGTGGTTCTTGGAGACGGTACCCACTGAGAACTACTGTAGGATGTAGTTCTCACACCCTCTGTCGGTGACAGGTTGCTGAGGCTTTTCTTTCGTTCCTGCCGAGCTGACTAGACGGACCGAGGACAGGGAGTCACGTGATAGTTCCCTACCAGCATATGTTACTTTAGAGTGAGGTAGATGTACCATCCCGGACTGTGGGAGTTTGGTTATGTATTGTATTCCCAGTTTAGTTATCTCCCTTTCAGATTTATAGATGTTGTATAGATGGATTTTTATATTTGTATCACCTTGTATTTTGGGAGATAGACTTGCTTTTGTTTTCAGCTTTTTAGTAGTGAGATTTTATATTATAGCTTTTATTACCCGCTCTGATATCTGTATAGCTGTAGTTCTATCTTTTGCAGGTTAGACGCTTCGTCTGTACGGCAGTTTCCGTATAGATGGCGGATCTGTTAGCGAGCCCGGGTCGCAGTTTCGACCCCGGGGCGTGACAATCTGTTCTCCCATTTGAGCATCTTAGATAGAGGCATGATAGCTGTAGATTTTATTCTAGCTTATCTCTTTTTCACTTACAGTTGTTCTGTTATCTTATACCTCTAGTAGATTTACTGGGCAGACCGTTGGTCTTGGAGACGGTACCCACTGAGAACTACTGTTTGATATAGTTCTCACATCCTCCGTGGTGACTATTTTACACAGGTCCCCTTTCCAGTTCCAGCACCAACAGTTCCTTCTGATCGAGAATAGCAAGTCGCGAGCTAGATCCCTACCCATGCTTGAGGAGAATAGATGGAGGACCCTAATTCAGTTTTTGGAGCTGATAGTACTGTACTATTTGTATATTATTTTACCTTACTATGTTGAGAGTTGACTATGTATTTGGGAGATGATTATGTATATGAGATGACAGTTGTACAGTGTTGTTGTTATTATTATTAGTTTCTTTTTCAGCTCTGATATTTGTATAGATGTGGTATAGATATCTTTTGCAGGTTAGATGCTTCGCCTATGCGGGGTTCCCGTATAGGTGGTGGATCTATTGACGAGCCCGGATCGCAGTTTCGACCCCGGACCGTGACAAGATTAGCCGAACTAGGGTTGAGAGGTAAACAGAGTTCGACCTAAAATAGCCGAACTGGGAGTCAGAGATAAGGATCTGATACGGCTAAGGAGCCAATTAAGAATTTGTATTGATTGGAGTAGGGTTACAAGAATAATGGGAACCGATTACAAGTTAATATACTCCTAGGAAATACGGTGAAAGTTATCCAGGAAAGTAGTAAATGCAAGTATTGAAAGATATGAAATAGCATGGGTAGTCCTGGCTTACGAGGTTGCATGACCCATTTTTCTTCGATTGTTCATTTATTTATACATTTACGAATCAGGTGTATAACCGCCGATTTTATTAATCGGCGTGATCTATGGGGAGTCATTATAAATTCCTTAACCACTTCCTTTTGAGTTGATTCTCCTCAATAAGACAGTAGCCGGTTTTCTTCTAGGTCCATCCCCTAATTGACGCAGCGAAGCGTGATCTTCGGCGCTTTCCAATGCTCGGCACCGCTTGCCGTTCCGGAGTTTTAGTTACGAGATTTGCGCCCAAATCTCATACTCTTTCCTTCTAGGGTATTTTCTTCTGGCTCGAGCAGTTGAGAGTTGACCCTGACTTCGCCTTTTTCGTCGCTCGACTGAGGCGGTCTGATATTTGCCTTTGATCGAGGTTGGTCTTGGATGAAACGACACCCCCTGCTGATCACTTCTCCTATCAGCTGATGCCCTCAGCCGATGGTATACGCCACGTGTTGCTTCCTTAGGTGGTGAAAAATTTTGGTCTCTATAATGCCCCCCCGGCAATCGCCCGATGTGCCATTCGAGTGATTGTCGAAGTTGAGCCAAGACCTAGTGTGCATAGCGATGCCCACATTCATCCTCATACTCTGGCAAGATATTTGCCCACTGTCACGCCCTGGGGTAGTTTGAAAGTGAAAAACGACCCAATTTTTTTTTCTTTCTAAAAGCCTTTACCCTCCGGCACGTGCCCAGACCCGCCACATATACAAGGTGACTTTTAAAAAAAGGACAGAGTCTCCTTTGTATATGCACGGCGTCGCACAACATACAATCACCAATCACCACTAGTTTAACATACACATGCTCAATTAAGGGATTAAATAAACTTGCACATCATTCAAAGAAAACTCGCCCACTCGGCATACTCAAAATTGAAAAGATAAAGCCACAAGATTTTAAAATAGTACCTACCCGACACTCTTGTTTTGGAAATCCGTTTTCGCAATTATTTTAGCTTTTCAAAAACCTCCACATTTACATTCAACCATCGCAGGATAAGAATGAAAGATCAAAGTTTATCATCCCAAAGCCATCACGGCATTCCAATGTTCCAATGTTCACATCACATCATCATCCACATCACGAGTTGTTCATATGTCATGCAACCAATATCCACGAAGTGTAAGAACCAAAAAGATGAGTAAAAAGGGGTCACCGGAATGACGAAAAATGCAAGTCACTCGTGAGCCGATGCTTCTCCTCCCTCCCCGCCGGAACCTGTCACATGGTGGGAGTCAGTGAGTAAAATATAGGAAGAAAAATAACCAACGACATAATCATAACATGCTGTAATAAGTACAAAAAGTAAATAGGACAAGAAACCGTAAATCGAAACATCCCATTCCATTCATACCATCCCTTAGTCCGTAGACCTAAGGAATAACCAACCTTGCTCAATCCTTTAATGCCATTTTCACCCTCCCCTTCACACCTCAGAGGGCCCCTACGTAAACCCCACGTAGAGTCTCATGGGTCCTTAGACCAACTTTCCCAGAAAAATACACCCTTGCGGTGGCAAAATCGCTGGTGTACATGACTGCACCATGAGCTTCAAAACTTGTAACTGTAGACTAGATCGCGGTAGCAGTACCCGATAAAGTCAAGCGTTTTACCTTGTCCTCCTATTGTACGTATCAATTTTTGCCAAAACATGCAACACCTTGTCCTTCCTTACCCTTAAAATAGATATGCCAAAATTACAATTTAAAACAAAAAGGACAGGAGATCCAGACACCATGGTCCAATGACATCCCCTACATTGGCTCGATTACCCACCTCTTATCGGTGAAGAAAAAAAAAAGTGAAAACTCCCCAAAACACCTCAAACTTTGCCCGGACAAAAACTACACCAAAAACCGTTGTTAAAAACATCATCGTAACGAAATTCCACGAGTCGAGGGTCAAACCGGAGTTCCGACAGCGAAACCAGTAAAAACATCACTTAACGGAACAACCAACCCAAGTCATGATGAAACGGCAGAAAGAAACGAAGCCCCGGCAACCCGCGAATCGACGGTGGTGCAAGCCCTGCTCGGTTCCCCCTTGCGGGTGGCGCCCCGAAAGTGTCCGCCCCATGAGGGCGGTGCCCCGCATGGGCGTGCCCCGCATGGGCCGCGCCTCGCGTGGGTACGCCCTGCACACGGGCAGCGCCCCGTGCGGCGGTGCCCCGTGCGGTCGTGCTCCGTGCGGTGGTGTTCCTCTTGGTCGTCGTCGACGGCCTATATCGACGGCGGCGGCCTCCCGTCTATATCGACGGCGGCGGCGGCCTCCCGTCCACCTTGACGGTGTTGTCACCAACTTCGCACTAGATCCTCGTTTCCATCGACACCTTAAAGAACCCGACAAGAACATCGAAAATACCACCAAATCTCTACAAGAGATAACGAAAAGCCCAAAACACACCTTCTAGCCGGTGAAGATGACGGTACGATGCTCGGCTCCGACCTTCGCTCTCCGGTCTCCCGCGATGTTGGTGCTCCCTTCTCCGTTGCCCCACGATTAAGCCGATTTCCAATCCCGATCTCCAGCGAACCCTTCGAGGAAGAAGATGATGTTCTATTTCGTTACAATTTTCGAAAACTAGGGTTCTCTTGTCTCTCTCCCTCCCTTAAGTGTTTGAAGTAGAAATCGATCCCCGGTTCCACTCTCTATAAGAGATTTCAAAACAATAATAACCACTTCCTAATTTTTGTAACAAATCAAATTTTTTTGTAACAAACCGAATCTTTTGTAACAAATTGCCCTTTTTGTAACAAATCAAATCTTTTAATTTAACCGTTTCTCTCTCAATTTGCATTCCAAATCCTTCAAAAATCTTATCGTATGTTGGCACGGATTTTCAAGCATTCAAAAGTCGAAATGAGTGTTCTAAACCCTTTCTTATATTAAACTTAGAAAAGTCACATCGGGAGCTCCGTTTACCGGAATTTAGAGCCGATCGCACCACCATTTTTCGTTTTCCGAGCCCTACACCATGAAATAGAAATCTGACCAAAAAGACATAACAAAAATACGAGGAAAAATATCGTGAAATGAAAATCGTGTACACTACATCACTCTCTTCTTTAAAGAAGTTTCGTCCTCGAAACTTAACTCAAATCACTAGTACACCACTGCCACGAACACAGTGGCGACAAATAAATCGAAGAACTCGACAACTCGGGACCACCGTTTACCCAAACGGCTCCCGCCACTGGTACAAGACTAGCTACATTTACCAGACTCCACTCTGCCTCCAAGCACGAGTGTAACATGCATCCTACAATAAGAGAAATCCCGACCAGTCATCCCACTGCCCGGGCGAGGAAAATACTATGTCCAGGGATAGAATGTAAAGTGTGGATGTCTAAAGTATAAATAAACCTAGCCCAAGTAGGGGTTTTCTACTAGTCTGGTTGAACATACATCATATGACAGGGTGCTAGGTCAAGTTCCAATAATAACATTGTTAACACAACAAGGAAGCAATAGCTGACATGATCTCAATAACAATACAAGAAAAAATATCATCTCTCTCTTTCTAACATGCTTCCTAGCTTCTCTCACAATCATGCATGCATTCTATTTAATAGAATTAGAGAACCGTCCATCGGTTCTGGAGATGAAGCAACCCACCTAAAAATGCGTGTTGATCCAAGGTCCAAACTGAACATGGATAATCCTCAGGTTCTCACGATTCCAACGAGTCCAAAAATACCTGAAAACTCATCATGGGCACAAAGATACAGTCCAAACATCGCGGTAAGAAAAAATCCCCACGATCACAAATCTGTGGAAAGATCAGTCCGAAAGAAGCCAAAATATCACCTGCGAGATGATCTCTAAAAATACCAATAAAAATTGGCTGCGATCCTCGCGAAGCGTAGATGTCGACCGAGTCCTCACAGGCCGAAATCCGATAACCGAGGGCAGAGATAAAAATGGAACAAGCTCGGGGGGTCCAGGAAAACCAGCAGCAAGAAAGGGGTTCAAAAATGGTCCGAATATCCCAATAAAAACCCAAAACTGAGAGGGGTAAACACGAAAAACGAAGATCTACCTCTCGTGAAATCGATGCTGTGAAAATCGGCCAAAAACTCCCTCTCGTCAGTCCTGGGGAGCTCGCGGAAGAAGCGTCGACGAAAAAACTCGGTATCCAGGGCGCGTCGAAGCTCGCGATGTTGAGAAGAACGCAGATGGCATGACTCCCAAAAATCTCTGGGATCCCAAATATCGAAGAAGACTCGCAGACGATGCTCCCTGTCGAAAATGGGGCGAAGAGGGCTCGAGAAAAGCCCAAAAAAAGAAGCCCAAAAGGCTATTTATAGCCCAAGTCCACCAATAGGAGGGATATGGATTCGGGCGCAAGAATTGGGCGCCCGAATCCGGCCCGGCCCGTTACTGTGCGCGCCCGAATCGTCCACAACGCGCCATGTGTCCAGTCCGCGCCCCGCGTGCCCTGCACACAAGCGCCCACCAATCGCGGCGCGCCACGTGGCATCGCGGTCCACGGCGGGAACCGTTGGTCGCGGTTCACGGCCGCCCAGCCGGGTCGTTGCGCTGCACCCGCCAATGAGCGGGCGATACGTGGCCTATTACTATGCGCGCCCGAATCCGGCCTGGCCTGTTACTGTGCGCGCCCGAATAGTCCATAACGCGCCACGTGTCCAGTCCGCGCCCTGCGCGCCCTGCGCACAAGCGCCCGCCAATCGCGGCGCGCCATGTGGCAGAGCGGTCCATGGCGGGAACCGTGGGTTGCGGTTCACGGCGGCCCAGCCGGGTCGCTGTGCTGCGCCCGCCAATGATCAGGCGACACGTGGCCTGGCGGGGTCCACGGTGCGCCACGCCCGGCGCGCTGTCGCGCGTGCGTTGACCGCCCAATTCGCGCGCGCCACGTGGTCTTCCGCTGCGTTCGCTGGTCCCGGCGCACGCCAAGTCCCGTGGACCGACCTGCCCGCCGCCGCGCACGCGCCTGCCCGCGCCAGCCACCTGCCCATCGCCGCCGATGCTGCCTTAGCCTGCCGGAACAGTAACAAGCCTCGAAATCCGTGTTTTGGCATCCGGGCTCCGAAAAATACAAGTAAATATCTATTTTCATCATTTTCACATGCTGAGTCCAAATCTGATGTCCGTCTTGCTATATTTCGCTTCTAAAATTTGTCGAAGGCATCCGGACAGGTATTCTTAATCCAAATTTTGCTCTGGGTCCGATCTTGTGGTTCGATTTGGGCGCATTCATCTCCAACACACATCATAGGCCTCCAGAAGCCACAATTCACACCGTAAAACCTTCGCAGAGATCTGGGTCATCACATCCTCCCCCACTAAAAGAAAGTTTCATCCTCAAAACTAACAAACCTCAACGGGAGTCTCAAACAGAAGGGTGGGTATCCATCAACACAGTCTCCAGCTCTCCAGTCGCCACTCGCTCCCCGTGATTGCTCCTCAACAACAACAAATACGGCATGGCCCGGTTGCACAATCTCATCTCACGAGCCAGAATTCATAACGGGCGTCCCTCGTACTCCAAACACTCATGGATCTTAAGTGGAGTGAGTCAATCGCGGGCGTGGGATCCAAAACATAATACCACTGAGCTAGGATGTGGAAACATGAGGACTTCCAACAAATTGCGGGGAAAAGCAACAAGCTCAAAAAGCAAACCCTCAGTACTAACTCGTCCAAATCTACGCGAAGTACGCCAACACAACCAAAGAACAAAGGTAAAGGCCCCACTATCAGGAACGTCATCAACTCCAACTCTCAATTTGGAAAGCAGCCGAAAATAACAAAAAGTTCGATAATTCTGAAAGGCTGGTGCCCTCGCCCCAATCAAACAAGAACAGGTTCGGGCACTGTCTCCATTTCTGGAGTAGCCTTTCGAAGTTTTCGTCCTTTTCGTAAGTTTCAGCATAAAGGCGAGAAAAAGGGAGAGAAGTGTTGAAGTCGTTCCTGCTATGGCTACAAAAACGAAAGCTACGATCTAACCATGACCTCTAGGGACACAACCTCTAGTCCTAATCGTCACATCTGCTCAAGTGGTGGCATCTGTCCACTGCCACTGAAGCCATCGCTGTAGGAAGGGTACTTCGGTAACATGTGAAAATGAACTCCTACTGTCCAACTCGCGGAAGGATCACTGTTCTCATTCCACAATCAGTTGTCACATGATAACGCGCCAACCAGTCCATCCCGTGTGCTCGGTCAGAGTCTTGGAGCTGCCACCAAACCGTCATGTCTGCCGGTATAACACGCGGTCTCACTGCACTAGACATGATCCACAACCCTCCTCCAAGTGCACAACACCAACAGGAACCTGTACCTCTAGTGCACGTGGTAACAACTCTACCTCTAGTCCATGCAGGAAAGCAAAATACTCTAACTCAGACTGCTGTAATGAAATCATACATGCGACAACCCGATCCTCTGTCGTGGCGCCCTCCAACCGGGCGGCACAGACTCATCTGCTCAATGCAGGTGGTCGTCGCTCAGTCTGCCTCCACGTCAAAGTCCAGTCGGTCAGAAAACATCTAGACTATCCACATAGGAAGCACGGCCTCTGCCTCTGCTCACACTGGGGCAACGAATGGGGCCCTCCATCGATAACACATCCATGCTACCGCCGCTGCTGATACTGATACTGCTGCTGAGACTGCTGGTACTGCGGCTGCTGCTGGGGTCCACCAGATGTCTGGCTCCTCTGAATCCCACGATCCTCAAGGCGAAGTCGTGGAGGTCTCGGAGGCTCCTACCTACTCGTCTGTCCTCCGTCATCAGGCGCTGGGCGCTTCACGCCCGAACTCCCACCGGGGGCTGTGTTCCACTCAGTCAAAATCGCATTCCCTCGCTCCACATAAAGGGCCTGCTCTATCGAGGCTTCCAAAGTCTGCAATCTGCATGACCGAACAAACTGATAGATATCTCGGCGTAATCCCCGCTCGAACAAGTAAATCCGATGCGCCTCGTCCTTGGTCGCATGTAGTACACTGTCAAATAGCCAGTTGAAATTCACGATGTATTCCTGTACAAAATGGTGTCCCTGTTGGAGGTTCTTCAGATCCTCTTCTAGCTTCTGTCTGACACTCTCCGGAAAGAAGGCTCCAAGAAGAAGAATGCGGAACTCCGCCCAAGTGCGTAGCTGGGTCCCCGGCGGACTAACAGGTCGCACTCGCCGCCACCAAGCCTCGGCATTGTGCTCCAAGAAGTTTGTCACCAGAAGAACCTGAAACCTCTCCTTAATAAAAAGGGTCTCAAAGAGTCGCTCCATCGCTATGATCCAAGACTCTGCCTCCCACGGCTCCAAGCTCAATCCTGCGAATCGGGGTGGATCAGACAGCCGGGACTGGCTCCATCGATCGATGATGTCCCCAAAGCTCATCTACTATCAACTATCCACCCTGCCTTGGTGCCTCGCCACTACTCGTCGGCACAGAGGGGGCTGCTCGCTCAATCGGTGCCACTGGTACAGCTGGAGATGCCACTGCATGGGAAGAAAGTGCTGGAGGACACTCAGGCGGTACTACAACTGGCTGTGCTCTCTGCTCCGACAGGCGCATCAAATGTTCCATGGCCTCCTCCTGATCCTCTCTGCTCCTGCCGATGACGGCTCTCTGCCAACTGGGCCATCATGGCCCTCAACTCACTGAGCTCAGAAGGTCTCGACTGCTCTGGCTCCTCCGGGGGTATAGGGGTACCCCGGGTAGGGATCTGACGTCGGGGAGGCATCCTGCCACAAGAAACCACACGTCAGTCACTCGACCTAATCTAGCGAAAGTCAAAGGCATCCCTATATTTCTGCAATTTTATGTTGTCTGCAGCCAACATAATAGTTCACCAGAAATAGGATATGCAAATCCCTCTTCACTCACTGGAAGAGCCCAATAAATAAATCGCCGACTTTCGTAAAATATCGCGTCAGCCACGCCCTGCCATCCTAGGGTTTGCCAAAAGCCTAGGGTTTCCTAAGTCCCAACTGACCTATCCCTAAGTTCTGATACCAACCTAATCTGTCATGCCCCGGGTGTAAACCAGAACCCGGGCCCGTCCACAGATCCGCCGTGCACACGGAATTTCCCGTGTACACGAAGCGCTGGTAACCTGCTCAGATATAAAAGATAATAATAAAGGAGCATACAAACAGAGCTGAACTAAAACTAATACATCTCAGACCACAGCTAGAAAGTAAAAGTACAATAAGACTCACAAATAAATACATGTCTCTCCCAGCTCACCAATAAATACAACAAGCTGGCTGAAGCCAGACCCAAAATAAAAGAAAATACAACTGTCTGAGTGTATAGGGGATACGACCAAAATACAGCTATGCTCGCAGACGGGGTAGACGACTATCTAGTCTGCTATCCTCTTGCCTCGATCTGCCGAAGATGGCCCAGCTACTCCCGCAGAAGACTCTGCAAAATAGGGGAGAACAAAAAGAAGAAGGACAATGGGGGTGAGAACTACTAGATAAACCTGTAGCCTCTCCTAGTGGGTAAAGCCTCAAACTCTGACGTACCCACTAGGACTACTAGAGGCAAAAAGTGAAGAACAGTGGTAAGCTATAAAGGCTGCTGATAAAAAGAAAACTACCACTACTATGCCTCTAAATGCCATACCGAAAGAAATGACTGTATGTATGCATCAGTATCTAACATGCCTGCCTGAATAAACCCAATCGATGGACCAGTAAGAACTGGTACTGCCTGCTATGCCTGCCGTATCGGGTATGCTGGCCAATGCATAACACCGATGTAAAGAAGGAGTCTCAAGGACTCAAAGCCTGCCTGTCGCACACTCCGGAGTGGCACTCGAGGGGAGCGACCCACACGAGTAAAGTATCTCAGTAACAAGTATCATAAACTAGCAGGACTGGATCACGACTCCGATCAAAGTGGGAAAACCCATCCACTAAAGACAGCCCGATCCCCAATCTGATGCACAAGTACTCAATGAGTGAAAAACTCCATCCACTAAAGGAAACCCGATCCCCAATCTGATGCATAAGTAAACATCCGGTCAACCGCCTAATATCCGTGGTTGCCACAACAGCCCACAAGTCCAAAACCTGATAAAGTAATCAACATCTGGCCAACTGCCTAATGTCCGTGGTTACCACAATGCCCCACAATCCATAATTGAGTCTAACCTGTCCTAGACTCAGTGGCCTCAACTACACTATCCCGAACCCGTGCTCAACTCGAGCAACATGCATCTGAATAAAAAGGAGAACAACGAAACATGGTTTCTCCTAAGTCAAGTCCCAATAATAGTGTAGCAATAAATAGTGGCCTAACTAGATGTCCATACAAGCATGCAAATGTCCTCTTTTTAAAACTAAAAGAAAAGTATTTAATATTCATTTTAAAAAGGATAATTCTTGATGTCCCAACATCATAAGTCATTTTGCATGCGAGGTTATGCTATAACATTTGTTCCACCAATAATGTCCCAATTTAACATAGATAAGCTGTCACATAATCTGTGGGGTCAACACATGCGATTCTCAAATAGGATATCAATTATCACATTAATTTAGGGGATCTCTAATATTCCTAGTGAGCAAGTCAAAAGTGAGGTAAGTAAGAACCACCTACCTCGAAATGTGCAATTCACACCCAAAAAGGGTCCTCGCTGTCCACAGTCCTCTAACTCCGCAACCCGCCGAAAACAGTGCACTACTGCACAAAACATCGCACCCGGTGTAAAAATAATACCCAAAATACTGCATTTGCTGTTTTTCCAAACAGCACGAAAAAAGAGAAATTTTCACTTCTGTGCAGTGCTCCAAAAATCCAAAAAAATCACGGTTGCGTTCCTTGCGACGAGTAGACCCAAAACGAGTATTTATACGCCTTGATCCGATGCTCGTTGACTGAGATAAAAATCGAACAAGCCCATACTGTCCAAAAATCCACCATAGAAAATAGGGTCAAAAGGTCCCTCGGGAACCATGCCAAAAGTTCAAAACGGAGCAAAGCGGTCAACAGAAAAATTGAAGCCTTACCTCTTAGGAACGCGTTGTCGTAGAAATCGCCGAAAAATTTTACCTGGTTTGCGCACAGGAAATTTCTGACTGAACTGCGACGGAAACGGGCCGAAAAAGGGAAACGTCAAGGCGCACAGTAAAACCAAGATTGCCGCTGCCGAGCCTCCAAAAATCCTGGGGATCCACCACAAGATCAAAAATATCAAGGGGAACAACTTTCCTATAGGGCTCTCCCTCTCAATCTCTCTCTAAAATTTGGAAAGAGCAAAAAGAGAGAGAAATGAGGGTATTTATAGGCCCAGCCCAAGCCCCACATGGGCTTCCGGATTCGGGCACCCGAAAGATTCGGGCCCCGAATCCGGGCCCGGCCCGGCCCAACAACCCGCGCCCGGATTCACCCGGGCGCGACACCTGTCCCCGAACAGGGGACAGCGGCGGGAATCGTGCCAAAAACTCAAAATAAGGCAAAGTGATCGACACGAAAATCGAAGACGTACCTCTTATAAACGCGCTGCCGCAAAAATCAGCTGAAAAGTCCATCGGGGTAGTCCAGGGGGTCTCTCGGACTGAAAAGCGACGATAGAAGCCAAAAACGAAGGAGCGTCGAAGTGCGCCACGTCGCAGAAAATGCTGATACCAAGGCCTCCAAAAAATCTGTAAATCTCTCAAAAGATGGAGGACAAGAAGAGGAACAATAATGCTTAAGGGCTCTGTCACAGGGGAGCTCGGGAAACGGTCCGAAAATGCAGCCAAAGGGGGCTATTTATAGTCTCAATTGAACAATTCACTTAATTACATCCATGTCCCTGGTTTCAGGCGCCCGAAATATTTTGGGTTGCTATAGTAACCCAAAACGTACCCCAAACCATCAGCGCCCGAATCGCCCACAACGCGCCATGTAGCCCGGCACAGCGGACAGCAGCGCCAGCAACCCCGGCCGCGCCGCGTGGCACCCCCCGCGCCTGCCCCGCGCACGTGGCCCGGCTGCCCCGCGCGTACGGCCACCTGCCCCGCACGTCGCCACACCTGCCTGCCGTGCCGCGTGGACCGCGCGCTCGTGCGCCCGCCACTCTGGGGCTGCCACGTGTCCCCGCGCTGGTCCATGCACCCACCCGCTCGCCTCCGTGGACCGCGCCTGCTACGTCGGCCAACTAGGAGCCGCCACGCGTCCAACCTCCGGTGCACGCCTCGCCCGTGGACTGGCCGCCCTGCGCCTATGCCTAGCCGCTGCCCGCAGTCGCTCCGCCGCGCTCTGCCGCCTGCCGCCGGAACAGTACCACATTGCCTCGAAATCCGTGCCAGGGCATCCGGGCTTCGAAAAATACAAGTAAATAGTCTATTTTCATCGTTTTCGCGCGCTGAATCCAAATCCGATGTCCATTTTACCCAAATCCACTTCTAAAATTTATCAAAGGCTTCCGATTAGGCAAACTTGCTCCCATTTTACACACTGAGTCTATTTCTTAGGTCCGATTCGCGCACAAACACCTCCAACACACCGAATAACCCTTCAGAAGCTGCTAGTCCAACAGTAATCCTATCGCGGGGATTCGGGTCCTCACATCCTCTCTCACTAAAAGAAAGTTTCGTCCTCGAAACTAACACAACTCAAAAAGAAGTCACAAATACCACGGGTAGGTATCCATCAACAACGTCTCCAGCTCCCAAAACACCATTCACTCCCTGTGTTCACTCCTCAACAACAACAACAACAACAACCAGTACGGCATGGCCTGGTTGCTCAAATCCTCTCATCTCGCGAGCCAGAATTTGCAACGGGCGTCCCTCGTACTCCAAACACTTACAGATCTCAAATAGAGCGAGTAAATCACAGGCGAGGGATCCAAAAACACATCACTCCCGTGCTGAGACGTGAAAAAACCTCGGGGATTCCATCAAAGAAGCTGGGGGGAGGAACGAACAACCAGTGCAGCATGCACCAAAACCACTCCCTGACGGCAGCTCAACCAGGGCGACCCGAAACACCTACATGATCATCCAATAAGAAAATGAGACCTAAAAGGTGGGGTCCTCACTCGGTCACTCCCGAATCCTGACCATCCGAGTGGACTGCTCAACCGCAGGCTACCATCAAAAAGGACCCCTAGAGACACAATCTTATGCCACTGTTGGTCACTCAACATGCTATCATAACCCCAACGGACCCACGGGTCGAAGTCGGCCTCTCCACTAGTAAAGAACACCCTAACGGTGGCCAAACCATCAATGAACGTGGCTGAAAGCTGGCTAGAAAGGCGATCATAATGTTGATGCAGTATGACTGAAACTGTATATGAGAAACTGTATCCCAAAAGCTGTAAACTAAAGCTGAACTCTTATTCTATCATATAGTAAAAAATAGGAATGCTGAGTAAACAGAATTGATAGCCAAGCAGGCATGGCCTATGCCCAGGTATATCAATCAAAGCTGGAGATAAAAGCATACTGAAAGGCTCATCTGTGGGATCAAAGCTGCCAATAAAACAGCGGTCCGTCCTACCACAATACCCATACGGTTGAACTGATAAAGCGCGGACCGAAGATAATCCACATTAACTCAACAGCCACTATAGGAGGCATCACCAAAGCTCAAAAGTCCATCTCCCATCTCTGGCAAAGCTAAAGTCGGCGCTAGTATCAACCTCATCATCCGTTCGTCCAGCTCTGCTGGCACTGCCCAGTCTAAGAAGCTCTTCACTTCAACAATCAATGTCGGTCTCAGCCAATCTCAACTAGCATCCATTTTTTTTTTTTTTTGGCCGGATTTCTACCGCCGCTCCTACGGCTAGGATAATGTAGCTCAAGAAGGTACGCTCCCGAAACTAAACTCGCACCTCAACAATTCGGCTAACAGCTTTTTACTCACCGGCACTGTAGCCCCATCCACAAGTGCTTCTCATGCTCCAAGTCACTCTGGGGTAATTCTAAATATCGAGGCAGAATATCACCACCAATCTGTTCTAAGTACAGCTGAAACACACATTTTCTCAAATCATAAAGGCGGTAGGGCATTAGTCAATCCACTTGGCCTCACTATGAGCTCACAATGCCCCTACCGTGTCCTGGACGCCATCTTGGCAAGGTACTCAGTTGTGTGATCCCAAGTAGATACATGCCTCATGAACAACGACCGTCGGAGTATGACTCGATCAAAAAGGTCCTAAATAATACCCGGACCTGCCTAAGCTCGAACCACAGTAGAACCATCACAGTCGTGTATCAACGACGTGGCATCACCACCGCGTATCAACAGCGTGGCACTAGGTCAAACAGACCCCTCGATCCATCAGATCCTGCGACTGCGCCATCAGCTCTCTCAGCTCTATTGGCGATATCCAATGAGGTGCTGTCGAGGTTGGCGCGGTTCCCAAAACCATGTCAATCTCAATCTCTATCTCCCTAACCGGCGGCATCAACATCCGCTCAGAGGGACTCACACCCGTGATCTCATGGGCAACAGGGATATCCTTGAATCCCGGTGCCGCCGTAAGCACCTCTCACACTGTCGCTGCAATCTGAGTGCTCTAACTGTCTCAACCAGCAAGCCTCCTCTTGTCTGCCTCGCAGAAGATCAAAGTCCTCTTTGTCCGTAGTCAAACATCCTGCGGCACTGTGCCAACCAATCTCAAGCACAGGGTCAAAACACCGAACCGCCACAATTACCAGTAAGTCTGCCGGTAACTCGTGGTCCCAGCTGCTCTGGACATGATCCACAAACCTCCTCCACATGCACAACACCAATAGTAACCCTACCTCTAGTGCACGTGGTAACGACTCTGCCTATAGTCCATGCAGGAAAGCAAAATGCTCTAACTCCGACTACTATGATGAAATCACACCTGCGACAACTCGATCCACTACCGTGGTGCCCTCCAACCGGGCGGCACAGACTCATCCGCTCAATGCAGGCGGTCGTCGCTCAGTCTGCCAGAACATATCTTGATTAACCACATAGGGAGCACGACCTCTGTCTCTGCTCACTCTGAGGCGACGAATGTCGCCCTCAGCAGATAACATATCCATGCTACCGCTGCTGCTAATACCGATGCTGAAGCTGCCATCGGGGTCCACCCGATCCCTAGCGTCTCGAAAATCCACTACCCTGGAGAAGAAATCGGGAATGCCTCTGCCGGCCGATCTGTCCTCCATCACCCGGCGCCAAGCGCCTCTATCTAGACTTCGCCTCTGGCGGTAGATCCCTATCCAAAGGAACTACAGCGCCATGCTCCATACACAACGCTTACTCCGTCAAGGCATCCAAAATCTGTAACGGAGGGACCGAATAGGCTGATAGATATCCTGACGCAACTCACTCCCAGATACACATATCTTATGCGCCTCGTCCCTCTAATATGGAGCGCGCAGTTCAACAACTGCGTAAACTCTCAAACACAGGGAGGCTCTCAAATAGTCTCTCCATCACCACCAACCACGATTCTGCCTCCAAAGGCTACAAGCTCAATCCTACGAATCGGGGTGGTTCAACTGCCAAAACTGGCTCAATAGACCGATCATGACCCACAGCTCATCAACTGTCAGCTATCCACCCTGCCTCGGTGCCTCGGCACTAAACATTGGCACAGAGAGGGCTACTTGCCCCATTGGGGCCCCAGAAATCACTGCCACTGAGGATACTGCAACCGAGTGGTCTTGGGAGGAAAGCACTATCGGGCTGCCCGCTGCTCCGACAACTGTGTCACCTAAACTAGCTGCTCACTCCACCGCTGATATGCCTCTAACAATCCTGCCATCTGGGTCCGGAGCTCTCTGACCTCAATCTGGGTATCCAGCCCAAATCTAACCGCTCAGGCTCAACTACTGCTACAGAAAGCACACGGGTCAAAACCCAACGTCGGGGAGACACCGCTCACCACGACAAAACCTCAAATCAGTACACAACAAACACTCGACCCAATCCAGCGAAAGTCTAGAGCATGTCATCCATTCCACAGCATTACGTTGTCTGCAGCCAATATAATCACTTAGCAGAATAAACATGCCAATCTCTCATCCCATCCCTTGGGAGAGGTATAAAACTCAATCTCGCTACAAGTCACGACTCTCACGAAGTCATCCAAGGGTCAAACCATAAGCCTAGGGTTTCTAAGTCCACCGTGACCTACAACCTAGGCTCTGATACCACCCTAATCTGTCACGCCCCGGGGTCGAAACTGCGACCCGGGCCCGCCAACAGATCCGCCGCCTACACAAAACCCCGCATAGGCGAAGCGTCCTACCTGCAAGAAAAGGGACTACAGCTAAACAGATATCAGAGCTATAAAATAAAAGTGCTGAAAAACTAAAACCAATCATCTGTACAACTGGAAATAATGATACCATATGCATCTCCCATAAATGATAATCATACAATATCCTCAAATACAATAAACCAGAACTCAGAAGGGAGGTAACCTGAAATAATACATTAGTGTACAGGCTCTCAGTACAAGTCAGATCCTCACAATACAATGATCTCTCAAAAGCGGAAAAATAAATAATCTACTGACTGTACTCAGGATCTCCAATGTAGGGGTACCGCTACTCTCCACAGACAGGTAGGGATCTAGCTCGCGACTCCCTCGCCTCGAACAGCAACCGCAGAATCAGCGGCACCTGCTAAGACTCTACAAAACAAAGGAGAGAAAAGAAAAATGAGGGGGAAAACCCCCAATGGGTGTGAGAACTACACTAAAAAGGGAGTTCTCAGTGAGTACCACCGCCAGGCCCGACGATCTGCCCACTAAGTCTACTATAGGCATAAAATAACCATAAAGTAAAAACTGAACAAGAAGGCTGGAGATACTCAACAGCTACCATGCCTCTATCTAAATGCTCAAAAGGGGAAAAACAATGAGAGGTATGCAACCACTCACACATGAAGTCCACAATCGACCCAATCGAGCTGACTGCCACATCTGGTCCAGTCAAGTCCGCGCCCACCTACAACCACCTCCCACTGCTGGGCAAGAATTACGTAGGGTGTCCATACGGACTAACTCGCTATCGAATAGTGGCGCATTCAGGCTATAGTCGAAATCCACGCTCTCTCTCAGAACGGATGGACTCAAGGTCCTCAACATCTCACACAACAGTCAAAGTACTCTCAACGACACGGGACCACCGTCAAACCAAACGGCTCCCAACAACACTAGCACTGGTCTAAACTTAGCTACCATACTCCACTCAGCCCCCAGGCACGAGTACAATAATAAAAGTATCTGACCGAATAAACCCAACCAAATGAACCGGTATAAAATCCGGTACTGCCTGCTCTGTCATCAATCTCACGAACTCAGTATCTCCACTGTCCAACTGACCGGCACCCGTCACGGTCTAAAGCCTACTCCGGAGTGGCACTCGAGGGGAGCGACCCATACGAGTAAAGTATTACAGTAACAAGTATCATCAGTATCATACTATAGCAGGACTGGATCACTGTGATGACCTGGATTTCTGCAGAGCTGTGGTGGAGTTATTGGTGGCTTCTGGGAGCCTGTTTTGTGTGTTGGAGGAGTTTGTGCACAAATTGGACATAAGTGGCGGACTTCGGGCTTAAATAGATCACGTGGGTGATCGGTGGACTCCGTCGGATCTTTAGAAGTGGTCTCGCACGAAATGGATATTAAAATTGGGCTCAGCGCGAAGTTTGGACAAAAAAACGTCTTTCCGGGTGCCTTCGGCAATTTTTAGAGTTGGAATTTGGCAAAACGGACGTCAAATTCGGATTCAGCGCGCGAAAACGGTTAAAATGGACTACCTACTTGACATTTTGCGCAACCGGTTACTGTTCATGCCGGAAGAGTGATTCCGGCCGCCGGCGGCGAGCGGCGGCGGCGGCGGGCAGCGGCGGAGCGCGGCGGATGGGCTCGGGCAGGTGGCGGAGCGGCCGCGGGCAGCGCGCGGGCGCGGGCAGCGCGCGGGCAGGCGCGCGGGCGCGCGGGCAGGTGCGCGGTCCACGGGCCGGCATGCACCGGAGGTGGGACACGTGGCATTGCGTGATTGGGTCGGTTCAGTGGACGCGGTTCACGGAGTGGTGCGGCCGGTGCATGGACCGGGGTGGCCACGTGGCGGCCCCGGATTGGAGGGTCTTTGTGCACGCGGTGCATGCAGAGCCGCGGGTCTTCGGCCGTACGCACGTGGGCGCGGGCGCGGCGGCGGCGGGGGCGGGCGACCGACCGCCGTGTCGGGCGGGGCGGCGCACGTGCGCCACGTGGCGCCGCACCATTGGCGGGCGCCACCCACGCCGCCGGTGATTGCGGGGACGCGTGGGCGCGCGCGGTTGGCCGGCCTCGCTGTCCCCTGTACGGTGGACACGCGTCGCACCGCGGGCCGGGTCGGACGGCCGCACGGTCCGACCAGGATCTGGTGTGCGGTGCGGGCTGTGGGCCGGGCCGTGGGCCGGGTTACTGTGCGGGCCGCGTGGCGGGCCGTGATGGTTTCGGGCCTGCACAGTAACGGGCCGGGCCCGTTACTGTAGCAGCCCGATCATTTCGGGCGCCCGAAACCGGGGACAAAATGGTCATTTTGCCATTTGTTTCTGTGGGCCTATAAATACAGCCCACCTCTCTCCCTTCTCTTTCCTTTTCCGAAGTGTAGAGAGGGAATGAGAGGGAGGGACCTTTAGAGAAGATGTTCCTTACAATATTTTCTACCTCGTGGTGCGTTCCCAGATTTTCTGGAGGTTCGACAGCGGCGATCTGAATTTTACAGTGTTCCTCGGTTTTCCCCATTTTCGGTCCGTTATCGTCGCATTTCAGTCCGAGGAGTCCCCTGCGCAGTACAGGAGTCCTTTTTCAACGATTTCTTCACCGGTGTGTTCCTGAGAGGTAGGGCTTCGTTTTCCGTGTTGGTGGTTTCTCTGGATTTCAATTCCTTGGCACAATTCCCGAGGTGTTTTGACCCCTCTTTTGCTGTTTGGGTTTTTGGATAGCGGCAACTTCGACGAATTGTTTCTCGGCGTAGGATTATCAGATCGAGGTGATTCAAGAGTCAATTTTGGGCTACTTTTCGCGAAGAACGCAACCGTGATTTTTTTAGGATTTTTGGAGCTCAGGACAGAGGTGAAATTCCTTGTTTTGCGTGCTGATTATAAAAACAGCAAAATCTGTTTTGAGACTTGTAGTTTTTACACCGTGTACACTTATGTGATGTTGTAGGATACTGTTTTAGCGGACGGTGTGCTTAGAGGACAGCGGGTATTTTCTTGGTTTGTTGTGCATGCTTTTCGAGGTGGGTGGTTGTTGCTTTCCTCTATTTTGACATGCTCACTAGGAATATTAGAGTGATCCCCTTTATTTGGACATCTTGATTAATCATGATCGGGGTTGGGTTTATGCGTGCCTGTGTAGGGATAGGGTTGCTATGATAACGTTTAACCTTGCATGTGGAATGGAATATTTATTCGGGACTATATGATTATCCTGTTAGTGGTACTACTTGAGGGTAGGTGTCATGCATAGGTGGATACTGTTAATGATCAATGGCTTAAATGATTATTTCCTTGATAACACTTGCATGCTTGTATGGACATCTAGATAGGCCATCTTTTATCGCTACACTTTCATGCTGGAACTTGACTTAGGAGAAACCCTGTTTGCTTCTATTCTCCTTATTCATTAGTCAGGTGGTTATGGTTGCTCGGGTTGAGCAGGGGTTGAGTTAGTGTAGCCGGGGCCTGGATTGTGGATTATGGGTTTTGGCGGCAACCACGGATATTGGGCGGTTGACCGGATGTCAGTTATAGGACGTCGGTGGTAGGACATGGTTTAGCGGGTATCGCGGCGACCGCGGATTTTGGGCGATCGACCGGATGTTCATTTATGCATCGGATTGGGGGATCTGTGTTTCTTTTAGTGGAGGGGTGTGTTCCACTGGGGGCTTTACAGTTGTGATCTAGTCCTGCTTTTGATGTTGATTATACCGGCGCGGTTATTGCCCGGTGGCGCTTTCCTTGAGTGGGTCGCTCCCCTCGAGTTCCCCTCCGGAGGCCGGGGCCAGGCAGTTATGAACAGTTTTGCTATCACATCGGCGCGGCTTACTTGCCCGATGATGAGGACGGTACAGATTGGGTCCATCTGGGATGGTTGGTTACTGTTGCATACGGTTATTCCAGTCTAGGACTGTATCTTAGAGGCATAGTAGCGGTAGTTTTCTTTTCTTCAGCAGTCATCATTGCTTACCATACTCATTTCCTTTTTGCCTCTGGTAGACCTAGTGGGTGTGTCAGAGTTTGAGGTTTTACCCACTAGGGGAGGCTACTGGTTTACTAGTAGTTCTCACCCCCATTCTTCTTTTCCTTCCTTCTCCTTTGTTTTGCAGAGCCTTCTGCGGGTGCTGTTGGACATACAGCGGCGGGTCAAGGAGAGAGGACGGCAGAGTAGCTAGACAGTGGACCCGACAGTGAGTTAGCTAGACTTGCACCTCTTATGTATCCTATCTCAGACGGTTGTACTTTTGGGGTCTGGCTTTAGCCAGCTGGTTGTATTTTGTGGTGAGCTGGGAGAGAGACTTGTACTTTATTTTACTAATACTTGTATTTTTACTTCCAGTTCAGTCTGAGATGTAATATTTTCTATTCAGCTCTGTTTTATTGCTCTATTTTGGTATCTGATTTATCTGAGCAGGTTACCGACGCTTCATGTATGCGGAAAATTTTGTGTGCACGGCGGATCTGTAGACGAGCCCGAGTTCTGGTTTACACTCGGGGCGTGACAATCACGACTCTAATCAAAGCGAAAAAACCCATCCACTAAAGGGAAGCCCGATCCCCAATCTGATACAACAGTAAACAATAAGTGGAAAACTCCATCTACTAAAGGAAAATCTGATGCTCAATCTGATGCGCAAGTACATATCCGGTCAACCGCCTAATATCCGCGGTCGCCGCAAAACCCCACAAGTCCACAAACTAATCCAACCTGTCCCAGACACATAGTCCCGACTACACTATCCCAAACCCCTGCTCGAATCCGAGCAACATGAATCTAGAATCTAGAAAGAAAGGAGAAAGAACAAATATGGTTTCTCCTAAGTGAGATTCCAACATGATAGTGTAGCAGTAAAAGATGGCCTAACTAGATGTCCATACAAGCATGCATTTGTCCTCAAGAAAAAGAAAGGGAGTAAATCACATAATAGCTCCACAAGGGTATAAACAACATGCCAGAATCCCTAATGAACTACACCTGTCCATAATCCAAGATCCACAATAACTCCTCGGAGTAATATCTGCACATAGATACATAAACCTGCTCCATCTAGTAATCATAGCATAAAAGACTACGTGCAACATGGCATGCTAAAAGATCATTACTATAGTATGTCAATCTACATGATCTAGGCCATTCCTCAAGCTTCCATCTCGATGTTAGATATTGTACAATTAAACATGCATGCTGACAATCACATAGGATAAATTCCCTTAGGTAAGCTTTTACTATTCATTATCATGAATATCTAAATCTTGCAAGTCCTCAATAATATTTAACATGAATATTAATCCTGCAATTCCCTTATACAATTATCCTTACTAGCTTACCTCTCAACAACATACAATGTACCCTAAACATACATGCATTCTAACATAAACAATTAGAAAACTATCCACCGGTTCTAGAGATGAAGCAACCCACCTGAAACGCTTTCCGCAGGCAAAGCCGAAGTCGGTGAAGTGCGTAGTCACACGCTATCCAAAATCCGTTGAAACCGCACTCTTGGTACTCAGTCGTGCAAGCCTCAGCTCCGATCAACCTCACAATAACAACACACTAATCAAATACCCCAAAACGCACCCGCTGTTTTGCAAAACAGCACAAAGAAGAAGGTTTTCACCTGCGTGCAGCCTCCCGAAAAATCCAAAAAAATCACGGTTGCGATCCTCGCGACGAGTAGATCCAAAACGAGTATTTATACATCCCGTTCCGACACCTGTAGGCCAACATATAAATACAACAATGCGATATGCCGAAGTATCCAAAAACAAAATTCTGTAGGAAACCAGTCCGAAAGAAGGATAATTATCACCTTTGAAGAGTCCTCCAAAAATTCCAATAAAAATATGGGCGCGTTCCTCTCGAAGCGTAGATATCAATCGAGTCCTTAAACGCCTCATTCCGATGCTCGTAGATCGAGAAAAACCAACAATACTCCACCGTTGTCCCGTACCTTGCAGCAGTACAAAGGGTCACAAAAACACCTCCGGAACCGTGCCAAAAACTCAAAATAAGACGAAGTGATCAATACGGAAATCGAAGGCGTACCTCTCGTGAACGCGCTGCTGAAAAAATCAGCTCAAAAGTTTATCGGGGTAGTCCAGGGGGTCTCTCGGACTTAAAAGCGACGGTAAAAGTAAAAATCCAAAGAGCATCGATGTGCGCCACGTCGCAGAAAACGCTGATGCTGCGGCCACCAAAAAAATATACTAGATCCGTCGGAGAGTAGAGGACGAAGGGGTGAGGGCTCTGCTCAAAGGGGAGCTCTAGAAAAATCTCCAAAACCCGCACAAGAGGGCACCTAATGCCTATTTATAGGATGAAATCCGGAAGAAAAATACATTTCTGGGTGCAATTTTCGGGCGCCCGAAATTTTCGGGCGCAAACAGTGCTACCGAAAATCATGTACCGCACAGCGCCCGAATCGCTGTTAGTGTGCCACTTCAGCGCAAAATAGCGGACAGCGAAACCGGCCGCCCGCGTTGCGCCGCGTGGCCCGCGCCCATGCTGACGCATGGCGCGCACCAGCACCGCCCGGTCAACGCCCGCCTGACACGCCCACGTGCGCGCTGCCAGCGCGGCCTGCGCCCCCTGCCGCGCATGCTTCCCTAGCCCTGCTGCGCCAGCCCATGGACCGCGCCCACTGCACCAGTGAATCACTTGCTGCCATGTGTCCACACCGCGCAAATAGGATGACGCCACGTGGCATACGCCCCCGCTGCACCGCGGGCTTGCCCGCGTCTGCTCCCGTGGGCCGAGTCCACTGCGCCACCACTCCCGCTCCACCACGTGGCGTACGGCGCCAATCTGAAGCCGCCACGTGGCACCACCTCGGTCCACCGGTCCACCATGCACCCGAAAACACTAGAAAACTTCCGGGTGTCCGCTTTCGAGCGTTCGGACTCAGAAAAATACAACCAAGTAGTCGATTTTCATCGTTTTCACGCGCTGAGTCCAAATTCGATGTCCGTTTTGCCCAGTTCCACTTTTAAAATTCGGTGGGGTATCCAAATACACTCGTGATCTATTTTTCACACTGAGTCCATCACTTGTGTCCAATTTGCGCATATTCACCTCTAACACTCAACATAAGCCTTCAGAAACTGCTGATCCAACAGTAATCCTATCGCGGGGATTCGGGTCCTCACAATAGTGATCGTAGAATTTAGCAGGTAGTTGATAGAATAATATGATCTAAAAGATGAAAATTGTTAAAGGAATAAATCTAATGATATAAAACTTGATAGACTAGCACTATTGATAGTATTGTACGTAATTAGACTCTCTCTATATATTATATAATGTAAAATTAATTCAGGTTCAGTCAGGTCAGATTCAGATTCAAGTCGGATACTGATAAAATCCATACTCGAATTCAAATGGGTCAAATTTTTCTTTTCTATATTCATATTCAAAATTATATTTATTTAATATTGAATAGATCCGTTATGTCTCGAATTCAAATAAAACTTCAATATCCAGAGGCATTGGCATCCCTACACCTTTTGTATGGACCACAAACATTCTCCTCATCCATCGTAATCATGAGTACGAAATAGCCATTAAAACGAAGGCAATTGTTCATTAGATAAGGTTGGCGAAAAAGGATGGCATTCTCATGCATGCATCATGTACAAATATAGTGTAAATTATAATACTAAGATGATATATTCAGATATAATTGCTTATAGATCCATCTGAAGTTACGAATTATGATTGCATATTCCTCAATTGTTGCCATGTGTCTATGATCTTTCTGGGTTTCCACTTGCATTTTCAGAATTGTGTGTGAATATAGAAGAGCATTTTAGTAGTTTTTTTTGAAACCAATCCGCAACGCAAGCATAAAAGAAGATGAGATCGATTTGTGGAAGATCATACGTGAAAAATTCAGAAACAATAAAATAAAAGCGATTCAAAATACTAGTATGTTGGCTATTCAGTTTATAATCTACTCCCAAATTCCAACACCTCTAAAGTTAAGAAATTGCGTAATTATTACTCAAATTTTAAAATATCATCTAAATATCTACCAACTTTAAAACTTGTAAATATAATTAAGTTTAAGTAAAATATATATGGTGTTCTTGATTGGTCCCTAAAATATATTAATAAGTTCTTAAAATTTACATGAACGTTAATAATATTTTAAAATTTGAAAGACACAAATTATTTGATAAGGAGAGGTTAGTTACGCATTATGTTGCACCGAAGGAGGGCCATTAATATAAGAGGTTACTGTGCTTGCTCCTTGTTAGGTCTAGAATTGTGGGTTTCCTCTTGGAATGACTAGTCCCTTTCCAATCATTTCCATCCATTACGTTCTCGTTTCCAATGAATGTCTTAAAAAGAATGTTATGGTATTTGAAAATATGCATGGCTTAATGAGTCAATTCTGTAAATATCATACATGATTAGATGATAGCTTAGTTGTTTAAAACTGGCTTAGAGCTCACAGTATGAAAATCTTGTTTGGATGTTTCTTTTTTATTTATTCAGAATACATGTAGTATTTAGTAAACGAGATTATAGTGTCTAGAATGGATAGCATTTACGAATTTTAAGTTATTTTTCTAGAATAAAAAAATTTATATTGTAGATGAAATATATTCTATATGCCAAATCATGAATGCCTGGCAGTTTTTAGAGATTAAAAATTATCTCCTAACTTCTAGTTATGTAAAAATTATTCATATTGTATTTGTTACTGTCACATATCTTGTTCTGACATTCAAATTAATAAGGACATAAATTAATCACTAGCTAACATGCATGTTTATTGTGGAGTTGGCTCTGAACTCTACTTTGGACTTATTTAGATAAATGAATATTTTGTTGGATACATTTTTTAATTTACTTAAGAAGTATATATAGTTTGGTAAGTGATGATACAGTATAATCAAATATCTACAATGAATATCATAATCGACCTTCAAATATTTTTTTGGCAATAAAATAGAACTATCTGGAAGTAAAATATTCTATACTAATAATTCATTAGTATCAAGGCTTAAAAAGAAGCAAAATATTAAACTCTTTTTTTTTAAGCATATAAAAAAAAGTATATAACTGTTGAGATAGGAAATGTCGTCACATGCAATGCATTGTGGTCAAGTTGGTAAGCAACACGTGGCGCAAACCATCGGTTAAGGATACCAGTCGATAGAAAAAATAGTCGATAAAAAGGTGCTCGTGTCTTAACTAAGACCGACCCCGATTGAATGTAAAACGTCAGACTGTCTAGGCATAATGATAACAAGAGACAAAACTAGGATCGAGAATCGGCTGCTCGAGCTGCAAAAAGAAAGATCCTAAAAAGGGAAGGCACGAGATTTAGGGCGCGAATCACGCAACTAATGCGGAAATGGCAAGCGGCGCCTAGCATAAGAAAGCGTCGAGGATCGCGCCTCGATGCGCCGAGGATCGCGCCTCGACGTGCCAATCTTGGGAATGAATGTGGACGGAAAAGAGGTGCTATCCAACCGAGGAGTATCAACTCAAAAGGAAGTAGTTAAGAGATACGCGATGATTCCCCTTAAGTTACGCCGATTACCCAAAACGACGACTATACAACTAGTTTGAACAGGTATAAATAACTGAACAATAAAAAAAAAAGAGATCCTACAACCTCATAAGCCAGTGACCACCCCTACTTTTCCATACCTTCAATTCTTGCATTTACAACTTTTCTAAACTAAGTTTATCGCTTTCCTTACCGCTTTCCTAGATAGATTTTCCTACCAGCATTTAGAGCTTCCCTTACCACTTTTCTAGGAGTAGTCGTACTTGTAATTGTTCCCTTATAACCCTTTCTTTCGAGCAATACAAAGCTAACTGGCTAATCCAGCCGTGTTGATCCATTCCCGTTTGTCTTAGTTCGGCTCCTCTAGGCCGAACTTCATTAAGAGTTCGATTCAGAAGAACCCAGCCGAGCGGATCCCTCCTCGGCCTAATCGTTCGGCATGCGGCGCATCACATCAGAGGGTCAATTCGGAGGTCGATCGAGACGCTCAGCAGTACATTTCAGCCCCAACAAGTTTTTGGCATGCCTGGTGGGACCCTTAGGTAAACTCTTACCTTATTTCTACCGATACAATGTTAGAAAACAATAGCCTAAATCTCAGAAACAAAGTCGTTCCCAGACCCTCAAGGAACGACCAATCTAGTAGCGTCGGACACGCAAATGATCCGCCACCGACGCTACCAGAGATTCCGGAGACCAGCGGGAGGTCGGTACCACAATAGCTGACCCGATCAAAAATGCTCAGGCAAATGGCTCGAGCACTAGAATCGTTCAAGAGGACACAATTGTCTCTCGAGCGAAATAAACATGCACATGACGCTCGCTTGGATTAACTTTTGGTCGTAGTCTCGGCCTCGAATGACAATACGACTCGAATTGGGAAGCTCTTGGCCCAAAGTGAACAATATAAAGGAGGTTTCGCTTCCACACTACCCCAGTCGTTGCCGACGCAATCGATTTCGATGGCGCCGGCAATGCTGACAGTACAACCACAAGGGATTGTATTGTCGGTGGCTACTTATCAAGCAGCACAACCATTAGGGTCAGTACAGCCGCAAGTAGTCCCGTACCAGACGGGAGCAAGGCCGATGGGGTAGAACATCGGCCATCAACAAGAAAACTTTTGGGGGACCTAACAGTCGCCGCCCCCACTACCGGTTTTCCAACCCCAGGCTGGGGGCATCAGGAACGGCGGATAGGTCCCAGTTAGAGACCTCCTTAGAATTAGGCTGGCCAATGTGGGCCGCTACCTCCACCAGCTTAGCCGGCAACCCCGTTACCTCAGGTGGGGTTCACCGAAATACATGCCCAAGTGGAAGAAATAATTCGAAACTCTTTCGGCATAGAGGCCATGCCGATAATTCAACCAACGTTCAAGTCTCCATATCCTGCCTATATAGATATGGATCACCTATACTCGGCCAACTGAAAGATGCCAAAATTCGACAAATTCTCGGTCGAGGAAATCGAGAACACGGTCGAGCAAATCGCTCGGTTCACGGCCCAATGTTGTCATGCGGTCGCGGACCCGTTTTTGAAGTTGAGACTATTCAATATGTCGTTGACGAAGACGACGTTCTCATGGTACACGAGCCTGCCTCCCAACTCCGCCCGCGACTGGGACGAGTTAGAGGCTAAGTTCCACGAGCGATTCTATCGGGCAGTGCCTGAGTTGTCGATTACCGATATAGCATCGTATCGGCAGAACGCCGGAGAGACGGTTGAGAAATACCTCAACCGCTTCAAAACGGTGAGGAACAGATTCTTCGTTAGAATGGCGGAGGCCGAATTTACGAAAATAGCATTCAACGGCCTTCACTTCAAGACTCGCGACCATTTTGAGGGTCGTTATTTCCCTAATATCTTTGATTTGGGGGTTCGGGTTGCTCAATATGAGCAATTCCAGAATAACAACAAAGAAGAGCGGCCGAAATGGGGCCGCGGTAAAGACCGGAAGAAGTCGAAGGAGCATAACGCCTCCTTTGTCAAACAAAGGTCAGATCAAGGAGAACTCAGCGGATTTAGCGAAGACGAGTCTTCGGCTGAAGAAGCCAGAGTGTACGTGGCTGTGATGGTATCAGGCCGCTAGCCTTACAAGTGTCAGATGCTCAGGCCTAGCAAGACCCGAGAATTTAAAGCGCGGGAATCGGTTAATGCTTTCACTTTCGACACGTCCAAGACCGATCAAATTTTCGATCAGTTGTACAAGGACGGTCGAATCAAACTCCAGAAGGGCCAGTCGATCCTTCCGTATGAGGAGCTCAGGCGACGAAAGTACTGCAAATGGCACCATTCGTGGAGCCACCAAGCAGGCGAATGCACCCCCTTTAAAAAACAAATACAGAAGGAAATCAACGAGGGTCGGCTAACTTTTGCCGACCAAAAAAATAAAAATAATATGGAAATGGACACTAATCCCTTTTCCCCGCAGGTAAACATGGTGGACGCAAAGGGAAAGAAGCCGATGCAGGAGACCGGGCTCCACGAGAAAGAAAAGTCGGCGCGAAAGATGCTTCGGTTCTCCATCCGTTGCAAAGTCGAAGTAACCAATGAAGACTGGGATGCACTCCTCCTCGACATGCCTGAGGAGGTGAAGAAATGGTTCGCCTTCCCAAACCTTGGTGAAGGCACAGGTTGCCACTACCACAAGCCGGACTAGCGTTAGGCTAAAGTGTCCACTGAACGATCCTCCGAAGAGAAGGATAGGAAAGAAGAACAAGACCTTCCTACCCAGAAGGTCTTGTGCAAGTTCTACGGCTGAGAGAGGTCGATGCCGGTATCATTCGGCCATGAGAGGCCACGGGCCGCACCAAGGCAGCGGAGCCCCTACCATAGCTACGAGGAAAGCCGGGTCCAGGGGCCTGCGCCGGCCAGTCGGGCCGCACCATTTGGCCAGCGCCGACTTTGCATTATTTACTGGCGGTTTGATATAAGTGCCAGTAAAATAAATTCCGACGGAGATTTAGCCAGCACTTTTGACTGCCACAAAAAAATACCGAAAAAAATAATTACCGGCTCTTTTTAGATATTTTCTGGCAGTTTAAATTGCCATTAAAAGTCAGTATTGATGTAGTGATTATAACTTGTTATAGTAATGATCATAATTTGTTTCCCAGAGAGTAAGAATAAATTACTATAAAGGGGTGTTTGGTTCCTTGAAAAAAAAAATAAAAAATTCCAATTTTTTTTTTCATGAAAACCTCTTTTCTCAGTTTTCTACCCGTATGTTTCCGAGAGACTATCATTTTTGAAAAGTTTAATAAATAGAATTAATTGTATACTAAATAGAAACTAATTAATTAAAACAAATTAACCTACACAAATAAATAAACAAAAAAATCATACTAGTTTAGGCAAAACAGAAAATAGATTTATAAAAAATATAATATATCTTTAGTTTTAATTAATTTTTAATTAAGATCAATGTAAGATCAATATGATATTGAATTACAGAAATAATAAAGTTAAGTAGACAAAAAAGACTTCCATAAGTTAAATAAAAATTAAACGATTCATTTTTCTATAAGAAATAAATTTACTAGTCCTACATAATACGACAAAATTATGAATTAGACTAGAATATTATTAATAGAATCAAGTCATTAGTTTTATTAGATTTTTAATTTTTGGATGAAGAGAATTATAGTAGTTATCTAGGATTTACTGGATGGTTGGTAAAATTATATATATACACTACAACAAAATTAGTTTATAAGGATATATTTTTGTGACACTTTTTTACAAGTGTCCTATTTATATTTCATCTATATCTAAAATTATGTTATAGGGACATATTTTTGCGACATATTATAATAATGTGTCGCTATACACCCTAGCGACTGCACATATAGCGACACAAATAACGAGTGTCGGTATTTTTTCCAACAGTATTTTTTTTTAGATTTTAAGGACACTTAAAAGTGTCGCTATAGCATAGTTTTGTTATATAGTGATATATATATATATATATATATATATATATATATATATATATATATAGAGAGAGAGAGAGGAGAGAGAGAGAGAGAGAGAGAGAGAGAGAGAGAGAGAGAGAGCGTGTGTGTGGTGTGTATATATATATATATATATTATATATGTATATATATATATATATATATATATATATATATATATATATATATATATACACACACACACACGCTCTCTCTCTCTCTCTCTCTCTCTCTCTCTCTCTCTCTATATATATATATATATATATATATATAGAGAGAGAGAGAGAGAGAGAGAGAGAGAGAGAGAGAGAGAGAGAGAGAGAGAGTCCAGCACTTTGGTACTTGTAAATTTGTTACCGTTAGATCTATCGCTTTAATCAATTCTACCTCTTAGACCATACTATTCCATCAACCACCCACTAAATCCAAGGAAACTACTATAATCCTAAGAGCACATCACTTCATCCAATGGCTAAAAACTCACAAGTATAGATTGTCTTGTGCTTTTGAAAACATATAAGCTCTAATCTCCTCTCTCTCTCTCTCTCTCTCTCTCTCTGTATATCTTATATATATATATATATATATATATATATATATATATATATATATATATATATATATATAAATTAGGCTGGAATACTATCGATAGTACAAAGTCATTGGTGCTACCAAGTTTTTAGCCATTGGATTAAGAAATGTACGTACGGTTAGGATGATAGTGGTCCCCTAGGGTTTAGTGGGTGGTTGGTTGAATAGTAAAAATCTTAGGGGATCATTATAATCCCAACTGCACATACTTTCATCCAAGGGCTAAAAACTTGGTAGCACAAATTAGTTGGTACTATCGATAGTATTCCAGCCGGACTATATATATATATATATATATATATATATATATATATATATATATATATATATATATATATAGGCTACTATGCTATCAATAATACTAAGTAAATGGTGCTATTAGGTTTTTAGCCATTGGATTAAGAAATATGTGGTTAGGATGATAGTGGACCCTTAGTGGGTTGTTGGGAAATACTATAATCCAATGGATGAAAATGATCAAAGGGGTAGATCTAATAGTGGAAAACTTGGTAGCACAAAGTGCTTGGTGCTATTGATAGCATAGTAGTCGGACACACACACACACTCTCTCTCTCTCTCTCTCTGTGTATATCTATCTATATATATATATATATATATATATATATATATATATATATATATATATATATATATATATATTAAGCTTTTCACTGAAGGGATATATATTAATCTTTTGAATGAAGGGATGTACGGTTAGAATAATAGTGATCGTAGAATTTAGCAGGTAGTTGATATAATAGTATATCTAAGAGGTGAAAATAGTTAAGGGAATAAATCTAATGATATAAAACTTGATACACTAGCACTATTGATAGTATTGTACGTAACTAGACTCTCTTTATATATTATAATGTAAAATTAATTCAAGTTCAGTCGGATCAGATTCAGATTCAAGCCGGATATTGATAAAATCCATACTCGAATTCAAATTCGTCGAATTTTTCTTTTCTATATTCATATTCAAAATTATATTTATTTAATATCGAATAGGTCCGTTCTGTCACAAATTCAAATAAAACTTCAATATCCGGAGGCATTGGCATCCCTACACCTTTTGTATGGACCACAAACATTCTCCTCATCCATCGTAATCTTGAGTACGAAATAGCAATTATAACGAAGGCAATTGTTCATTAGATAAGGTTGGCGAAAAATGATAGCATTCTCATGCATGCATCATGTACATATATAGTATAAATTATAATACTAAGATGATATATTCAGATATAATTGCTTATAGATCCATCTGAAGTTACGAATTATGATTGCATATTCCTCAATTGTTGCCATGTGTCTATGATCTTTCTGGGTTTCCACATGCATTTTCAGAGTTGTGTGTGAATATAGAAGAGCATTTTAGTAGTTTTTTTTGCATCCAATCCGCAACACAAGCATAAGAGAAGATGAGATTTATAAAAGATCATACGTGAAAGATTTAGAAACAATAAAATAAAAGCGATTCAAATTATTAGTATGTTGGCTATTCAGTTTATAATCTACTCCCAAATTCCAACGCCTCTAAAGTTAAGAAATTACGTAATTATTACTCAAATTTTAAAATATCATCTAAATATCTACTAACTTTAAAACTTGTAAATATAATTAAATTTAAGTAAAATATATATGGTGTTCTTGATTGGTCCCTAAAATATATTAATAAGTTTTTAAAATTTACATGAACGTTAATAATTGTCACGCCCCGGGTGTAAACCGGAACCCGGGCTCGTCTACAGATCCGCCGTATACACGGAATTTTCCGTGTATACGAAGCGCTGGTAACCTGCTCAAATATAGATGATATAATAAAAGAGCATAAACAGAGCTAAACTACAACTAATACATCTCAGATAAAGCAGAAAAGTAAAGTGCGGAAATAAACTCTCAATAATACATATGTCTCTCCCAGCTCACTAATCAAATAAACCAGCGGTCGCGCCGCGGACCCAAAAAAGAAAAGAAAAGTAGAGTATCTGAGAGTATCGGGGTACATCTAGTAACTGAAACTGGTGCCTGGGTTAGACCGCTATCTAATCCGCGATCCACTTACCTCGGTCGCTGATGGGGGGGGGGGGGTCCCGCAAACTCCCGCAGAGACTCTGCAAAACAAAGGGAAGAGAAAAAGAGAAAGCAGTGGGGGTGAGAACTACTGTAAACAGCAGCCTCCCCCTAGTGGGTAGACCTCAACCCAAGTGTGCCCACTAGGACTATAAGAGGCAGAAGAGTAAAACAAGGTGGTAAGCTGTAAATATGTCTACTGATGATGTAAGAAGCTACCACTATATGCCTCTAAGGTGCTCAGCTAAGAGTATGGCCAAGGTATGCATTGTTACGGAATTTGAGTTGGCGTATTTCGTGAATGTATTAAGTCTTGAAGATTGAAGATGAAGAAACTTTGGATCATATACCTCAATCTCAAGAAAGAAGAATTCAAAAGGATCAGGTACGTTTAACTAAAGAATTTTGATGATCCGAATACTTCTTATAGTGTAGAAACACCTGGAAGAGGTTTTTATTGCTTATTCATCAAAAACTGGACATGGGACATGTTCAGGATCCGGATCGTGGCTTTCAATCCGGATCCCGAAGGTGTTTGTTCATACACTGGTTCAATCCGGATCGCAGCATCTCTGATCCGGATCCCGAACACTAGTTTTACCTGTTTGCTTCTTCGATCCGGATCAGGAATTGCAATCCGGATCCCGAACATGATTTCTGGTAAAACTGTATGAACGATCCGGATCGTGGACTACGATCCGGATCCCGAACAGGCATTTTCTGGAAATCGTCTTTGTGCTTCTGCAATCCGGATCGCCAAATCCAATCCGGATCGCCGTCGGTAAAACTTTCCAGAAAAGGCTGTTTTTGATCCGAATATTCTTCCTAGGGTTTCTAACCTATAAATAGCCCTTCTATTTCATTTCTAGGGCATCCGCAATAGATCGGCAGTTAAGAAAATATAGCCGAAAAGAAAAATCCACATATAGAGAAGAAAGGAAATCAATAGATTTATTCTATGGTTCTTCATCTATATTGATTGATTTGATTCTAGGTTTTCCATACTCACATTTTGAGTAGAATCAAATCAATGAATACTTAGATGGTATTTCCGATCTATCTTTAATCTAAGTATTCGGCGGATCATCACCACCCAAACAAACAACGATTTACCCAAAATCGGCGCGTGGACTCGCGTGGCCTTGTGGATTCAAGGTGCAACCGCTCTCGTGGATTCGGAGCGAGGTACGTTCGTGGATTCGAAGCGTGCCATTGGGTGAAGACCGTGGATTCGGTTGGACGTCGTGGACTCGACGTTGGACGCTGTGGATTCAGCGTTGGGCGCGGATCGTGGATTCGAGAAGCGTCGTGGAGCGAGCGGAGAAGATCTACTAGGAGCGTATGGTAAAAGGTTGAGTCGTCTGTGAGTACGTTATATCACCTTGTACGTGTGTTAATTCTAGTGGATTTCGCCGTGTTATCGGTCCCGTGGTTTTTTACTCCGGTTTGGAGTTTTTCCACGTAAAAATCTTGCGTGTTCTTTTATTTTTCCGCATTGGGTTTTATCGCGCAATGATTTTTTGAGTGTTTATTGTTTACACCTATTCACCCCCCTCTAGGTTTTTTTCCCCTATTTAGATCCTTATTAACCTAAACCCAACAAGTGGTATCAGAGCGGGAATAGGGTTGTAAACAATGGTTGAAGGTGGAAACATCAATCGACCCCCTTTCTTTGATGGAACAAATTATGCGTACTGGAAAGTACGGATGAAAGCTTTCTTAATTTCCATCGACGAAAGGGTGTGGCAATCAATTGAATTAGGATGGTCTAATCCAACTGAAATTTTAGATGATGTTCGCACCTTAAAACCTAGGTCGAAATGGACCAAGGAAGAGATAGACTTATCTTCTTACAATGGCAAAGGGATTAATGCTCTATTTAATGCTTTGTCACAAACTGAGTTCTCTCGCGTCTCGGCATGTGAGACTGCGAAAGAAATCTGGGATGTTCTTCAAGTTACGCATGAGGGAACTAACTTAGTGAAGATTCAGAAACTGCAAATGCTCACGAGCAAGTTTGACTCTATCTCTATGGCAGAGAATGAATCCTTCACTGACTATTACACACGATTGCAAGACATCGTGAACTCATGTGCTAACTTGGGAGAGAAGATTCCAGAATTTAAAGTTGTAAGAAAAATTCTAAGAACTCTTCCTGAACGATTTCGCCCGAAGGTCGCAGCCATTGAAACAATTAAACACCCGGACGAAATGCGTGTAGAAGAATTAGTAGGTGCTTTACAAACTTATGAAATGACTTTTCCTACTAACTATTCTTCTGGAAAGGCATCCTCTTCTAAGTCTTCAGGTTACGCATTGAAATCAACTAAAGAAGAAGACGCGGATTCATCCTCCTCGGACGACGACGAGAACATTTCTATGGAGGACTTTGAGAAGCAGCTCGCTCTCTTGACAAGGAAGTTTCGCCGCAACTTTCGAAGGGGAAATTCAAGCAAAACTCCATCCTTCGGAAAGTCGAAGAAAGGCAAGGGTTCTTCAATCACAAGTCAAGAAAGCAAGAGAACTTCTCAAAGGATAAGAAAAGTTCTGAGGGACAAGTTCAGTGTTTCAAATGTCGAGGCTACGGCCACATAGCAACGGAATGTCCCAACAAGAATCCGGCTAAGAAGAAAGCGATGCAAGTAGTTACTTGGGATGACAACTCCACGTCAAATGAGTCATCGTCAAGTGATGAAGAAGACAACGCGACAGCTTTCCACGCGTCCACTACATCTTCACCCTTCATGTGCTTAATGGCAAGTACATCCGACTCACTGTCCAACTCCACTGTTGAAAAGATTGCAACGGACGATGAATCAGATGATTCGGAAGGTGAAGATTTTGTTTTAGCCTACCATAAGCTTTTGAGGGATTCAAAGAAACTGGCTAAACAAAACAAGGGGTTGAAAGAGAGATTGCAGGATCTTGAAGATGAAGTAAAAAGAGTAACCTCTATCTCAACCGATCTTGAAGTGGAAAGGGACAATCTGATTAAGACAAATGTTTCCCTTCAAGAGTCCAATGAGCAATTCGAGAAGAATTATATGGATATGGTGAACAAAGCGAATTACTTCTTGAAGCTCAACGGCGAGGCCCGACAGGAAAAATTGGAAATGACAGAGACCATACGCCAACTAAAGGATGACTTAAGAGATTTTCTTCTGGAAGGAGTAAGTTGGACAGACTTCTTGGTCTCGGTCAAAGAAATAAGTTCGGCCTCGGATACACTCAAACTGGAGACATTCCAAGTTCGAGTGGTACAGTATTTGTGCCTCAGTCGGTATCTCCTCCTCCGACACCGGTGTTCACGACAAGCAACGACAACAAACCTACTACATCTTCCTCGGAATCGACAAGAACCAAGGTATGTTTTCGTTGTGGCATTTCAGGGCACATAAGAAGAAATTGCAAGACGGAGCCAAACGCACACCTCAAGCACATCTTGCAATGACTACCAAAAGGCTATTCCTCGAAAACAACTGCAATTCATTGAAGGAAAAGAGCCTTGGTAGTACATCGCTCAAGACGACATCATCAAGGAGCAGCAATTCTTCAAGCAAGACGCTCTCACCTAGGAAATCAACTTCACGACCATTACCGACGCACTTCAAAAAGGTTTGGGTGCGCAAAGGTGAAATCTTTCCCTGTCTTGCTACCAATGTTTCCTTGCATGCATATGATAGTTCGTCTTGGTACCTGGATAGCGGGTGTTCCCGTCATATGACCGGCGATAAAAACTGTTTTCAAACATTTGAGAAAAACTCCGGAGGACTTGTTGTTTTCGGAGATGGTCGGTCTTCCAAAATTGTTGGAAAGGGAACGGTAGCTATTCCAGATGGCCCGGTTCTAGATAATGTATTATTTGTTCATGGCCTTAAGACTAACCTCATAAGCATAAGTCAACTGTGTGATAGTGGTTATTCAGTTAATTTTTCATCTGATAAATGCACTGTAACTGACATGAACCATGCTTTCTTTTTAAAGGGGGTTAGATCAGAAAACAATTGTTATGTAGTTCCTTCTAAGATTTCTGAAAAATGTAACCTAGCATCTTTGAAAAATGAAACACTTTGGCATGAAAGGCTAGGTCACATAAACTTTAAGGAACTTGCTAGAATTTCAAATAAAGATGTGGTCAAGGGGGTTCCAAAACTTTCTTTTGAACAAAACCTTGTGTGTGGCGGTTGCCAAAAGGGAAAACAGTCTAGGACTGCACACAAGAATTTGAACCACATAGGTACAAAACGGCCTTTGGAACTTTTGCATATGGACTTAATGGGGCCAACTCGTCAACCATCTCTGGGAGGTAAATGGTATATTTTCTTGTTGGTTGATGACTTTTCTAGATATACTTGGGTAGCTTTTTAAAAGAAAAAGCTGATACTTTGATTCTTTTCTCGAAATCTGCAATCGTATTATGATAGAAAAGAATGATAGGATTACTCGAGTTAGGAGTGATAGAGGTGGGGAATTCATAAATTCCAAATTCATTGATTTTTGCACTTCTAATGGCATTAAACATGAATTCTCCGCACCTTACACACCTCAACAAAATGGTGTAGTCGAGCGCAAAAACAGGGTCGTACAGGAAATGGCACGTGTTATGCTTCACAGCCGGAACTTACCTTTTTATTTTTGGGCTGAAGCGGTGAACACTGCTGTTTATGTTATCAATCGCGTGTATTTGCGCCCGGGGACTTTGAATACACCATATGAACTTTGGTTTTGTAGAAAACCTAACATCAAATATTTTCGCATCTTTGGGAGTCGGTGTTTTATTTTACGTGATCGTGAGAATCTTGGAAAATTTGACTCTCGAAGTGACGAAGGGATTTTCTTAGGTTATTCTACAAACAGCAGAGCATATCGAGTTTTTAACTTAGAATCTAAGACGATCGTAGAATCGATAAATGTTAAGGTAGATGAAGCTTTTCATTTTGAATCTGAAAAATCTACCCTCGATATCTCTCTTGATGATGATACACCTGCTAATGCATCTTCTTCTAACAATTCTTTCGATAATAATGTTGATGCATCTAACGGTTCTTCAAGCTTATCTGATGTGCAGGAATCATCTCGTGTACCTCCGCCTACTCCTCTACCTCAAACGTTACGCATCTCCAAGGATCACCCTGAATCGAACATAATTGGAGATCCACAAGAAGGAGTTAGAACACGGAGACAATTGGTTTGCGGATTTGCATGCTATGTATCTCAAATCGAACCAAAGAATGTTGATGAAGCTCTCCAAGATGATTACTGGATTAAAGCAATGCAGGAAGAGCTCCATCAATTCGAGCGAAACAAAGTCTGGGAATTGACGAAGCCTCCGAAGCAACACAATGTGATAGGTACCAAATGGATCTTCAAGAACAAGAAAAACGAAGAAGGTACTATCATCAGGAACAAAGCAAGGTTAGTTGCTCAAGGCTATTCTCAAGTAGAAGGTATAGACTTTGATGAAACTTTCGCCCCTGTAGCTAGACTCGAGTCCATTCGTATATTGTTTGCGATCGCTTGTCATTTTAAAATCAAATTATTTCAAATGGACGTTAAGAGCGCCTTTTTAAATGGATTTTTAAATGAGGAAGTTTATGTAGCTCAACCGAAAGGTTTTGTGGATCATAAACTACCTAACCATGTTTTTCGACTGAAAAAGGCTCTTTACGGTCTGAAACAAGCACCGCGAGCATGGTACGAAAGGTTGACAAAGCACCTTTTGGAAAAGGGCTACACTCGAGGGGGAGCTGACAGGACTCTCTTTGTGAAGCATTATCAAAACAATTTCATAGTTGCTCAAATCTATGTCGATGACATTGTTTTTGGAGCAACAAGAGATAATGATGCTTCTAAATTCGCGGAGACCATGGAAAGCGAATTTGAGATGTCCATGATGGGCGAATTGAATTATTTTCTTGGATTACAAGTTAAACAAAACGATGAAGGAATTCACTTGTGTCAATCCAAGTATGCACTGGAGTTGGTCAAAAAGTTTGATCTTGAAAATTCTAAGGATTTTCCGACTCCAATGGGAACTAGCCATAAGGGACTTGGAAGTGAATCACAAAGTGAGAATGTAGACGAGAAACTGTACCGCAGTATGATTGGAAGTCTACTATATCTCACGGCTAGTCGCCCGGATATATCCTTCAGTGTTGGGATTTGTGCGAGATATCAATCAGCACCGAAGGAGGTTCACCTGAAAGCGGTGAAACGGATCATCCGGTATATCAAAGGTACAATCAATTTCGGAATTTGGTATCCTATGGGAACGACTTTGGATATTGTTGGATACTCAGATGCCGATTGGGCTGGATCGGTGGATGACCGGAAAAGCACGAGTGGTGCATGCTTCTATCTTGGCCACTGCCTTGTTGCATGGCACAGTAAAAAGCAGAACTGCATAGCACTCTCGACTGCCGAAGCGGAGTACATTTCTGCAGGAAGTTGTTCAACCCAATTGATTTGGATGAAGCGTGTTGAGCGATTTCCGGATTTCAACATCTTCGGTAACCATTTTATGTGACAACACTAGTGCTATTAACATTTCTAAAAACCCTGTGTTGCACTCTAGAACAAAACATATTGAACTTAGATATCATTTTCTTAGAGAGCTAGTTGAATCAAACATTCTTCAACTGTCATATATTTCAACTGAGGATCAATTAGCTGACATCTTAACAAAACCTTTGGATCAAAAACGTTTTATTCACTTGCGTAAAGCAATTGGCATGCTTTCCTTGAAATAAACTCTTTTGAAACCTTTGCTTAGGTTAGGTTTTGTTTTGTTTGTTTTTGTTTTGTTCTTTATCTATGTTTTGTACATAGGACATTAATTGAGCATAAATCATAATTGACTTTAATTGCATCCTTTTATGCATTTAGAAATTTATTATGCTTTTGATGTCATAATATTTCAATGTTGCAATGATCATTTACGTTAATTAAACCATCTTTTAAGTGATCAAAGTCAATTTCTCTCTCAATGATCTCTTGGTATAGTCATTATCATATTTGATTGCTTAGTCGAGTATGAATTCGAGATCAATGGTTTGGTTGAATACCTTATATATTAAATAATTGATAGCCAATTGAGGGGGAGTCAATGAAATGATGCTCAAAAGATGTGGAAAGAGTTACATCCCAATGAGGAGTGTGAAAACTACCACCACATGGAGAAAATGAAAAAAAAAGATACTCCATGAATGAAAAGCAAATTTTTGTTTTAAAAATTGTTGATGAAATTCATATTGAAATACTTGACTCAGTCGTATTTCATGGTTGGTATAAGGTGGGATTTTAGTAAAAGATGCTCAAAGAGCCACTCCTTCAACAGATTGTCTAGATATATTATCTAACTTATCTGGGATTTCAAACATCTATTGATCTTGGTATTTCATTTTCTTTACTGAAATTGATGATTTGATAAAGGCATTACACATAAGATCAGGATAGATGTAATTGAAGTTGTTCAACTTTAAGTGTTTTAACTTTCGTAAATTTTCGTTTCATTTTTGGATATTTTTGATAGATTTTGCATAATCTATTTCTTGTTGTATGAAACGATGTCATTTGTTTAAAGTTGACATGGTAAAGTGCTTACATACTTTTTCTGGATTTTATGGTTTTTCTAAATTTTTCTGAAGAAAAAGTTGTAGCCGATCCGGATCGGGGCAAGTGATCCGGATCCCGAACGCAGGATTTTTCCTGCGGGTAGCCGATCCGGATCACATTCTCGATCCGATCCGGATCACGGCTAGGGTTTTTATATAGAAACATAGGATTTTGATTTCTTTACCCTAATCTTTGTTTTCAAGCCTCTAGAGTTTCTCTCTCTAGATTTCTTGCTTCTTGGAGCTTCAAAACTCAAAGTTCTTCGGATTCAAGTAAGTTTTATGATCAAAACTCGGTTTTTCACAGTTTTTATGGTTTTTCATCAAACGTGAGTTGAAAATTGGAATCTTTTTCGTTTGTGAATGGTTTTTGATCAAATTTCTTTTGAAATAAGAACTCTGGGTCAATTAGTTTTGCTTTTATGCTGGGATTTTACTTGATTAACGAGTTTTTAGGCTTCGATTTCTAAAAATTCGGTTTTAGGGCATAAAAGAGGAATTTTTAAATCATGGAATTGATCTATTTTTAAAATTCTTTTTGGAAAACTAATTTGATTCTTGGCTTCTCTACATGATTATGATTGTCTAGGTACAATGTTTTCAAATTTTTCAAAATTGACGATTTTTCATATGTTCTTGAGTTGGTTTCACAGGACACTTTCTTAAACTCAAAGCACTAGATCAATGGCATTCTCCTGGTTGATTCTGCTACTGGTTACGATGGTGCTCACCAGAGCAACTAATAAGTTGAAAAGAGCCAAGAAACTCCAAAGAAAAGGAGAAGTCGATGTCATAAGTGACACTGAATTGAAGAGAATGAGAAGAGATTCATTGGGACATGATAAAACGATGATGAAGATGATGAGGTATTGCCGACTAATCAACACGAAAAGGAAAAGCTCCATGGACACTGGGAAAGCTCCTATGCCTGCCCCAACTATCTCTATAAAAGGAAGCGACTTGCTCGACGTTTTGGATGAGACAGGACCACAGGTTGACCCACCAATAGCTCCTGACTCTCCGCCACGTGTTGAAGAAGTATTTGTTAACAGTGACCGTCTTAGAGCGTTTGCACATCGCGAATGCATTCGGAAAGGCACGTGAACATTGAGGCTCTTACAAGGTCACTCACCTGATTTGTACTTGATTGAACAAGCAAATCTCATTCAAGTATGTCGCTTCCCAGAAACTCTCGGTTACTGCCTGCACCGTGTGAGGACCTTCTATACCACGCACGGCATCTTCGCGAATTTGAAAACGGTCCTATGGAGTTCTACACGAATATCCAAGGCACGAGATTCAAAATCACTCCACAGTTGATTGGCGAGGTTTTGGGAATGGAAGCCAGCAAGAAAGGGTCCACTACCTGAAAGGATAAATTTGACAAATACTTTATGGCGAAAAGTTATCGAAGGAATTTGTCTCGAGGGACACACAACCGAAAAACAAATCAGTTCGATCTAAGAACTTCGATGGAATATCGCTTTTAAATTTCACGTGTTACAACATTCTTCCAAACATGCAGACGAAGGTTTGAGATGGGAACGATTGTTGTTCTTATATCTCATAGGACATCCATCAGAGGCAACGGCATTGAATATCAACATCCCCTACATCATTTGGAATAGAATGTCACGATATGTTGAGCATCCTCACCCCAGCGAAAGAATTCCTTTTCCATGATTATATGAGGATTTTAAAGAAATTTCAAGTTGATATCAGCTCAACAACCTATCATCAATGTTTGAACATGATAGATGAGTCAACAATTGTCAAATCCCTTCACAAGTTGCCACATGTCACTCAAGCTTCTGCTTCTGGGAAGAAGCCTGACCCAAGCACGGCTGCATCACATCTCATCAAGCACCTGGCACAGATGATGAAGCATCATTGAATTCGATTTTCAAGTTACAGCAACGACTGTCTATCCAGCAGGAACAAATTTTGAAAGACAACAGCGGATTACAATGAGACTTGAAATATCAACAGCAGCTCACATCACCATCACGAAGAAGATAAATCAATGGACAAGCGGATGCGAAAAGATAATGTCCAAGATTGGTTGCACAAGTTCTGAAGATTCAGATTCTGAAAACTGACCTTTCTTTTTGTGCAGGATTATTGTTTTTAACGATTCTTTTAGTTTAGTTTTCAGTTTGTGCATTACTATTAGGACTTTATGTTTTTTACTCTCCTTACATATTGTAGCTCATGCTACGTTTTGGCTTTGTTTGTGACAAAAAGGGGGAGAGAGAGAGTGAGTGAGAGAGTTAAAAGAACTTGAACAATGAAAGAGAACTGTGAACAATGAATGATTGTGAATATCGATGATATCAAGGTAAGTATGAACTCAACTCAACTTTGGTTTTTCTTTTGTGATTTGTGACATGCTTCTATACTAACTATTCGACTAACTATTTGGGCATGTAATATGACTAACAAGTTGATGTTGGACTAACATACTTTGACATTTGGTTTTCAACTGCTTAGAAGATATGTTGGTTTTAACTATGATTCTTTCACATATCTGATTTTTTCAAATGTCATGATGAGACTAAACTCTATCTCTGTATTGGTTTTGTATGTTCCAATTCTTGAGGTATCTAACGAATTTGTTTGTCAAGAATGTTTTCTGTGTGCAGAGATTACAGATGTCTAAGTCTAGAGTCTGTTCTAGGAGTTTATCTCATGTTTAATTTCTGGAACTCTTTTGTAAATTTTTGTTGTATGGTGATAGCAACAAAAATATCTTTTTGAATTTTCTTTGTGGATTTGTGTTTTGTCACGAAACCGCCAAAGGGGGAGATTGTTACGGAATTTGAGTTGGCGTATTTCGTGAATGTATTAAGTCTTGAAGATTGAAGATGAAGAAACTTTGGATCGTATACCTCAATCTCAAGAAAGAAGAATTCAAAAGGATCAGGTACGTTTAACTAAAGAATTTTGATGATCCGAATACTTCTTATAGTGTAGAAACACCTGGAAGAGGTTTTAATTGCTTATTCATCAAAAACTGGACATGGGACATGTTCAGGATCCGGATCGTGGCTTTCAATCCGGATCCCGAAAGGTGTTTGTTCATACACTGGTTCAATCCGGATCGCAGCACTCTCTGATCCGGATCCCGAACACTAGTTTTACCTGTTTGCTTCTTCGATCCGGATCAGGAATTGCAATCCGGATCCCGAACATGATTCTGTGTAAAACTGTATGAACGATCCGGATCGGGGACTACGATCCGGATCCCGAACAGGCAATTTTCTGGAAATCGTGGTTTGTGCTTCTGCAATCCGGATCGCCAAATCTGATCCGGATCGCCGTCGGTATTTCTTTCCAGAAAAGGCTGTTTTTGATCCGAATATTCTTCCTAGGGTTTCTAACCTATAAATAGCCCTTCCATTTCATTTCTAGGGCATCCGCAATAGATCGGCTGATTAAGAAAAGATAGCCGAAAGAGAAAAATCCACATATATAGAGAAGAACGGAAATCATTAGATCTATTCAATGGTTCTTCATCTATATTGATTGATTTGATTCTAGGTTTTCCATACTCACATTTTGAGTAGAATCAAATCAATGAATACTTAGATGGTATTTCCGATCTATCTTTAATCTAAGTATTCGGCGGATCATCACCACCCAAACAAACAACGATTTATCCCAAAATCGGCGCGTGGACTCGCGTGGCCTTGTGGATTCAAGGTGTTATCGCTCTCGTGGATTCGGAGCGAGGTGCGTTCGTGGATTCGAAGCGTGCCATTGGGTGAAGACCGTGGATTCGGTTGGACGTCGTGGACTCGACGTTGGACGCTGTGGATTCAGCGTTGGGCGCGGATCGTGGATTCGAGAAGCGTCGTGGAGCGAGCGGAGAAGATCTACTAGGAGCGTATGGTAAGAGGTTGAGTCGTCTGTGAGTACGCTATATCACCTTGTACGTGTGTTAATTCTAGTGGATTTCGCCGTGTTATCGGTCCCGTGGTTTTTTACTCCGGTTTGGAGTTTTTCCACGTAAAAATCTTGTGTGTTCTTTTATTTTTCCGCATTGGGTTTTATCGCACAATGATTTTTTT
>JAQOTM010000353.1:0-143727 GCA_029168755.2 Tillandsia fasciculata | reverse complement strand
GTCTGACGTATGGACGCCGGTACTCATGCAACCTCACTATCTCATTGATGTATGTTGTGCCAGTCGTTCCCGAGTCCACGTCGTGTGTATGGGCAGAAAGTGGGCCGATTTTGTCAAACGATCCACTATGACCCATATCGTATCATGTCCTTGTGGCGATCTTGGGAAGCCGGTCACAAAATCCATGGTAATCCTCTCCCACTTCCATTCGGGCACCGGTAACGGTTGTAACTTTCCTGCCGGGCGTTGATGCTCGGCCTTCACTTGTTGGCACACCAGGCAATGTGCCACGAATCGGGTCACATCTCCCTTCACTTGGGCCACCAGAAGGTTTGCTTTACATCTTTATACATCTTCGTTCCCCCAGGATGCGCCGCATAGGGGGCAGTATGCGCTTCCCTCAGAATCTCCTCCTTGACTTCTGGTAGATCCGGCACGCAGATTTGTCCCCGGAATCGTATCGTGCCGTCAGAGCTCATAGTGAAATCACCCCCTTGGTCAGCGGGTATCCTGTCTCGCACAAGCTGTAGCTGGTCATCGGTCGATTGCCCCTTTCAGAATCCTGTCCAGCAGGGTAGGTCTGACCACTAGGGTCAAGAGTTGTGCGACCGTGCCCGCTGGCACCACTTCCAGTCTTAATTGCGAAAACTCTGCAATCAGACGGTCCTACTGGGTGATAGCACTCACACCTGCTCCCTCTGCTTGCCCCTTGCGGCTCAAGGCATCGGCCACCACATTTGCTTTTCCCAGATGATAGTGGATCGACAAGTCATAGTCTTTCAGTAGCTCGAACCACCGCCTTTGTCCCAAGTTTAGCTCCTTCTGGGTGAGAAGGTACTTGAGACTCTGATGATCGGAATACACGTTGCAGTGTGTCCCATACAAGTAGTGTCTCCATAGATTGAGGACAAATACAACTGCCGCGAGCTCCAAGTCGTGCACGGGGTAATTTCGCTCGTACTCCTTAAGTTGCCTCGACGCATAGGCTATGACCTTACCCCGTTGCATAAGCACACCTCCAAGACCGTTTCACGACGCATCGCAATAAACCTCATAATCCTCCCCTAGCTCCGGTAAGGCGAGAACCGGGCCCGCGTCAATCTGTCCTTGAGTTCCTCGAAACTCCTCTGGCACTGATCCGTCCAGATAAACTTCTCCCCTTTCCGAGTCAGGCGATTTAAGGGGGTAGGCAATTTTGGAGAAGCCTTCCACAAAGCACCGGTAATACCCTGCCAGCCCCAGGAAGCTTCGTACCTCTGTTACCGTTGTCGGTCGGGGCCAGTGTCAATGAATCTATCTTTCTCCGGTCCACTGCGATTCCGGACGCCGAGACAACATGCCCCAAAAGTCCACCTCACGGAGCCAAAACTCACACTTTTTGAGTTTGGCATAGAGTTTTTGATCCCGGAGGGTCTGAAGGACTATACGTAAGTGCTCCTCGTGTTCCTCATCCGTATGGGAGTAGATGAGGATATCATCGATGAAGACCACTACGAATAAATCTAGGAAGGGTTTGAACACCCTATTCATCATGTCCATAAACACCGCCGGGGCGTTAGTGAGCCCGAACGGCATTACTGTGAATTCGTAGTGGCCGTAGCGAGTCCGGAAGGCCGTTTTGGGGATGTCCTCATCCTTAACCCTGAGCTGATGGTAGCCGGACTGCAGGTCAATCTTTGAAAATACCGTTGCCCCTTGTAATTGGTCGAATAGATCGTCGATCCTCGGCAGGGGGTATTTATTCTTAATGGTGACTTTGTTTATCTCCCGGTAGTCTATGCACAACTGAAGGCTTCCGTCCTTCTTCCTCACAAATAGGACGGCGCGCCCCATGGTGACTCGCTTGGTCTGATAAAGCCTTTGTCCAAAAGGTCTTCCAACTGTGCCTTGAGCTCCTTCAACTCCGCGAAGGCCATCCTGTACGGTGCCTTAGTGATAGGTTTAGTGCCTGGGAGTAGTTCAATAGGGAAGTCGACCTCTCGTTCCGGTGGCATCCCAGGGAGTTCCGCCGGAAATACATCCGGGAATTCCCTTACAACAGGGATGTCAGAAAGTGAGGGACGGGACGAGTGCCTAAATCTACCGAGGCCAGATAGGCCACACACCCGCCCTCTATTAGTTTCCTGGCTCGAGACGCGGAGATGACAGTTAAGAAGGAAGTACTTTTACACGCCAGGTAGACGTGTTCCGGGAATCCCGGTTTCTGCAGTCGTACCTGACGTTTCTCGCAATCGATTACCGCCTGATACTCGGTGAGCCAATCCATGCCTAGCACCACGTCGAATTCCTTTAACGGGATAACCACCAGATCCCAGGGGGAGGACAACCTTCCCAGCTTTATTAAGCAAGAAGGTACCAGACTAGTTGCCTCAATGGGTCTCCCAGGGGTCTGGACAGTCATCAAGTCGCAAAGGGGACTACTTTCTAGCAGATGTGTATGTGCAAAAGTACGAGAGATGAAAGAGCGAGACGCTCCGTTGTCAAAAAGAGTTCGAGCTCGAAAATCGAAAACTGAAGTAATACCTGCTACCATCTCCTCTGGTGGTGCTGCTCCACGCTGACTCATGGCGTAGACCCTCCCTCCTGGTTGTGGTCGCGTCTCCCCTTCTTGTCGAGGTGCTGAGGGGCGTGGGGGTACTCCCGATGGCGCCCTCCCCCGTCCCTGCGGCTGCGATGTCGAGGTGGAAGCCGCGGAGGACGCCGCCCCCGTGCTCATTGGGCAGTTAAATCGGAGATGCCCAGGCTTACCGCAGCGAAAACAATGGTCTTGTCTCCTAGGGCATTCCGTGACTCGATGCGTCCCTCCGTAAATAACGCAAGGTTTATCCACTGGCCGTTGTCCCCCTGTAGGCGTACTCTTGCTCCCTTGTTGCGTCTTGGGGTATTTTGGGGGCCGGTTCCCACCAGAAAAGCCCCCTCCGGGATAAGTCTGCGACCGTTTCTTGTCCCGGCTGTATTCCGATCCCTCACGTCGAGCTCGGGTAATGGCAAAACCCCGTTCCACAATGGTGGCCCTATCCACCACTTTCCGAAAAGTGTGTAAGTCCGCCGCCTGGACTACTTCGAAGATGTCACTTCGCAACCCGTCTACAAAAAGACGGGCCTTATGGGGTTCGTCCCGTACGACGAACGGGACGCAGTTTACTAACCTCATGAACTCTCTCTGGTATTCCATGACCAGCGGTTCCCTTGTCTAATGTGTTTGAGGTCGTCTTCCAGCTGCCGTTTGACACTATTGGAAAAGAACGCTCCAAAAAGTTCCTCCCGAAAGGCTGACCACGTCGGTAGTGGGGTGTTCGTGGACGGGTCCGGGCGTACCGTCTTCCACCAGATGCGAGCGTTCCTTCAAGGAAATGGACGGCTAGGGGAACCCGCTCATGTTCCTCCATCAGTAGGTCTTCAAAGAGCTTTTCCATGGTATCCACCCACTTCTCTACAACCCAGGGATCGATCGTCTCTCCCTCAAAAGTGGGCGGGTCGTGCTTTTTAAACTCCGCCAAATTTGTCCTGACTCTTTCCCGTTTGTTCGTTGGTCCGTGATTCCTCCTGCAGTTGCGGACCCCCCAGAGTAGGGGTCGTCCCTGCTTCCCTTGCAGAGTCCCCCACCGTCGCTCCCAGTACGGGCCCCGAAGCTGTCGGGGTGGGTACATCCAACGGGACTGTGGGTTGCTCTGCCGACACACCCGTCATCGAGGTCTGATGGGGTGCGGCCGCCGTTGCACCCCCTGTCCCTGGTGGTCCCATAGTAGGGGCGGTCGATTCGGGCGGAGTGTAAGAATTTGAAATTTTGTAAATAAATAAATAAATAAAAATGATTGAAGTCCAGTTGAATTTGGATCATGAAAAGCACAAGTAGTCTTAGTGCCCTTTTCTGCAGTGCAATTTGTACAGTTAGTGGGCCAGAAATATCACTTTTCGATCCAAGCCTGACCTCGAAGATCCGAGACCACGAATGCGACCGTGATGACGAACTGAGTGAAATCCATATTAAGCTTGTTCAGATCTGACGGTCGGATCTTCCAGAAATCAGCGATCAAGCGGGCGGGACCCGCGACTTAAGTCGCGGGTATAGTGAACAGTAAACCCTAATTTCGATTACCCCTAAGTGCGAACGTTTGCCAAATCGCTGTGTGGAAACCGAACATAGCACTTCAGGTAGTCGTTTCGAATGGTTTTCGACGTTCTGGAAGCAATGGCGCTGACGGAATTTTCGTTTGACGACCCTAAAGCCTCGAGAAACATGAAAACTGTATTTCAGAGCTGTATTTTATGGACCGCGATTTTATCCGGGCGTTTTCTCGAAAAACAAAGATCGCTACCTGATAGGATTCGTCGAGCCGGACGTCCTGGCAAAGTCCGTTTTTCGATCCGACGATCGGATCTCCTCAAAAAGCGTAAAATACAGCGGAAAAGGCAATTTTTACACATAGAACCCCACATGTATTGCCTCGAAAAGCGTGCCATCCTTTGGGGAAGGACTAGGGTATGAGAAAAGTATACTGAGAGGGACTGGACAGCAAATGCTGAAGCTAGGGGGAGTAGGTTGCAATTGTGCATGTGTGTATATATATAGTGCATTAGGGTTAGGGCCTTGTAAACCCTAAACCCTCGTAGCCTCAGCCCTTAGCCGCACACTTCAACAGCACCTCCTCCTCGGCCGCGTTCCCCGGAGCTTCCCCGCACCGGCCGCGCCTCCCCTCGCCGGAGATAAAGGACCTTGCATCTTCTTCCTCTCGGTTGGAGGGAGTGAGATCCACACAAGAGCTTGGTTGGTCCCAAACTTCTCTAGAGAGACCCTCGGCATAGCAGAAGCCGAGCCAAGGTGAACCCAAGGTCCCTCGCTGCCGCGCGCCACCGCCGGAAAGCACCTTCTCCTTCTCCATTTTCCGGCAAGGTAAGATCTCGGAGCTTTCTTCTTCTTTACGGCTTTTTGATGACACCAAGATGCTCCTGACATCGAGGACATCCTCCTGGCCCAGGCTGAGCCGCGACCGTCGTCCCGACCGCCGGCGAAGGCCACCCCGCCGGAAATTTATTGTTTTCGGGCCGACCGCGCGCGCCGTCGTCATCGGACCGTCAAGACTGCGATCAGCGCCGTTGAACCGACTCCTCTCGGGGACTGTAGCATTTCCACCAAGTCCCATTGCGATCGGATCAGGATCGGGCCCGCGCACGAGTGCCCTAGAAACGGGCTTTTTCTTCACAAGGCCCGATCGCCGCCGTCCGACGTCGCCGCGGCCCTCCGTCGCCGGCCACCCCTGCACCGAGCTCCGTAGGGTCGAGACCGAGCTCCCGGTCCATCTTGCTCCGGCCCGGGACCACCTCGCCGGAATCTGCCATTAACGGCTGTTGAAGCTTCTCTGACCTCGCAGGCGCCGCCTTGCCGTCGCTCCCAGACGCCGGAAAAACCGATTGGGTAAGCTCCTCTGACTCTTGTGAGCTCTCCCATCCGGTTGCATGCAAGGTTTAACGTCGGCATCCTCATCTACAGGATTGCACCCGAGATTTCCCTCGACTTGATCGCCGGCGATCCCCGCCGCTCCGGGACTCCGGCAACCACTCAGGTGAGGTCTACAGATCCTAAGCAAGCTCTCCATGATTTTATTTTAACCCAGATCACCCTCTGTGTTGGGTCTTAATCCTTGCACCCGAGCCTTGTCATTCGGCTCATCTCCGCCGCCGCCGCCGCCTCCGGCCACCGGGGCTCGACCCCACATGGACCCGAGAGCCTCTGGGACCTCCCTCTTACTGATGCTCACCTCCTCTACAGGACAGAGCCTGAGTTGATTCAAAGGAAGCCAAACCGAGCCTTGGCTTGGAGCACCACCTTGCTCCGGCGACTCTCCGGCTGGCCTCCGACGCGCGCAAGGTGAGCACGGCACCCCTCTGTTTATGTTTAACTCTAGGCTCAAGTTAGATCTCTAAAAAAACCATGTATACATTAATTTGTAGCATAGTAGTACTTTGAACACTAAAAGAGCATGGGCCAACTTTGCTCTCGGGCCTCGTGCCAGCCCAACCTTGTGAGCACGGGATCCTTCTCGACGTAACGGACGCGCTGAAACTTACGGCGTCGTCGTCGGATCCCCGGATTGTAAGAACGGGCTAAAACAGTAGTTAAATAATGGATATTTATGCGAATTAAGAAATGTTATGGACCAAAACGCAAAAAGGACACACTAGCCCTCTTTAAACAGTGTATATACACCTGCTAGGCACCTTGTTATGGTTCCGTAGGTCCTCGTTGACCGAGAATCGGATTTTGATCGATAATCGGCCGATTTGACCCGTTTAAACTGTCCGTTAGTGTAACGTCGTCGGGAAAGGGTTGTGTGAGTCTATTACTGATTATATCTCTTTATACAGGGCCCAGTTGTTCAGCACCAGCCTCCCAGTAGCTGCGCGGGAGTTCGAGGATCTGCCGTCATCCAGGTGGGTTATCTTCGAACCGGGCCTCAGCTTTTTGGCCCTCTGGTTGCTTTAGTCCAGTCGGACCCCTGTTCTTGATTTTCCTACTGATTATATGACCTATCTTGACATATCATGATTCCCTTGTTTGACATCGACTCGATTAGACTTATTCATGTGATTGTTTGGTCACGATCAGTCGATTATTATCTACATGATCCCTGATTATTCCTGACTGATCCTGATTGATTGATATATAGATTTGCATGATTAGATGACACCTGTTGATTACTGTCATTGAGATATTTCTTGATATACGTTGATATGCATGATTGATTGATTCCGATTGATAGATATAGACAGATGATTCCCTGTTGGGATCTCGGCGTATTGCCGACTACCCGGTCACTAGACCGTGAGATTGATCATTATGATTCACCCGCACTGCTGTACTTCACGAACATGGCCGGGGTCGCTCCCCGTGGAGCCTGTTCTTTACTGGTAAAGTGGTCTGGTATACGACCCGTGACTCCCAGGTTAGTGCCCAAGGGTGCCGGAGTGATGACTCCCAGGTTAGTGCCCGAGGGTGCCGGAGTATGTCAGCCAGGTTGGTGCCAGGTTTGGCGAGATATCCCTGAGGTCTTGTTGACCAATATGGTGGCTTTTGATTGGATATTTGGCAGTCTCCTTATTGACGCATTCCTTTTACCTTGTACTGCTGCTCAGTTTATTTCCAGTATTAGTGGGTAGACATGCTTCATCACCTGCAGTTTCTTATGCATGATTATTATGGATACCTTTGATTTCCAGCATATATGATCTACCGCTTTTATGATTGATTATCACTGACATATCCTGATTTACAGTATTTCTTATCTGTAGTCTTTATGATTGATTACCTGCCTAGTTAGCCTATCTGTGGATTCTGATTATTAGCAGACATTTATGTTTTTCAGCTTTTCCTATTGACTCTTACTATCCGCAGATTTTAGTACCCAGTAGGTACGATTAGCTGATCCTCGGCTCGTCGTGCCCACTAGGATACATGTACAGTGTATCTCACACCCCCTGGGTGACCATTTTTCAGGTCCGTCGGGTGGGCAGATATCGGGACGATCCAGTGAGCCTGTCACGATAGAGCTGTCCCCATGATCCTAGATAGAAATGATTGAGATACTCGACGACCTTCATTTATCGCATTTCATTCCCGTTCTATTTAGACTCTTAGAACTGATGATGTAATAACTTATTTTGGATTATTCTTGCTGATTAGATTAGTATGATTAGCTGAGATACTTGTTGCTTACTGCTGATGATTACTAGCTAGCCGTGCATATATAGGGGAGTCTCTGTCCATGGGATAGAGGGTTTCCTATATGTGTGGCGGTCTGTTGCGCCCAGGTTTGCGAACTCTGATTTCAAAAAAAAAAAAAATTTCAGACCTGATTTTTAAAACTCGGGGCGTGACAGATTAGATGGTATCAGAGCAATAGGTACACGGTGCCTAGGAAAAGATGATTAGGAACTGGTTAGGATGAACCCTAGGATGACTTATGACGTGAGAGCGCGGGGTATTTATCTAGCGGTTAGGAGTTCAGGTGTATTTTCACACTTATGAGACGTTTTTCGTAACTTGTCGTTGTGACTACGAGCGGTGTTCGCACGCGCTCTGGGCGTAGTGGTCATAGTGGGTGCATATTAGCTACGATTGTTGCATGAGCCATAGGTTTGATATATCAGTGGAGCCTTAGAGCTCGGATTGTGGCAGCGATTAGAGAATCAGCTCACCGCTTTTGCTGGGATAGTCCAGCAGATGGCTCAACATCAGATAGTTGCTATTGTTGCACTGGCCCCACCACTAGTCCAGGTGCTTGGAGAAGTCATTGATCCTCCAGTTGTCCCCGCGTCACATGTTATGGTGACTCTTGTTGCAGCCGTGGTTATCAAAACTATGTTGTGGCTGCTAATACTGGAGATTCCCTGATTATAGCTGTAGGGATGCCTATGAGGTTAGCAATTGTGTTGCTTTGGACGGAATGATTCTGACGACACTTAACCAATATTAGTCCCTATTGAGTTGTGTCCCAACCCTGATCAGTGTTAATAGGTTGGGATTCATGATTAATTCGTTAGAAATGATAGCAGTGAGCGCTTTGGCGCAGATATGGTTGGTGGACAGGCTAAATTCGGTGATCTATGGGCCCGATTGTGACCCTGACTTGGGATGGATTCAGATTTAGACCCCACATTTTTGCACGAAATTAATGAAGACTTAGTTTCTTCTATGAGTATACAACAATTGTAGTCGTTGTGGCTGTTATGATGGTGAGATAAGACTGAAGGGTCCAATATACGGAGTAATGATGATAACTTGAGGATTTGATTCGATTTGTAGTGATTCGCACATTGTGTGTAAACTGATTTGGGGTCGCAATCTCCCCTGTCGATGTTTGAGTTGAGACTGGCGTTGCTAGAGACTGTGTAGGGAGGTATGTGATGTACCTTCAGATGTGAGTGGTGTCCCCAACTAGTTGTTGGCGACAGATCTATGGTATTTCGCCTTTCTTTGGGTAAGCACGTTGGGCGGCCGACAACGTACTTCCGAAAGAATTGAGAAATACTTTGCCCTGTAATGGGGAATATCAGATTGGGTCTACATGAGTAGCCTGAGAGTTGTCGATATTTTTGTGACTGATGGTCACTATTGCAACCTGGTTTAATTAAGTTTCAGGGACGAAACTTTCTTTTTGGTGGGAGAGATGTAAGAATTTAAAATTTTGTAAATAAATAAATAAATAAAAATGATTGAAGTCCAGTTGAATTTGGATCATGAAAAGCACAAGTAGTCTTAGTGCCCTTTTCTGCAGTGCAATTTGCACAGTTAGTGGGCCAGAAATATCACTTTTCGATCCAAGCCTGACCTCGAAGATCCGAGACCACGAATGCGACCGTCATGACGAACTGAGTGAAATCCATATTAAGCTTGTTCAGATCTGACGGTCGGATCTTCCAGAAATCAGCGATCAAGCGGGCGGGACCCGCGACTTAAGTCGCGGGTATAGTGAACAGTAAACCCTAATTTCGATTACCCCTAAGTGCGAACGTTTGCCAAATCGCTGTGTGGAAACCGAACATAGCACTTCAGGTAGTCGTTTCGAATGGTTTTCGACGTTCTGGACGCAATGGCGCTGACGGAATTTTCGTTTGACGACCCTAAAGCCTCGAGAAACATGAAAACTGTATTTCAGAGCTGTATTTTATGGACCGCGATTTTATCCGGGCGTTTTCTCGAAAAACAAAGATCGCTACCTGATAGGATTCGTCGAGCCGGACGTCCTGGCAAAGTCCGTTTTTCGATCCGACGATCGGATCTCCTCAAAAAGCGTAAAATACAGCGGAAAAGGCAATTTTTACACATAGAACCCCACATGTATTGCCTCGAAAAGCGTGCCATCCTTTGGGGAAGGACTAGGGTGTGAGAAAAGTATACTGAGAGGGACTGGACAGCAAATGCTGAAGCTAGGGGGGGGACTAGGTTGCAATTGTGCATGTGTGTATATATATAGTGCTTTAGGGTTAGGGCCTTGTAAACCCTAAACCCTCGTAGCCTCAGCCCTTAGCCGCACACTTCAACAGCACCTCCTCCTCTCGGCCGCGTTCCCCGGAGCTTCCCCGCACCGGCCGCGCCTCCCCTCGCCGGAGATAAAGGACCTTGCACCTTCTTCCTCTCGGTTGGAGGGAGTGAGATCCACACAAGAGCTTGGATGGTCCCAAACTTCTCTGGAGAGACCCTCGGCATAGCAGAAGCCGAGCCAAGGTGAACCCAAGGTCCCTCTCTGCCGCGCGCCGCCGCCGGAAAGCACCTTCTCCTTCTCCATTTTCTGGCAAGGTAAGATCGCGGAGTTTTCTTCTTCTTTTCGGCTTTTTGATGACACCAAGATGTTCCTGACATCGAGGACATCCTCCTGGCCCAGGCTGAGCCGCGACCGTCGTCCCGACCGCCGGCGAAGGCCACCCCGCCGGAAATTTATTGTTTTCGGGCCGACCGCGCGCGCCGTCGTCATCGTACCGTCAAGACTGCGATCAGCGCCGTTGAACCGACTCCTCTCGGTGACTGTAACATTTCCACCAAGTCCCATTGCGATCGGATCAGGATCGGGCCCGCGCACGAGTGCCCTAGAAACGGGCTTTTCTTCACAAGGCCCGATCGCCGCCGTCCGACGTCGCCGCGGCCCTCCGTCGCCGGCCACCCCTGCACCGAGCTCCGTAGGGTCGAGACCGAGCTCCCGGTCCATCTTGCTCCGGCCCGGGACCACCTCGCCGGAATCCGCCATTAACGGCTGTTGAAGCTTCTCCGACCTCGCCGGCGCCGCCTTGCCGTCGCTCCCAGACGCCGGAAAACCGATTGGGTAAGCTCCTCTGACTCTTGTGAGCTCTCCCATCCGGTTGCATGCAAGGTTTAACGTCGGCATCCTCATCTACAGGATTGCACCCGAGATTTCCCTCGACTTGATCGCCGGCGATCCCCGCCGCTCCGGGACTCCGGCAACCACTCAGGTGAGGTCTACAGACCCTAAGCAAGCTCTCCATGATTTTATTTTAACCCAGATCACCCCTCTGTGTTGGGTCTTAATCCTTGCACCCGAGCCTTGTCATTCGGGCTCATCTCCGGCCGCCGCCGCCTCCGGCCGCCGGGGCTCGACCCCACATGGACCCGAGAGCCTCTGGGACCTCCCTCTTACTGATGCTCACCTCCTCTACAGGACAGAGCCTGAGTTGATTCAAAGGAAGCCAAACCGAGCCTTGGCTTGGAGCACCACCTTGCTCCGACGACTCTCCGGCCGGCCTCCGATGCGCGCAAGGTGAGCACGGCACCCCTCTGTTTATGTTTAACTCTAGGCTCAAGTTAGATCTCTAAAAAAACCATGTATACATTAATTTGTAGCATAGTAGTACTTTGAACACTAAAAGAGCATGGGCCAACTTTGCTCTCGGGCCTCGTGCCAGCCCAACCTTGTGAGCACGGGATCCTTCTCGACGTAACGGACGCGCTGAAACTTACGGCGTCGTCGTCGGATCCCCGGATTGTAAGAACGGGCTAAAACAGTAGTTAAATAATGGATATTTATGCGAATTAAGAAATGTTATGGACCAAAACGCAAAAAGGACACACTAGCCCTCTTTAAACAGTGTATATACACCTGCTAGGCACCTTGTTATGGTTCCGTAGGTCCTCGTTGACCGGGAATCGGATTTTGATCGATAATCGGCCGATTTGACCCGTTTAAACTGTCCGTTAGTGTAACGTCGTCGGGAAAGGGTTGTGTGAGTATATTACTGATTATATCTCTTTATACAGGGCCCAGTTGTTCAGCACCAGCCTCCCAGTAGCTGCGCGGGAGTTCGAGGATCTGCCGTCATCCAGGTGGGTTATCTTCGAACCGGGCCTCAGCTTTTTGGCCCTCTGGTTGCTTTAGTCCAGTCGGACCCCTGTTCTTGATTTTCCTACTGATTATATGACCTATCTTGACATATCATGATTCCCTTGTTTGACATCGACTCGATTAGACTTATACATGTGATTGTTTGGTCACGATCAGCCGATTATTATCTACATGATCCCTGATTATTCCTGACTGATCCTGATTGATTGATATATAGATTTGCATGATTAGATGACACCTGTTGATTACTGTCATTGAAATATTTCTTGATATACGTTGATATGCATGATTGATTGATTCTGATTGATAGATATAGACAGATGATTCCCTGTTGGGATCTCGGCGTATTGCCGACTACCCGGTCACTAGACCGTGAGATTGATCATTATGATTCGCCCGCACTGCTGTACTTCACGAACATGGCCGGGGTCGCTCCCCGTGGAGCTTGTTCTTTACCGGTAAAGTGGTCTGGTATACGACCCGTGACTCCCAGGTTAGTGCCCAAGGGTGCCGGAGTGATGACTCCCAGGTTAGTGCCCAAGGGTGCCGGAGTATGTCAGCCAGGTTGGTGCCAGGTTTGGCGAGATATCCCTGAGGTCTTGTTGACCAATATGGTGGCTTTTGATTGGATGTTTGGCATGTTACGGAATTTGAGTTGGCGTATTTCGTGAATAGTTTAAGTCTTGAGGATTGAAGATGAAGAAACTGTGGATCATATACCTCAATCTCAAGAAAGAAGAATTCAAAAGGATCAGGTACGTTTAACTAAATAATTTTGATGATCCGAATACTTCTTATAGTGTAGAAACACTTGGAAGAGGTTTTAATTGCATATTCATCAAAAACTGAACATGGGACATGTTCAGGATCCGGATCGTGGACTTTCAATCCGGATCCCGAAAGGTGTTCGTTCATACATTGCTGCAATCCGGATCATAGCTTGGGCAGTCCGGATCCCGAATGGGGTGTTTTGTGAAAATGTATGAACGATCCGGATCGTGGATTATGATCCGGATCCCGAACAGGTGATTTTCTGGAAACTGCATTCTGTGCGTCTGCGATCCGGATCGTGGCTTATGCAATCCGGATCGCCGTCGGTAAAACTTTCCAGAAAAGTTTGTTTTTGATCCGAATATTCTTCCTAGGGTTTCTAACCTATAAATAGCCCTCCTTTTCATTTCTAGGGCATCGGAAAAAGAGCCGTCATTTTCAAATATCATTTTATACGGCCTTAGATCCACATATAGAGAAGAACGGAAATCATTAGATCTATTTAATGGTTCTTCATCTATATTGATTAGTTTGATTCTAGGATTTTCATACTCATATCTTGAGTTGAATCAAACTAATGAATACTTAGATGGTATTTCCGATCTACTCTTGATCTAAGTATTCGGCGGATCATCACCACCCAAACAAACAACGATTTATCCCAAAATCGGCGCGTGGACTCGCGTGGCCTTGTGGATTCAAGGTGTCATCGCTCTCGTGGATTCGGAGCGAGGTGCGTTCGTGGATTCGAAGCGTGCCATTGGGTGAAGACCGTGGATTCGGTCGGACGTCGTGGATTCGACGTTGGACGCTGTGGATTCAGCGTTGGCGGCGCAAATCGTGGATTCGAGAAGCGTTGCGGAGCGAGCGGAGAAGATCGACTAGGGGCGTATGGTAAAAGGTTGAGTCGTCTGTGAGTACGTTATATCACCTTGTACGTGTGTTAACTCTAGTGGATTTCGCCGTGTTATCGGTCCCGTGGTTTTTTACTCCGGTTTGGAGTTTTCCACGTAAAAATCTTGTGTGTTCTTTTATTTTTCCGCATTGGGTTTTATCGCACAATGATTTTTGAGTGTTTATTGTTTACACCTATTCACCCCCCTCTAGGTGTTTTTTCCCCTATTAGATCCTTATTAACCTAAACCCAACAAGTGGTATCAGAGCGGGAATAGGGTTGTAAACAATGGTTGAAGGTGGAAACATCAATCGACCCCCTTTCTTTGATGGAACTAATTATGCGTACTGGAAAGTACGGATGAAAGCTTTCTTAATTTCCATCGACGAAAGGGTGTGGCAATCAATTGAATTAGGATGGTCTAATCCAACTGAAATTTTAGATGATGTTCGCACCTTAAAACCTAGGTCGAAATGGACCAAGGAAGAGATAGACTTATCTTCTTACAATGGCAAAGGGATTAATGCTCTATTTAATGCTTTGTCACAAACTGAGTTCTCTCGCGTCTCGGCATGTGAGACTGCGAAAGAAATCTGGGATGTTCTTCAAGTTACGCATGAGGGAACTAACCTAGTGAAGATTCAGAAACTGCAAATGCTTACGAGCAAGTTTGACTCAATCTCTATGGCAGAGAATGAATCCTTCACTGACTATTACACACGATTGCAAGACATCGTGAACTCATGTGCTAACTTGGGAGAGAAGATTCCAGAATTTAAAGTTGTAAGAAAAATTCTAAGAACTCTTCCTGAACGATTTCGCCCGAAGGTTGCAGCCATTGAAACAATTAAACACCCGGACGAAATGCGTGTAGAAGAATTAGTAGGTGCTTTACAAACTTATGAAATGACTTTTCCTACTAACTATTCTTCTGGAAAGGCATCCTCTTCTAAGTCTTCAGGTTACGCATTGAAATCAACTAAAGAAGAAGACGCGGATTCATCCTCCTCGGACGACGACGAGAACATTTCTATGGAGGACTTTGAGAAGCAGCTCGCTCTCTTGACAAGGAAGTTTCGCCGCAACTTTCGAAGGGGAAATTCAAGCAAAACTCCATCCTTCGGAAAGTCGAAGAAAGGCAAGGGATTCTCAAGCTACAAGTCAAGAAGCCAAGAGAACTTCTCAAAGGATAAGAAAAGTTCTGAGGGACAAGTTCAGTGTTTCAAATGTCGAGGCTACGGCCACATAGCAACTGAATGTCCCAACAAGAATCCGGCTAAGAAGAAAGCGATGCAAGCAGTCACTTGGGATGACAACTCCACGTCAAATGAGTCATCGTCAAGTGATGAAGAAGACAACGCGACAGCTTTCCACGCGTCCACCAAACCTTCATCCTTCATGTGCTTAATGGCAAGTACATCCGACTCACTGTCCAACTCCACTGTGGAAAAGATTGCAACGGACGATGAGTCAGATAATTCGGAAGGTGAAGATTTTGTTTTAGCCTACCATCAACTTCTGAGGGATTCAAAGAAACTGGCTAAACAAAACAAGGGGTTGAAAGAGAGATTACTGGAACTTGAAGTTGAATTAAAAAGAGTAACCTCTATCTCAACCGATCTTGAAGTGGAAAGGGACAATCTGGTTAAGACAAATGTTTCCCTTCAAGAGTCCAATGAGCATTTCGAGAAGAGTTATGTAGACATGGTGAACAAAGCGAATTACTTCTTGAAGCTCTACGGCGAGGCCCGACAGGAAAAATCTGAAATGACAGAGACCATACGCCAACTAAAGGATGACTTACAGAGATTTACTTCTGGAAGGAGTAAGTTGGACAGACTCCTTGGTCTCGGTCAAAGAAACAAGTTCGGCCTCGGATACACTCAAACTGGAGACATTCCAAGTTCGAGTGGTACGGTATTTGTGCCTTCGTCGGTATCTCCTCCTCCGACACCGGTGTTCACGCCAAGCAACGACAACGAACCTACTACATCATCTTCGGAATCGACAAGAACCAAGGTATGTTTTCGTTGTGGCATTTCAGGGCACATCAGAAGAAACTGCAAGACTGGAGCCAAATGCACACCTCAAGAACATCTTGCAGCAACTACCAAAAGGGCTATTCCTCGGAAAACCACTCCAACCAAATTGACGGAAAAGAGCCTTGGTAGTACATCGCTCAAGACGACATCTTCAAGGAGCAGCAATTCTTCAAGCAAGACGCCCTCACCTAGGAAATCAACTCCACGAGCACTACAGTCGCATACCAAAAAGGTTTGGGTGCGCAAAGGTGAGATCTTTCCCTGTCTTGCTACCACTGTTTCCTTGCATGCATATGATAGTTCGTCTTGGTATTTGGATAGCGGGTGTTCCCGACATATGACCGGCGATAAAAACTGTTTTCAAACTTTTGAGAAAAACTCCGGAGGACTTGTTGTTTTCGGAGATGGCCGGTCTTCCAAAATTGTTGGAAAGGGAACAGTAGCTATTCCAGATGGCCCGGTTCTAGATAATGTATTATTTGTTCATGGCCTAAAGACTAACCTCATAAGCATAAGTCAACTGTGTGATAATGGTTATTCAGTTAATTTTTCATCTGATAAATGCACTGTAACTGACTTGAACCATGCTTTCTTTTTAAAGGGGGTTAGATCAGAAAACAACTGTTATGTAGTTCCTTCTAAAATTTCTGAAAAATGTAACCTAGCATCTTTGAAAAATGAAACACTTTGGCATGAAAGGCTAGGTCACATAAACTTTAAGGAACTTTCTAGAATTTCAAATAAAGATGTGGTCAAAGGGGTTCCGAAACTTTCTTTTGAACAAAACCTTGTGTGTGGCGGTTGCCAAAAGGGAAAACAGTCTAGGACTGCACACAAGAATTTGAACCACATAGGTACAAAACGGCCTTTGGAACTTTTGCATATGGACTTAATGGGGCCAACTCGTCAACCATCTCTGGGAGGTAAATGGTATATTTTCTTATTGGTTGATGATTTTTCTAGATATACTTGGGTAGCCTTTCTAAAAGAAAAAGCTGATACCTTTGATTCTTTTCTCGAAATCTGCAATCGTATTATGATAGAAAAGAATGAAAGGATTACTCGAGTGAGGAGTGATAGAGGTGGTGAATTCATAAATTCTAAATTCATTGATTTCTGTGTTTCTAATGGCATTAAACATGAATTCTCCGCACCTTACACACCTCAACAAAATGGTGTAGTCGAGCGCAAGAACAGGGTCGTACAGGAGATGGCTCGTGTTATGCTTCATAGCCGGAACCTTCCTTTATACTTTTGGGCTGAAGCGGTGAACACGGCTGTCTATGTTATCAATCGAGTGTACTTGCGCCCGGGGACTTTTAATACACCATATGAACTATGGTTTAGTAGAAAACCTAACATCAAATATTTTCGTATTTTCGGGAGTCGGTGTTTCATTTTGCGTGATCGCGAAAATCTTGGTAAATTTGACTCTCGAAGTGACGAAGGGATTTTCTTAGGTTATTCTACAAACAGCAGAGCATATCGAGTTTTTAACTTAGAATCTAAGACGATCGTAGAATCGATAAATGTTAAGGTAGATGAAGCTTTTCATTTTGAATCTGAAAAATCTACCCTCGATATCTCTCTGGATGATGATTCACCTGCTAATGCATCTTCTTCTAACAATTCTTTCGATAATAATGTTGATGCATCTAATGGTCCTTCAAGCTCATGTGATGTGCAGGAATCATCTCGTGTTCCTCCGCCTACTCCTCTACCTCAGACGTTACGCATCTCCAAGGATCACCCTGAATCGAACATAATTGGAGATCCACAAGAAGGAGTTAGAACACGGAGACAATTGGTTTGCGGATTTGCATGCTATGTATCTCAAATCGAACCAAGGAATGTTGATGAAGCTCTCCAAGATGATTATTGGATTAAAGCAATGCAGGAAGAGCTCCATCAATTCGAGCGAAACAAAGTCTGGGAACTGACAAAGCCTCCGAAGCAACACAATGTGATAGGTACCAAATGGATCTTCAAGAACAAGAAAAACGAAGAAGGTACTATCATCCGGAACAAAGCAAGGTTAGTTGCTCAAGGCTATTCTCAAGTAGAAGGTATAGACTTTGATGAAACCTTCGCCCCTGTAGCTAGACTCGAGTCCATTCGTATACTGTTTGCGATTGCTTGTCATTTTAAAATCAAATTATTTCAAATGGACGTTAAGAGCGCCTTTTTAAATGGATTTTTAAATGAGGAAGTTTATGTAGCTCAACCGAAAGGTTTTGTGGATCATAAACTACCTAACCATGTTTTTCGACTGAAAAAGGCTCTTTACGGTCTGAAACAAGCACCGCGAGCATGGTACGAAAGGTTGACAAAGCACCTTTTGGAAAAGGGCTACACTCGAGGGGGAGCTGACAGGACTCTCTTTGTGAAGCATTATCAAAACAATTTCATAGTTGCTCAAATCTATGTTGATGACATTGTTTTTGGAGCAACAAGAAATACTGATGCTTCTAAATTCGCGGAGACCATGGAAAGCGAATTTGAGATGTCCATGATGGGCGAGTTGAATTATTTTCTTGGATTACAAGTTAAGCAGAACGATGAAGGAATTCACTTGTGTCAATCCAAGTATGCACTGGAGTTGGTCAAAAAGTTTGACCTTGAAAATTCGAAAGATTTTCCAACTCCAATGGGAACTAGCCATAAGGGACTTGGAAGTGAATCACAAAGTGAGAATGTAGACGAGAAACTGTACCGCAGTATGATTGGAAGTCTACTATATCTCACGGCTAGTCGCCCGGATATATCCTTCAGTGTTGGGATTTGTGCGAGATATCAATCAGCACCGAAGGAGGTTCACCTGAAAGCGGTGAAACGGATCATCCGGTATATCAAAGGTACAATCAATTTCGGAATTTGGTATCCTATGGGAACGACTTTGGATATTGTTGGATACTCAGATGCCGATTGGGCTGGATCGGTGGATGACCGGAAAAGCACGAGTGGTGCATGCTTCTATCTAGGCCACTGCCTTGTTGCATGGCACAGTAAGAAACAGAACTGCATAGCACTCTCGACTGCCGAAGCGGAGTACATTTCTGCAGGAAGTTGCTCAACCCAATTGATTTGGATGAAGAGCGTGTTGAGTGATTTCCGAATTTCAACATCTTCGGTAACCATTTTATGTGACAACACTAGTGCCATTAACATTTCTAAAAACCCTGTGTTGCACTCTAGAACAAAACATATTGAACTTAGATATCATTTTCTTAGAGAGCTAGTTGAATCAAACATTCTTCAACTGTCATATATTTCAACTGAAGATCAATTAGCCGACATCTTAACAAAACCTTTGGATCAAAAACGTTTCATTCACTTGCGAAAAGCAATTGGCATGCTTTCCTTGAAATAAACTCTTTTGAAACCTTTGCTTAGATTAGGTTTTGTTTTTGTTCTTGTTTTTGTTTTGTTCTTTATCTATGTTCTGTACATAGCACACTAATTGAGCATAAATCATAATTGACTTTAATTGCATCCTTTTATGCATTTAGAAATTTATTATGTTTTTGATGTCATAATGTTTCAATGTTGCAATGATCATTTACGTTAATTAAACCATCTTTCTGTGATCAAAGTCAATTTCTCTCTCAATGATCTCTTGGTATAGTCATTATCATATTTGATTGCTTAGTCGAGTATGAATTCGAGATCAATGGTTTGGTTGAATACTTTATATATTAAATAATTGATAGCCAATTGAGGGGGAGTCAATGAAATGTGAAATGCTCAAAAGATGTGGAAAGAGTTACATCCCAGTGAGGAGTGTGAAAACTACCACCACATGGAGAAAATGAAAGAAAAAGGAACTCCATGAATGAAAAGCAAACTTTTGTTTGAAAAATTGTTGATAAAACTCATATTGAAATACTTGACTCAGTCGTATTTCATGGTTGGTATAAGGTGGGATTTTTGATTTAAGATGCTCAAAGAGCCACTCCTTCAACAGATTGTCTAGATATATTATTTAACTTATCTGGGATTTCAAACATCTATTGATCTTGGTACTTCATTTTCTTTACTGAAATTGATGATTTGATAAAGACATTACACATAGGATCAAGATAGATGTAATTGAAGTTGTTCAACTTTAAGTGTTTTAACTTTCGTAAATCTTCGTTTCATTTTTGGATATTATTGATAGATTTTTCATAATCTATTTCTTGTTGTGTGAAACGATGTCATTTGTTTAAAGTTGACATGATAATGTGCTTACATACTTTTTCTGGATTTTACTGTATTTTTCTTAATTTTTCTGAAGAAAAAGGTGTAGCCGATCCGGATCGTGGCAAGTGATCCGGATCCCGAACGCAGGATTTTTCCCGCGTGTGGCCGATCCGGATCACATTCTCGGCCGATCCGGATCGCGGCTAGGGTTCTATATAGAAACTTTCAGATTCGAGATTTCTTTACCCTAATTTCTGGTTTTCAAGCTTCTAGAGTTTCTCTCTCTAGATTTCTTGCTTCCTGGTGCTTCAAAACTCAAAGTTCTTTGGATTCAAGTAAGTTTTCATGATCAAAACTCGGTTTTTCACAGTTTTTCTGTTTTTTCATCAAACGTGAGTTGTAAAGTTGGATTTTTTCGTTTGTGAATGGTTTTTGATCAAATTTCTTTTGAAATAAGAACTCTGGATCAATTAGTTTTACTTTTATGCTGGGATTTCACTTGTTTAACGTGTTTTTAGGCTTCGATTTCTAAAAATTCGGTTTTAGGGCATAAAAGAGGAATTTTTGTAAATCATGGATTTGATCTATTTTTAAAATTCTTTTTGGAAAACTAATTTGATTCTTGGCTTCTCTATATGATTATGATTGTCTAGGTACAATTTTTCAAATTTTTCAAAATTGACGATTTTTCATATATTCTTGAGTTGGTCTTCACAGGACACCTTCTTAAAACTCAAAGCACTAGAATCAATGGCATTCTCTTGGTTGATTCTGCTACTAGTCACGATGGTACTCACTCGACCAACCAACAAATTGAAGCGCGCCAAGAAAGTTCAACGAAAAGGAGAAGTGGAAGTTATAAGTGACACTGAACTTGAAAAGAACCCTGATGAAGTACACTGGGATATGCTGACTGATGATGATGATGATGAGGTATTGCCTTCAAAATCTAACCGAAAAGGGAAAGCACCAATGAATACTGGAAATGTTCCTATGTCTACTCCAATTATCTCTTTCAAACGGAAACGACTTGCTAGACGTTATGGATTAAGACGAGACACTAACATTGATGCACCAATAGCCCCTGACTCTCCGCCACGTGTTGAAGAAGTAGTCGTTAATTCTGACCGTCTTCGAGCTTTTGAACGACGTGAATGCATCGGAGAACGTCATGTCAACATTGAAGCCCTTCGCAATCATTCACCAGAATTTGGAAGATTGATAGAACAAGCTTCTCTTCTTCAAGTCTGCCGTTTTCCTGAACTTCTCGGATATTGTTTGTATCGTGTGAGAACCTTCTACACGAATGCGAGACATCTTCAGGAGACTGAAAATGGGTCTATGTATTTTTATACAAATGTCCTAGGAATGAAGCTTAAGATCACACCGCAGTTAATTGGTGACGTTCTTGGAATGGAATCGAGCACATCGGGGATTAACTTTTTGAAAGGAAAAAGTTTGACAAAAGAATTGTGGCAAACTGTGATTGACAAGATTTGTCTGGAAGGAACCAAATCAGCTGATGGTAAGGGTGTAAGGTCAAAGTATCTACGACTGGAGTACCGATTTCTAAACTTCATCACGTGCTACAACATTTTGCCTAACATGCAGACCAAGGTTGTGAGGTGGGAGCGACTACTATTCCTGTATCTCATAGGCCATCCCTCTGAGGCTAGTGGATTGAACTTGAATATCCCCTATATAATCTGGAATAGAATGTCAAGGTACATTGTGCATCCTCATCCGTCTGAGCGACTTCCGTTTCCTCTACTCATCATGAGGATATTACAAAAGTTTGACATTGATGTAAGCTCCACATCATATCAGCACAGTTGCGGGATGATTGATGAATCAACGATTGTGAAGTCACTTCACAAATTACCTCATTTTACTGACAAGAAACCTTGTGATGGCACCTCGGCCTCACCGTCTGAGCAAGAACCCGGCGAGACTGATGAAGCCTCACTAACTTCGATCTTCAAGTGGCAACAACGACTATCTGTCAAGCAAGAACAGATCTTGAAGGAACAGCAAAGACTTTGCAATGAGCTTGAAATCGTCACGGCAGCTCACATTACCTTCACTAAAAAGGTCAACTCTATGCACAAGCGGATGACAAAGATGTTCTATAAATTGGGTTGCACGAGCTCTGACGACTCGGATTCTGACGAATGACATTTTTTTTTCTTCTTCTCTTTTTGTGCAGGATTTTGATTTTAGGATTTAGTTTTATACTTAATTGATTTTAGTTTGTGCATATCTTTAGAACCTTATGAACTTTTTGTTTACTCTCCTTACATATTGTAGCTCATGCTACGTTTTGGCTTGTTTTGTGACAAAAAGGGGAGAGAGAGTTAGCGAAAACAATGAACAATGAATGAACAAGGTAAAAGGTAAGTATGAATATGAATCTCAACTCAACTTTGTTTTTCTTTTGTGGATTGTGACATGCTTCTATACTAACTATTTGACTAACTATTTGGGCATGTAATATGACTAACAAGTTGGTGTTGGACTAACATACTTTGACATTTTGGTTTTTCAACTGCTTAGAAGATATGTTGGTTTTAACTATGTTTCTTTCACATATCTGATTCTTTTAAATGTCATGGTGAGATCAAACTCTATCTCTGCACTTGGTTTTTTCTATGTTCCAATTCTTGAGGTATCTAACGAATTTGTTTGTCAAGAATGTTTTCTGTGTGCAGAGGTTACAGATGTCTAAGTCTAGAGTCTGTCTTAGGAGTTTATCTCATGTTTTTAATTTCTGGAACTCTTTTGTAAATTTTTGTTGTATGGTGATAGCAACAAAAATATCTTTTTGAATTTTCTTTTGTGGATCTGTGTTTTGTCACGAAACCGCCAAAGGGGGAGATTGTTACGGAATTTGAGTTGGCGTATTTCGTGAATAGTTTAAGTCTTGAAGATTGAAGATGAAGAAACTGTGGATCATATACCTCAATCTCAAGAAAGAAGAATTCAAAAGGATCAGGTACGTTTAACTAAATAATTTTGATGATCCGAATACTTCTTATAGTGTAGAAACACTTGGAAGAGGTTTTAATTGCATATTCATCAAAAACTGAACATGGGACATGTTCAGGATCCGGATCGTGGACTTTCAATCCGGATCCCGAAAGGTGTTCGTTCATACATTGCTGCAATCCGGATCATAGCTTGGGCAGTCCGGATCCCGAATGGGGTGTTTTGTGAAAATGTATGAACGATCCGGATCGTGGATTATGATCCGGATCCCGAACAGGTGATTTTCTGGAAACTGCATTCTGTGCGTCTGCGATCCGGATCGTGGCTTATGCAATCCGGATCGCCGTCGGTAAAACTTTCCAGAAAAGTTTGTTTTTGATCCGAATATTCTTCCTAGGGTTTCTAACCTATATATAGCCCTCCTATTTCATTTCTAGGGCATCGGAAAAAGAGCCGTCATTTTCAAATATCATTTTATACGGCCTTAGATCCACATATAGAGAAGAACGGAAATCATTAGATCTATTTAATGGTTCTTCATCTATATTGATTAGTTTGATTCTAGGATTTTCATACTCATATCTTGAGTTGAATCAAACTAATGAATACTTAGATGGTATTTCCGATCTACTCTTGATCTAAGTATTCGGCGGATCATCACCACCCAAACAAACAACGATTTATCCCAAAATCGGCGCGTGGACTCGCGTGGCCTTGTGGATTCAAGGTGTCATCGCTCTCGTGGATTCGGAGCGAGGTGCGTTCGTGGATTCGAAGCGTGCCATTGGGTGAAGACCGTGGATTCGGTCGGACGTCGTGGATTCGACGTTGGACGCTGTGGATTCAGCGTTGGCGGCGCAAATCGTGGATTCGAGAAGCGTTGCGGAGCGAGCGGAGAAGATCGACTAGGGGCGTATGGTAAAAGGTTGAGTCGTCTGTGAGTACGTTATATCACCTTGTACGTGTGTTAACTCTAGTGGATTTCGCCGTGTTATCGGTCCCGTGGTTTTTTACTCCGGTTTGGAGTTTTCCACGTAAAAATCTTGTGTGTTCTTTTATTTTTCCGCATTGGGTTTTATCGCACAAAGATTTTTGAGTGTTTATTGTTTACACCTATTCACCCCCCTCTAGGTGTTTTTTCCCCTATTAGATCCTTATTAACCTAAACCCAACATGGCAGTCTCCTTATTGACGCATTCCTTTTACCTTGTACTGCTGCTCAGTTTATTTTCAGTATTAGTGGGTAGACATGCTTGATCACCTGCAGTTCCTTATGCATGATTATTATGGATACCTTTGATTTCCAGCATATATGATCTACCGCTTTTATGATTGATTATCACTGACATATCCTGATTTACAGTATTTCTTATCTGTAGTCTTTATGATTGATTACCTGCCTAGTTAGCCTATCTGTGGATTCTGATTATTAGCAGACATTTATGTTTTTCAGCTTTTCCTATTGACTCTTACTATCCGCAGATTTTAGTACCCAGTAGGTACGATTAGCTGATCCTCGGCTCGTCGTGCCCACTGGGATACATGTACAGTGTATCTCACACCCCCTGGGTGACCATTTTTCAGGTCCGTCGGGTGGGGAGATATCGGGACGATCCAGTGAGCCTGTCACGATAGAGCTGTCCCCATGATCCTAGATAGAAATGATTGAGATACTCGACGACCTTCATTTATCGCATTTCATTCCCGTTCTATTTAGACTCTTAGAACTGATGATGTAATAACTTATTTTGGATTATTCTTGCTGATTAGATTAGTATGATTAGCTGAGATACTTGTTGCTTACTGCTGATGATTACTAGCTAGCCGTGCATATATAGGGGAGTCTCTGTCCATGGGATAGAGGGTTTCCTATATGTGTGGCGGTCTGTTGCGCCCTGGTTTGCGAACTCTGATTTCAAAAAAAAAAAATATTTCAGACCTGATTTTTAAAACTCGGGGCGTGACACGGAGGTGTCGGAGCGTGCTCCGCTGACGCGGCTGCCTGTCGCTGCGTTATCTGACGAACTTGCTCCGTCAACGTCGCCATTTGTCCGGCCATTTCTCGCAACTGTTGTCGGAGGAGTTGATTCTCTACGGCGGCCGGAGCCGTACCGTCTGCACCTGCGTTCTCGGTAGATGACCTAGTCCGGGCCATCGTCTGCTGTATACAAAGAAGGTTACCACCCTAGCACCTTGACTTACGAACACACCTACATTAAATCCCTTTTTCCCCGTACTCTCACGTTCTACCGCACCTACACCTTGGTTATCTCATGTCCAATTTGCTTGTGGCATCACACACTGTGGATATGGATCACCGACTACTGTGGTTAAGGTCATTTTTCTCTGATACCATCTAATCTGTCACGCCCCGGAGGTCTAAGGTTAAGCGGAAAAGCGTATATATATATTTTTTCCTTTTAAATAATGACCTCTCTACTGGTGCGTGTCAGACCGCCACATATACAAATTCACTCCTCAATCGGACGGAGTCTCCTTTGTATATGCACGGCGTCCCATTTACAATATCAACCATTAACCATACAGTCATCGATTACAGAGCAGGAAATAATTAACTACGGATTTTGCAAACGGTGTCCACCCGACACCCAATTTTTGAAAACATTTACACATTCATACCAAAGCGGCTACATCTTTTTGGAAAGGTTAAAACCAGAGGTTTACAAAATCTGTGCCCACACGGCACTCTATTTTGGAAAGCATTTTCGCAACCATTTCATTTGATATTAAAACATGCCGCACACAAATCCATAGAAATATGTCCAATCCACAGTGCTAACTATTTAACTACTCAACATTCAACATGATCCACAGTTTTGCAAATTAAACTAATAGTTAAACTGGAAAAGGAATGAGATAAACCAAAGGAACTAAAGTAGAAAGCCTCCTACGGCTAATGTCCTCTCGACGCAGTCTCACCGCCATCCCGGCTACTACACCTAGTCAGACCTGTCACGGAGTGGGTAAAGTCAGTGACAAATAAAGTAGATGATTTAACAGTTAACATTAATTTTAAAACAAACCGATTACACCGGAACCGTTCGCTTTTCCCTCTCATAGTCAAGATCACCTGTTTTAATTCCAATTAGTACCTGTCGGGGAGTCGACGATCTCCCCTCGTGCACACTTACTTTACTCACGTGATCCTTTTAACCCCATTCACGGTGCTAGTGCGGCACCTTTAGCTGGCGTGAAGGGGTCCCCACCCTACACACGTGGGGCACACGGATCATTCAGACCACTTCTCCGGAAAAGTACACCCATGAGAAGACCAATCCGCCTGTGTACGTGCAGGATCCAAAAACCGGGTTGCCGAAATCGACGTGTATGAAGCACCGCGACCTCGGTTGCCACAAATAATCATGTAAATTAAAATACATTCATGCGAAAGGTTTAACAGTTCATCTACTTTATTAGACAGGTTAATAAGCTTTTTATGATGACATGGTGCACTTACTGCACTCGTTGCACTTATGGCAAGGGTACCCACCTGGTTGCGGGAAGATCGGGACACTTGGATCTTTCGCACACTCTCGCTGCGTACCTTGACCTAAAAAGTCCGCAAAGGAAAACTATCATCAAACCCACGCACTAACATCGCGAACGGAAGTCCCAAAATATCTACTTGAAGAAAGCCCAAAAAAAAACGGCATATTCACGACACCCGACGGGTCCCCGCGCGGACGCCGCCGCCCGCCGATGCCCCGCGCGGCCTAAAACCACGCGGCCTGCATCCGTGGGCGGCGCCCGTGCGGCGCCCGTCCACCCCGCGGCGTCGTCGCCCGCGGGGATTGCCCGCGCGGCGCCCGCGGGTGCGGCCTGCGAGACGCCCGCGGGTGCTGCCCGCGGGCGGCGCCCACGCGGGTGAGGCCCGCACGACGCCTGCGCGGCGGCCGCGGGTGCGGCCCGCGCGGCGCCCGCGCGGTGCCCACGCAGCGCCCGCGGGTGCGAGCCCGTGCGGCGCCCGCGGGTGCGGGCCCACGCGGCGCCCGCGGTTGCGGGCCCGCGCGGCGCCTGCGGGTGCATGCCCGCAGGCGACGCCGCGCGGTACCCGCGCGACGCCCGCCCGCCCGCGGGCGCCCCGCGCAGCCCGAGGCCACGCGGTGCGCGTCCGCGGGGGGCGCCCACGCCTTCGCGGTGTCCGCCCGCGCGGTTCCCTAGCGGCACCGCGCGTCTCCCCCGCCCGCGCGGTGCCCTAGCAGCACCGCGCGTCGTCCGCCCGCCCGCGTCGTGCCCTAGTTTGCGCGGCGACGGCGGCGGCCGGCGGAGTCGACGGAGACGGAGAAGGTGAAGACAACAACAAAACCAAAAATACGAAAAGAAAACCCCAAAAACGCTACGAACGAAAAATCACTCACCGGATAATCCGACGGGGGGAGTCGACCGATCGCGTTCTTGTCTCCGGTACGTTGTTCGGGGTGATCGGACTCCTCCGTCTCCTTCCTCTTTCTTTCTTTCTTTCTTTCCTCCGATTAGGGTTCTGCCTTTTCCTTCTCTTTTTCTCTCGCGTTCTCTCCGGCTAGGGTTTTTCTTTTTGCGAAAAGTGGGATTTTTCCTTTCGTACGTATAATTAAATCCCTACTTTTAATTTTCTGTCACCGATTAATTAATTACTTAATTAATTAATCCCATGGGATACTCCAAAATTTCACGAAATACGTGCAGAATATTTTGCACGGATTCTGATGCGCGCTCAAAACACCGCAACTTTAGAAACCCTTTTCCTGGAGATCCGTACATCGGATTTCCGATCCGATCGCACCGTCGGTCATCATTTTTCGAGCCCTTTTTCAGAAAAATACTCATTTAACGCACCGACCGACTTACAGAAACTCGATAATTCTAGTCCACTAAAAGGAGTATTTTATTAACAAGTGAGTCACAATTACAAGTAAAAGCCGTATCACTACACTCGCTTACCCAAGACCGTGGAGTGGCTGGAGACACCGCTAGAGCAACCTTGACCCAACCAAGGCTCGGGTTGGCCGAGCTTATAGGTTGTCACACTCCGGATGTGTCAGAGAGCAAGCAGCAGTTAGGGGAGGTTCCAAGGAGTGTCAGGAGCTCCACCAGGTCTAGTTCCAGCGTCGAAGAGCAACGGTTGGCCGGAGCTAAAGCTTGTTGCCAACCAAGAAACAACAATGGTGAAAGTTTAAACAGAGTTTATTGGGTTCATGCAAAGGCAGTAGACGGACTGTCAAGGTGAGGGAAAACTCACCAGGGTGTTGTCTGGGGTCGGGGGGTGACGGCGGCGAAGGTTGACCCAAAGCAAGAACAAGAAACCTAGGGTTTCACTTTGCGGTTTCGTCTCTAAACCAAACAGCTTGAGACTTCTTGGAGGGTCTCCTGGAGTCCAACAGTCGGAGCTCAGCAAGTTGGTTCACCCCCTATGTCCCCGGAGATGGAGCGCAAGAACTCCGGCCAAGGTTAGGGTTTCGGCGAGCTCCTCTCTTTCTTTGGCTGACCAGGGATTTCCAGGTGTCGTGGCTGCACTAGGAGGAACCTTAAGAAGTCAGAGGAAGAAAAGTCCCTCAAACCACAAAATTCTCAGCTAGGTCCAGGGCTGTAGATGAAAAGGGAAGTAAGGTCCCACTCCCAAGATTTTAATGCCAAATGGTACGTAAAATAATGGTACTTTAGCTAAAATACCATGAAATTTTTAGTATTTCATGCATTTCGAGGCATTCAGGTCGTCAAACATAAAAACGGACAACACCACGACATCCGGCTCGACGAGACCTATCAGATAGCGATTTTGGTTTGCCAAAATTAGGTTTCGAAAACTCACATTATCATCATCATCAGGGACAATCATAATCTGACATGCTTTTTGAGGCTCTAGGCTCATCAAAATCAAAATCGGATCGCGCCATTTTGCTCAGCTCAATGAGACCGATCAAATCAAATATTTATATCACCAAGTTCGGATTTAGATCGACCAAATTAGGCACCTTCGCATAAACACTCCAAAAAATCAGGGTTACTATTCATAACTTAAGTTACTATTCAAATAACTTAAACTATTCAATTTAAAGAATTTAAACTTATGAATTTCAAATTCACGGTTTCTACACCGCCCTTCAATCAAGGCTCGTATGTACAATGACATAACGAACCTAGTTTGGAAGGCCGATGGGTTTTCGAAGGTCACCACTTCGGCCTCTACCTTGTGCTCCGTTAGCTAGAGCTCTGCTACGGGCAGACCCTCATCGTCGAAAGTCTGCCCATCAACGTCCTCTTGGGATGTTGACACCTTGAAGGACGTCGGTAGGGCATAGACCATGTTGATCCCTGCCGAATCTTCATCGACCGACATGATGTCGGTCCACGCCTTTTTCTCTCCGGCCTCTAGTTCGGCCGAAGACAGTGTTGGGACCTCGTCCTCGTGGTCCCTTTGTAGCCACCTTTTGCGCCTGGCCACTTTGTTGAGGTCTCGCTTGGCCGGCACCTCAAGGTCGCGCTTCATCGTGGCCTCTAAAACCTTCAGACGAGCGTCTAATTCCCACTGGATGTCCTCATCTTTTGGTTTAGCCACCGCTGATTGAAGCGGTGGTGTCCTTCCCCGAGGCGGAGCAGTAGAGCCTCCTGCCTCATGGTCATGTCGCATCAGCGCCACTGGTAGTCAATGTACGGGCTGTTCCCATATCAAGTTCGACCGCGACCATTGGCCCGTCGCGATATGATTCCCGGCGTCGGCTTGCATTCTTTGCTACCGACGCTTCTGAGTCTTTGTCAGGACTGGCCCCTGCCATCGGGAAGGTCCCTGGGTGCTGAACCACTGTTCGACTGGCACGTCTACCGGTGGATCCACCTTCCTCAGGTGCTCCGTAAGGATCTCCTGTCTCTGCCACCGTTTCAGCTATGGCTGAATCCTGAGCTCCTCCACCAGCTGGACACACAGAGCGTCGACTTTCCTTTTGGTGAGCCAAGGGAATTCAACATCAGGAACCGAGGGGGTTGTGGTTACCCCGATGTCACACCTCCATGGTTGGGAGGTCTCGGCCTCGGCCCCCAACGTGGGTGATTGGCTGGGCCCTTTGACGACCCCACCGGACCGAGCCTCTCGTGTGGCCCGACCTAATACGGGCGTCGCGATGGCCCATACACTTCTTCTCCTTCGGCCTGATGGCCAAAGGTTCTTTGGGGTGCCCCCTGGACCCGGCGTTCCTCGTAGCTATGGTAGGGGCTCCGCTGCCTTGGTGCGGCCCGTGGCCTCTCATGGCCAACTGATACCGGCATCGACCTCTCTCAGCCGTAGAACTTGCACAACACCTTCTGGGTACGAAGGTCTTGTTCTTCTTTCCTATCCTTCTCTTCGGAGGATCGTTCGGTGGACCCTTCAGCCTAACGCTGGTCAGACTTATGGTAGTGGCAACCTGTGCCTTCACCAAGGTTTGGGAAGGCGAACCATTTCTTCACCTCCTCGGGCATGTCGAGGAGGAGTGCGTCCCAGTCTTCATTGGTTACTTCGACTTTGCAAAGGATGCAGAACCGAAATATCTTTCGCGCAGACTTTTCTTTCTCGTGGAGCCCGGGTTCCTGCGTTGGCTTCTTTCCCTTTGTGTCCACCATATTTACCTGCGGGGAAAAGGGATTAGTGTCCATTTCCATATTATTTTTATTTTTTTGGCCGGCAAAAGTTAGCCGACCCTCGTTGATTTCCTTCTGTGCATTCGCCTGTTTGGTGGCTCCACGAATGGTGCCATTTGCAGTACTTTCGCCGCCTAAGCTCCTCATACGGAAGGATCGACTGGCCCTTCTGGTGCTTGATTCGACCGTCCTTGTACAACTGATCGAAAATCTAATCGATCTTGGATGTGTCGAAAGTGAAAGCATTAACCGATTCCCGCGCTTTAAATTCTCGGGTCTTGCTAGGCCTGAGCATCTGACACGTGTAAGGCTAGCGGCCTGATACCATCACGGCCACGTACACTCTGGTTTCTTCAGCCGAAGACTCGTCTTCGCTAAATCCGCTGAGTTCCTCTTAATCCGACCTTTGTTTGACAAAGGTGACGTTATGCTCCTTCGACTTCTTCCGGTCTTTACCGCGGCCCCATTTCGGCCGCTCTTCTTTGTTGTTATTCCGGAATTGCTCATATTGAGCAACCCAGACCCCCAAATCAAAGATATTAGGGAAATGATGACCCTCAAAATGGTCACGAGTCTTGAAGTGAAGGCCATTGAATGCTATTTTCGTAAATTCGGCCTCCGCCATTCTAACGAAGCATCGGTTCCTCACCGTTTTGAAGCGGTTGAGGTATTTCTCAACCGTCTCTCCGGCGTTCTGCCGATACAATGTTATATCAGTAATTGACAACTCGGGCACTGCCCGATAGAACCACTCGTGGAACATAGCCTCTAACTCGTCCCAGTCACGGATTGAGTTGCGAGGCAGGCTCGTGTACCACGAGAACGTCGTCTTCGTCAACGACGTATTGAACAATCTCAACTTCAAAAACGGGTCTGCGACCGCATCACAACATTGGGCCATGAACCGAGCGATTTGCTCGACCGTGTTCTCGGTTTCCTAGATAGAGAATTTGTCGAATTTTGGCATCTTTCAGTTGGCCGAGTATAGGTGATCCATATCTATATAGGCAGGATATGGAGACTTGAACATTGGTTGAATTATCGGCCTGGCCTCTATGCCGAAAGAGTTTCAAATTATTTCTTCCACTTGGGCATGTATTTCGGCAAACCCCACCTGAGGTAACGGGGTTGCCGGCTAAGCTGGTGGAGGTAGCTGCCCACATTGGCCAGCCTAATTCTAAGGAGGTCCCTAAACTGGGACCTGTCTGCCGTTCCTGATGCCCCCAGCCTGGGGTTGGAAAACTGGTAGTGGGGGCGACTGTTGGGTCCCCCAAAAGTTTTCTTGTTGATGGCCGATAATCTGCCCCACCGACCTTGCTCCCATCTGGTACGGGACTACTTGCGGCTATACTGACACTAACGGCTGCGCTGCTTGATAAGTAGCCACCGACAGTACAATCCCTTGTGGTTGTACTGTCAGCATTGCCGACGCCATCGAAATCGATTGCGTCGGCAATGACTGGGGTAGTGTGGAAGCGAAACGTCCATTATATGGTTCCCTTTGGGCCAAGAGCTTCCCAATTCGAGTCGTATTGTCATTCGAGGCCGAGACTACGACCAAAATTGAATCCAGGCGAGCGTCATGCGCATGTTTATTTCGCTCGAGAGACAATTGTGTCCTCTCGAACGATTCTAGTGCTCGAGCCATTTGCCTGAGCATTATTGATAGGGTCAGCTCTTGTGGTGCCGACCTCCCGCTGGTCTCTGGAATCTCTGGTAGCGTCGGTGGCGGATCATTTGCATGTCCGACGCTAGTAGATTGGCCGTTCCTTGAGGGTCTGGACTTTGTTTCTGAGATTCAGGCTAATGTTTTCTAACATTATATCGGTAGAAATAAGATAACAGTTTACCTGACGGTCCCACCAGGCATGCCAAAAACTTGTTGGGGCTGAAATGCCCTGCTGAGCGTCTCGATCGACCTCCGAATTGACCCTCTGATGTGATGCGCCGCGTGCCGAACGATTAGGCCGAGGAGGGATCCGCTCGGCCGGGTTCTTCTGAATCGAACTCTTAATGAAGTTTGGCCTAGAGGAGCCGAACTAAGACAAACGGGAATGGATCAACACGGTTGGATCAGCCAGTTCGCTTTGTATTGCTCGAAAGAAAGGGTTATAAGAGAACAATTATAAGTATGACTACTCCTAGAAAAGTGGTAAGGGAAGCTCTAAATGCTGGTAGGAAAATCTATCTAGAAAAGCGGTAAGGAAAGCGATAAACTTAGTTTAGGAAAGTTGTAAATGCAGGAATTGAAGGTATGAAAAAGTAGGGGTGGTCATTGGCTTATGTATAGTCGCCGTTTTAGGTAAGCCAGTTTTAAACAACTAAGCTGTCATCTAATCATGCATGATATTTACAGAATTGACTCATTAAGCCATGCATATTTTCAAATACCATAACATTCTTTTTAAGATAATCATTGGAAACGAAAACGTAATGGATGGAAATGATTGGAAAGGGACTAGTCATTCCAAGAGGAGACCCACAATTCTAGACCTAGCAAGGAGCAAGCACAGTAACCATCCCTCTACTCGGTTTTTCCGTTGCCTCTTATATTAATGGCCCTCCTTTGGTGCAACATAATGCATAACTAAGCTCTCCTTATCAAATAATAGATATATGGGACAATATATATATATATATATATATTAATTTGTGTCTTTCAAATTTTAAAATATTATTAACGTTCATGTAAATTTTAAGAACTTATTAATATATTTTAGGGACCAATCAAGAACACCATATATATTTTACTTAAACTTAATTATATTTACAAGTTTTAAACTTGGTAGATATTTAGATGATATTTTAAAATTTGAGTAATAACTACGTAATTTCTTAACTTTAGAGGTGTTGGAATTTGGAGTAGATTATAAACTGAATAGCCAACATACTAATAATTTGAATCGCTTTTATTTTATTGTTTCTGAATCTTTCACGTATGATCTTTCACGAATCTCATCTTCTCTTATGCTTGTGTTGCGGATTGGATGCAAAAAAAAGAATACTAAAATGCTCTTCTATATTCACACACAACTCTGAAAATGCATGTGGAAACCCAGAAAGATCATAGACACATGGCAACAATTGAGGAATATGCAATCATAATTCGTAACTTCAGATAGGTCTATAAGCAATTATATCTGAATATATCATCTTAGTATTATAATTTACACTATATTTGTACATGATGCATGCATGAGAATGCTATCCTTTTTCGCCAACCTTATCTAATGAACAATTGCCTTCGTTTTAATTGCTATTTCGTACTCATGATTACGATGGATTAGGAGAATGTTTGTGGTCCATACAAAAAGTGTAGGGATGCCAATGCCTCCGGATATTGAAGTTTTATTTGAATTTGAGACAGAACGGATCTATTCGATATTAAATAAATATAATTTTGAATATGAATATAGAAAAGAAAAATTCGACGAATTTGAATTCAAGTATTGATTTTATCAATATCCGGCTTGAATCTGAATCTGACCCGACTGAACTTGAATTAATATTACATTATATAATATATAGAGAGATTCTAGTTACGTACAATACTATCAATATATATATATATATATATATATATATATATATATATATATATATATATATATATATATATATATTAAGCTTTTGAATGAAGGGATGTACGGTTAGAATAATAGTGATCGTAGAATTTAGCAGGTAGTTGATAGAATAGTATGATCTAAGAGGTGAAAATAGTTAAAAGAATAAATCTAATGATATAAAACTTGATAGACTAGCACTATTGATAGTATTGTACGTAACTAGACTCTCTCTATATATTATAATATTTGAAGGTCGATTATGATATTCATTGTAGATATTTGATTATACTATATCTTCGCTTACCAAACTATATACATATACTTCTTAAGTAAATTAAAAAATGTATCCAACAAAATATTCATTTATCTAAATAAGTCCAAAGTAGAGTTGAGAGCCAACTCTACAATAAACATGCATGTTAGCTAGTGATTAATTTATGTCCTTATTAATTTGAATGTCAGAACAAGATATGTGACAGTAACAAATACAATATGAATAATTTTTACATAACTAGAAGCTAGGTGATAATTTTTAATCTCTAAAAACTCCCTGGCATTCATGATTTGGCATATAGAATATATTTCATCTACAATATAAATTTTCTTATTCAAGAAAAATAACTTAAAATTCGTAAATGCTATCCATTCTAGACATCTGACTATAATCTCGTCTACTAAATACTACATGTATTCTGAATAAATAAAAAAGAAACATCCAAACAAGATTTTCATACATGTGAGCTCTAAGCCAGTTTTAAACAACTAAGCTATCATCTAATCATGCATGATATTTACAGAATTGACTCAGTAAGCCATGCATATTTTCAAATACCATAACATTCTTTTTAAGATAATCATTGGAAACGAGAACATAATGGATGGAAATGATTGGAAAGGGACTAGTCATTCCAAGAGGAAACCCACAATTCTAGACCTAACAAGGAGCAAGCACAGTAACCATCCCTCTCCTCGGTTTTTCCGTTGCCTCTTATATTAATAGCCCACTCCTTGGTTTTTCCCTTGCCTCTTATATTAATGGCCCTCCTTTGGTGCAACATAATGCGTAACTAAGCTCTCCTTATCAAATAATAAATATATGGGACAATATATATATATATATATATATATATATATATATATATATATATATATATATATATATATATATTAATTTGTGTCTTTCAATTTTAAAATATTTTTAACGTTCATGTAAATTTTAAGAACTTATTAATATATTTTAGGGACCAATCAAGAACACCATATATATTTTACTTAAACTTAATTATATTTACAAGTTTTAAAGTTAGTAGATATTTAGATGATATTTTAAAATTTGAGTAATCATTACGTAATTTCATAACTTTAGAAGTGTTGGAATTTGGGAGTAGATTATAAACTGAATAGCCAACATACTAATAATTTGAATGGCTTTTATTTTATTGTTTCTGAATCTTTCACGTATGATCTTTCACAAATCTCATCTTCTCTTATGCTTGTGTTGCGGATTGGATGCGAAAAAAAACTACTAAAATGCTCTTCTATATTCACACACAACTCTGAAAATGCATGTGGAAACCCAGAAAGATCATAAACACATGGCAACAATTGAGGAATATGCAATCATAATTCGTAACTTCAGATGGTTCTATAAGCAATTATATCTAAATATATCATCTTAGTATTATAATTTACACTATATATGTACATGATGCATGCATGAGAATGTTATCATTTTTCGCCAACCTTATCTAATGAACAATTGCAACTACCTGCTAAATTTTACAATCACTATTATTCTAACCGTATATCCCTTCATTCAAAAGCTTAATATATATCCCGTATATATATATATATATATAGAGAGAGAGAGAGAGAGAGAGAGAGAGAGAGAAGAGAGAGAGAGAGAGAGAGAGTCCGACTACTATGCTATCAATAGCACTAAGCACTTAGTGCTACCAATTTTTCCACTATTAGATTTTACCCCTTTGATCATTTTCATCCATTGGATCATACTATTTCCCAACAACCCACTAAGTGTCCATTATCATCCTAACCACATATTTCTTAATCCAATGGCTAAAAATCTAATAGTACCAATTACTTAGTATTATTGATAGCATAGTAGCCTAGTTATATATATATATATATATATATATATATATATATATATATATATATATATATATATATATATATATATATATATATATATATATACAGTCCGGCTGGAATACTATTGATAGTACCAACCAATTTGTGCTACCAAGTTTTTAGCCTTTGAATGAAAACATGTGCGGTTGGGATTATAATGATCCCCTAAGATTTTTACTATTCAACCAACCACCCACTAAATCCTAGGGGACCACTATCATCCTAACCGTACGTACATTTTTTAATTCAAGGGCTAAAAACTTGGTAGCACCAATGACTTGATACTATCGATAGCATTCCAGCCTAATTATATATATATATATATATATATATATATATATATATATATATATAGAGAGAGAGAGAGAGAGAGAGAGAGAGAGAGAGAGAGAGAGTAGAGCTTATATGTTTTCAAAAGCACAAGACAATCTATACTTGTGAGTTTTTAGCCATTTGATGAAGGGATGTGCTCTTAGGATGATAGTAGTTTCCATGGATTTAGTGGGTGGTTGATGGAATAGTATGGTCTAAGAGGTAGAATTGATTAAAGCGATAGATCTAACGGTAACAAATTTACAAGTACCAAAGTGCTAGTGCTTTTAAAAGCTTCATAGCCGGACTCTCTCTCTCTCTCTCTCTCTCTCTCTCTCTCTCTCTCTCTCTCTCTCTCTATATATATATATATATATATATATATATATATATATATATATATATATATATATATATCACTATAACAAAACTATGCTATAGCGACACTTTTAAGTGTCCTTAAAATCTAAAAAAAAAATACTGCTGGAAAAAATACCGACACTTGTTATTAGTGTCGCTATATGTGCAGTCGCTAGGGTGTATAGCGACACATTACTGTAATGTGTCGCAAAAATGTGTCCCTATAACATAATTTTAGATATAGATGAAATATAAATGGGACACTTGTAAAAAAGTGTCATAAAAATATGTCCTTACAAACTAATTTTGTTGTAGTGTATATATATAATTTTACCAACCATCCAGTAAATCCTAGATAACTACTATAATCCTCTTCATCCAAAAATTAAAAATCTAATAAAACTAATGACTTGATTCTATTAATAATATTCTAGTCTTGTTCATAATTTTGTCGTATTATGTAGGATTAGTAAATTTATTTCTTATAGAAAAATGAATCGTTTAATTTTTATTTAACTTATGAAAGTCTTTTTTATCTGCTTAACTTTATTATTTCTGTAATTCAATATCATATTGATCTTACATTGATCTTAATTAAAAATTAATTAAAACTAAAGATATATTATATTTTTTATAAATCTATTTTCTGTTTTGCCTAAACTAGTATGATTTTTTTGTTTATTATTTGTGTAGGTTAATTTGTTTTAATTAATTAGTTTCTATTTAGTATACAATTAATTTTATTTATTAAACTTTTCAAAAATGATAGTCTCTCGGAAACAAACGGGTAGAAAACTGAGAAAAGAGGTTTTCATGAAAAAAAAATTTGGAATTTTTTTTTTTTATTTTTTCAAGGAACCAAACACCCATTTATAGTAATTTATTCTTACTCTCTGGGAAACAAATTATGATCATTACTATAACAAGTTATAATCACTACACCAATACTGACTTTTAGTGGCAATTTAAACTGCCAGAAAACATCTAAAAAGTGCCGGTAATTATTTTTTCCCGCATTTTTTTGTGGCAGTCAAAAGTGCTGGCTAAATCTCCGTCGGGATTTATTTTACTGGCACTTATATCAAACCGCCAGTATATAATGCAAAGCCGGCGCTGGCCGACTGGTGCGGCCCGACTGGCCAGCGCTAGCCCCTGGACCCGGCTTTCCTTGTAGCTATGGTAGGGGCTCCGCTGCCTTGGTGCGGCCTGTGGCCTCTCATGGCCGACTGATACCGACATCGACCTCTCTCAGCCGTAGAACTTGCACAAGACCTTCTGGGTAGGAAGGTCTTGTTCTTCTTTCCTATCCTTCTCTTCGGAGGATCGTTCAGTGGACCCTTCAGCCTAACGCTAGTCCGGCTTGTGGTAGTGGCAACCTGTGCCTTCACAAAGGTTTGGGAAGGCGAACCATTTCTTCACCTCGTCGGGCATGTCGAGGAGGAGTGCGTCCCAGTCTTCATTGGTTACTTCGACTTTGCAACGGATGCAGAACCGAAGCATCTTTCGCGCCGACTTTTCTTTCTCGTGGAGCCCGGGCTCCTGCGTCGACTTCTTTCCCTTTGCATCCACCATGTTTACCTGCGGGGAAAAGGGATTAGTGTCCATTTCCATATTATTTTTATTTTTTTGGTCAGCAAAAGTTAGCTGACCTTCGTTAATTGATTTCCTTCTGTATTTGTTTTTTAAAGGCGGTACATTCGCCTGTTTGGTGGCTCCACGAATGGTGCCATTTGCAGTACTTTCGCCACCTGAGCTCCTCATACGGAAGGATCGACTGGCCCTTCTGGAGTTTGATTCGACCGTCCTTGTACAACTGATCGAAAATTTGATCGGTCTTGGACATGTCGAAAGTGAAAGCATTAACCGATTCTCGCGCTTTAAATTCTCGGGTCTTGCTAGGCCTGAGCATCTGACACGTGTAAGGCTAGCGGCCTGATACCATCACGGCCACGTACACTCTGGCTTCTTCAGCCGAAGACTCGTCCTCGCTAAATCCGCTGAGTTCTCCTTGATCCGACCTTTGTTTGACAAAGGAGACGTTATGCTCCTTCGACTTCTTCCGGTCTTTACCGCGGCCCCATTTCGGCCTCTCTTCTTTGTTGTTATTCCGGAATTGCTCATATTGAGCAACCCGGACCCCCAAATCAAAGATATTAGGGAAATGACGACCCTCAAAATGGTCGCGAGTCTTGAAGTGAAGGCCGTTGAATGCTATTTTCGTAAATTCGGCCTCCGCCATTCTAACGAAGCATCGGTTCCTCACCGTTTTGAAGCGGTTGAGGTATTTCTCAACCGTCTCTCCGACGTTCTGCCGATACGATGCTATATCGGTAATCGACAACTCGGGCACTGCCCGATAGAACCGCTCGTGGAACTTAGCCTCTAACTTGTCCCAGTCGCGGGCGAAGTTGGGAGGCAGGCTCGTGTACCATGAGAACGTCGTCTTCGTCAACGACGTATTGAACAGTCTCAACTTCAAAAACGGGTCCGCGATCGCATCACAACATTGGGCAGTGAACCGAGCGATTTACTCGACCGTGTTCTCGGTTTCCTCGACCGAGAATTTGTCGAATTTTGGCATCTTTCAGTTGGCCGAGTATAAGTGATCCATATCTATATAGGCAGGATATGGAGACTTGAATGTTGGTTGAATTATCGGCCTGGCCTCTATGCCGAAAGAGTTTCGAATTATTTCTTCCACTTGGGCATGTATTTCGGCGAATCCCACCTGAGGTAACGGGGTTGCCGGCTGAGCTGGTGGAGGTAGCGGCCCACATTGGCCAGCCTAATTCTAAGGAGGTCCCTAAACTGGGACCTGTCCGTCGTTCCTGATGCCCCCAGCCTGGGGTTGGAAAACCGGTAGTGGGGGCGACTGTTTGGTCCCCCAAAAGTTTTCTTGTTGATGGCCGATGTTCTACCCAATCGGCCTTGCTCCCGTCTGGTACGGGACTACTTGCAGCTGTACTGACCCTAATGGCTGCGCTGCTTGATAAGTAGCCACCGACAATACAATCCCTTGTGGTTGTATTGTCAGCATTGCCGGTGCCATCGAAATCGATTGCGTCGGCAACGACTGGGGTAGTGTGGAAGTGAAACCTCCATTATATGGTTCGCTTTGGGCCAAGAGCTTCCCAATTCGAGTCGTATTGTCATTCGAGGCCGAGACTATGACCAAAATTGAATCCAGGCGAGCGTCATGCGCATGTTTATTTCGCTCGAGAGACAATTGTGTCCTCTCGAACGATTCTAGTGCTCGAGCCATTTGCCTGAGCATTTTTGATAGGGTCAGCTCTTGTGGTGCCGACCTCCCGCTGGTTTCCGGAATCTCTGGTAGCGTCGGTGGCGGATCATTTGCGTGTCCGATGCTACTAGATTGGTCGTTCCTTGAGGGTCTGGGAACGACTTTGTTTCTGAGATTCAGGCTATTGTTTTCTAACATTGTATCGGTAGAAATAAGGTAAGAGTTTACCTAAGTGTCCCGCCAAGCATGCCAAAAACTTGTTGGGGCTGAAATGTACTACTGAGCGTCTCGATCGACCTCCGAATTGACCCTCTGATGTGATGCGCCGCGTGCCGAACGATTAGGCCGAGGAGGGATCCGCTCGGCCGGGTTCTTCTGAATCGAACTCTTAATGAAGTTTGGCCTAGAGGAGCCGAACTAAGACAAATGGGAATGGATCAACACGGCTGGATTAGCCAGTTCGCTTTATATTGCTCGAAAGAAAGGGTTATAAGGGAGCAATTACAAGTACGACTACTCCTAGAAAAGTGGTAAGGGAAGCTCTAAATGCTGGTAGAAAAATCTATCTAGGAAAGCGGTAAGAAAAGCGATAAACTTAGTTTAGGAAAGTTGTAAATGCAGGAATTGAAGGTATGGAAAAGCAGGGGTGGTCACTAGCTTATGAGGTTGTAGAACCCCTTTTTCTTTGATTGTTCGGTTATTTATACTTGTTCAAACTAGTTGTATAGTCGCTGTTTTGGGTAATCGGCATAACTTAAGGGGAATCATCGCGTATCTCTTAACTACTTCCTTTTGAGTTGATACTCCTTGGTTGGATAGTAGCTCTTTTCCGTCCACATTCATTCCCAAGATTGGCACGTCGAGGCGCGATCCTCAGCGCTTTTTTATGCTGGGCGCCGCTTGCCATTTCTGCATTAGTTGCGTGATTCGCGCCCTAAATCTCGTGCCTTTCTTTTTTAGGATCTTTCTTTTTGTAGCTCGAGCAGCCGATTCTCGATCATAGTTTTGTCTCTTGTTATCGTTATGCCGAGACAGTCTGATGTTTTACATTCAATCGGGGTCGGTCTTAGTTAAGACACGAGCATCTTTTTATCGACTATTTTTTCTATCGACTGGTATCCTTAACCAATGGTTTGCGCCACGTGTTGCTTACCAACTTGATCACAATGCATAGCATGTGACGACATTTTTTATCTCAACAGTTATATACTTTTTTTATATGCTTAAAAAAAAAGAGTTTAATATTTTGCTTCTTTTTAAGCCTTGATACTTATGAATTATTATTATAGTATATTTTACTTACAGATAGTTCTATTTTATTGCAAAAAAATATTTGAAGGTCGATTATGATATTCATTGTAGATATTTGATTATACTATATCTTGACTTACCAAACTATATATACTTCTTAAGTAAATTAAAAAATATATCCAACAAAATATTCATTTATCTAAACAAGTCCGAAGTAGAGTTGAGAGCCAACTCTACAATAAACATGCATGTTAGCTAGTGATTAATTTATGTACTTATTAATTTGAATGTCAGAACAAGATATGTGACAGTAACAAATACAATATGAATAATTTTTACATAACTAGAAGCTAGGAGATAATTTTTAATCTCTAAAAACTCCCTGGCATTCATGATTTGGTATATAGAATATATTTCATCTACAATATAAATTTTCTTATTCTAGAAAAATAATTTAAAATTCGTAAATGCTATCAATTCTAGACATCTGACTATAATCTCGTCTACTAAATACTACATGTATTCTGAATAAATAAAAAAGAAACATCCAAACAAGATTTTCATACATGTGAGCACTAAGCCAGTTTTAAACAACTAAGCTATCATCTAATCATGCATGATATTTACAGAATTGACTCATTAAGCCATGCATATTTTCAAATACCATAACATTCTTTTTAAGATAATCATTGGAAACGAAAACATAATGGATGGAAATGATTGGAAAGGGACTAGTCATTCCAAGAGGAAACCCACAATTCTAGACCTAACAGGGAGCAAGCACAGTAACCATCCCTCTCCTCGGTTTTTCCGTTGCCTCTTATATTAATAGCCCACTCCTTGGTTTTTCCCTTGCCTCTTATATTAATGGCCCTCATTTGGTGCAACATAATGCCTAACTAACCTCTCCTTATCAAATAATAAATATATGAGACAATATATATATATATAGAGTCCGGCTAGAATACTATCGGTAGCACCAAGCAATTGGTGCAATCAAGTTTTCTGCCGTTGGATAAAAAAATATGCGGTTGAGATTATAGTGGTCCTCTAAGTTTTTTATTATTCAACCAACCACCTAGTAAACCCTAGGGGACCACTATCATCTTAACCACACATTTTTTAATACAAAAGCTAAAAACTTGATAGCACCAATGACTTGGTGCTATCGATAGTATTCTAGCCTAATTATATATATATATATATATATATATATATATATATATATATATATATATATATATATATATATATATATATATATATATATATATATATATTAATTTGTGTCTTTAAAATTTTAAAATATTATTGTGATGACCTGGATCTCCGCAGAGCTGTTGCAGTGCTTTGGGGTGGCCACTGGAGGCCTACGCGGGGTGCTGGAGGTGTTCGGGGCACGATTGGACACAAACGTTGGACTTCGGGCTTAAAGTAGATCACGCGGGTGATCGGGGGACCCTGTCGGATGTTTAGAAGTGCTTTCGCGCAAATCGGATATCAAATTTGGGCTCGGCGCGAAATTCAGATTGAAAATACCTTTCCGGGAGCCTCCGGCGAATTATCGGGTTGGAATTTAGCGAAACGGACGTCAAATTTGGATTCAGCGCGCGAAAACGCTTCAGATGGACTATTCACTTGCATTTTTGGGGCTCGGGTACTGTTCACCGCCGGAACAGTAATTCCGGCGATCACCGGCGGCCGGCGGCGGCGGCGGGCAGCGTCGGCGGGAGGCGGCGCAGCCTCGGGCAGGCGGAGCAGCGGCGGCGCGCGGCGCGGGCAGGGCGCGGGCGTGCGGGCAGGCGGCCGGTCCACGCGGCGGGCGTGCACCGAGGCGGGGGACACGTGGCATCTTCCCATAGGCAGGCTCACGGGCGTTGGTCCACGGAGTATTCTGGTTGGCTTTGGTTCACGGTGCACCGGGGGTGGACACGTGGCAGGATTTGGTTGGTTCGGTGTACAGAGGTTCGTGCGCCGGGTGCATTGGTCAGAGGCAGGACACGTGGCGCGTTCCTATTGGGCGGTCAACTGTGCGGGCAGGAGGGCAGCTGGCGCGGACTGTGCGGGCAGGCGCGGCGGTACGGTGGTCGGGGACGCGTGTCGACTCCCGGAGGTGGCCACGTGGCGCAGCAGGAGTGGTCGCGGCGGCTGTCGGCTGTTTGGGCGACACGTGGCAGGCGGGGAGGCGGGTCGGACGGGTTCCAGATCCCGTCCGACGGGGCGTATTGGGCCGGGCCGCACTGTGCGCGCCCGGAAATCCTGGGCCGGGCCGCACTGTGCGCGCCCGGAAATTTCCGGGCGCCCGAAAGTGGGGACCCGGATGGAATTCTTTAATTGTTTTGATGGAGTGGCCTATTTAAGCAGCCCGAACCCCATTCAGCTCACTTTTTCCACCATTTCCGAGCCTCATCTCACCAAGGTGTCTTCAGCAAAGTTGCTCCCCTTCAAGTTCTCCATCTCCTGGTGAAGTCTTGGGATTTGTGGTGGCACGCACTTCGAGATTTGGATTTTTCGGCGCGGCGCGACGTTGCATTCCTGGATTCTTCTTCGGCGCAGCGACAGTGTTTTAGCTCTCCCGAGCTAACCAGGCAGTATTTTTCAGCGATTCTTGCGCCATCGTCTTCGTAACAGGTAGGGCTACATTTCGTATTTCTACTGGTTTTCCCCCATTCCGAGGTTTTCATGGGTTTTTCGGGTCATCTTGTGACCTCATTTTCTGGGGTGGAGTTTTGGACAGCACAGTATTGTTTTGGGGATATCTCCGCAACCGGACATCGGATTGAGGCGATTCAAAAGGGGATTTGCATCTACACATCGCAAGGAGTCTCTCTGAATTTTTGTGGACTTTTGTGGAATTTTCCTGAAGGTGAGAACCCCTTTTTACAGAACCTTGTAGCACAGTTTTTGGGTGAAAATATTGTTCGGGGTGGTCCTCTTGTCGATTTTGGTTCTCAGCATAGAAAAATCGTGGGAAAACGTGCAGGTACTCGTTTCGACCGGTTCGTCGCGTAGATCGCAGTGGTATTTTTCTGAGAATTTCTTGGGCACGTTTCGCAGGTGAAAATGGCTGAACTATTAATCTGATTTTTGAGGACAGATTTCGGATTAATGTGGATGGTAATTATTTATGTGTTCCTTGGGACTTATGGCGCAGTGTCGCGGAGACTTTTGGGGATCGAGCGCGGACTTCGCTGTCAGGACTTGGATTTAGCGCTCGAGGTGGGTACCGTTGTTTAACCTCCTACTTGTGATGTCCCCACTAGGCCTATTTGAGTTGCTAATATGTTACGTGGCTAAATGAACCGGTGAAATGAATATGGCATACTAATTTGAGAATTGGACTTATAGCGAGATTTTGTGGCTTCAAGAGGACTAAGTGATAATTAATGGTTCATTCTTATAAATAATATGTCGCCTAAAGCCACGGGACTAGCCTGGTTAAAAATGGATATGTTGCATATACATGATGGGACCTCTTTTACATATACATAAACTATTTTGGGGTAACTTGGTAAAATGGAAGTTTATTTAAATGGCATAACTCTACCTTGTGAGGACTAGAATACTTGAATCATGTTTAATAATGATAAAGGACTTTGCATGCTTGTATGGACATTTAGCTGGGCCACCTTTTTCTGCTACACTATCATGCTGGAATTGACTTAGGAGAAACCATGCTTTTCTCTTCTTTTATCTACCTTTGGGGGATAGTGCGCTCGGGTTCGAGCAGGGGCTGGGATAGTGTAGTCAGACAGTTGTGGGTTTTGGGACAGGCAGGCTGTGAGGGCAGGGCATTGCGGCAACCGCGGACAGTAGGCGGTTGACCGGATAGTGATTGTTGCTTATGCATCAGATTGGGTATCAGGTCTCTAGTGGATGGAGTTTTCCACTATTTGTCTATCTTGCATCATCTTGAGATCGGGTCTCCTTTTAGTGGACGGGTTTTCCCACTTTGATCAGAGTCATGATCCAGTTCTGCTGACTTGATACCTATTACTGAGGCACTATGCTCGTGTGGGTCGCTCCCCTCGAGTGCCACTCCGGAGTGTGTGTTTTGTGACCGCGCCGGTCAGGAGCCGGTCTGTTGCCTTGGGGCGGGACCGTGCCGGTCAGGAGCCGGTCTGTCGCCCTCGGGATGGGACCGTGCCGGTCAGGAGCCGGTCTGCATCCCGTTGCTGAGTTGGGAGTTAGTAGGCATAGTGGGCAGTACCGGTGTTCGCCGGTGACTAGGTTGGGCTACCCAGGCAGGCATTCTTATTCTGATGCATACAGTTGGCCATACTCTTAGCTGAGCACCTTAGAGGCATATAGTGGTAGCTTCTTACATCATCAGTAGACATATTTACAGCTTACCACCTTGTTTTACTCTTCCGCCTCTTATAGTCCTAGTGGGCACACTTGAGTTGAGGTCTACCCACTAGGGGGAGGCTACTGTTTACAGTAGTTCTCACCCCCACTGCTTTCTCTTTTTCTCTTCCCCTTTGTTTTGCAGAGTCGTCTGCGGGAGTTGCGGGACCCTCCTCAGCGGACCGAGGTAAGTGGATCGCGGATTAGATAGCGGTCTACCCAGGCACCAGTTCAGTTACTAGATGTACCCCGATACTCTCAGATACTCTACTTTTCTTTTCTTTTGGGTCTGGCTGCGACCGGCTGGTTGTATTTGATTAGTGAGCTGGGAGAGACATATGTATTATTGAGAGTTTATTTCCGCACTTTACTTTTCTGCTTTATCTGAGATGTATTAGTTGTAGTTTAGCTCTGTTTATGCTCTTTTATTATATCATCTATATTTGAGCAGGTTACCAGCGCTTCGTATACACGGAAAATTCCGTGTATACGGCGGATCTGTAGACGAGCCCGGGTTCCGGTTTACACCCGGGGCGTGACAAATTAAGTTGGTATCAGAGCTTAGGGATAGGTCAGTTGGGACTTAGGAAACCCTAGGCTTTTGGCAGACCCTAGGAAGGCAGGACGTGAGTGACGCGACATTATGCGAAAGTCGGCAATTTGGTCATGTATTTATTTGACTCTTCCAGTGAGTGAAGAGGGATTGGCATACCCTATTTTTGTGGGACAGTTATGTTGGCTGCAGACAACATAAAGTTACAAAATAGGGGGATGCCTTTGACTTTCGCTAGATTGGGTCGTGTGTGGTTGTGTGGCTAACTTGTGGTTTTGTGGCAGATGCCTCCCCGACGTCGGATTCCTACCCGGGGTGTCCCTACACCCCCTGTTGAGCGAGGACAGGCTGGATCTTCTGAGATTGCTGAGCTGAGGGCCTTGGTAGCCCAATTGGCGGAGAGCAGCCGCCGGCAGGAGCAGCGGATTGAGCAGCTACTGGCGCGGAGAGGGGCGCCGCCTCCGACAGTGTCAGAGACCCCGGCACCACCTGTGGAACCACTTGTGCCGACGGCGCCATCATTGAGTAGCAGGGCTCAGGGCGTGGCCCAGCCTTTGACCCCGGCGGAGGAGCAGGACTTCGCGGATAAACTGGTTAAGTTTTGTAAGCACGGACCGCCCAGGTTCTCGGGGCAGGATATGCAGCCGTGGGAGGTTGGGACATGGTTAGCAGCGATGGAGAAGATTTTTCGGGATTTCTTCATCGACCCGAGGTACAGAGTTCATTTGGCGGTGCATTGCCTAGAGGGGGATGCAGACCTCTGGTGGCGTCGGGTGGAGCCACGGGAGTTTCAGATTTCTCGACAGTTACCCTGGTCTGAGTTTCGGCGTATGATAGTGGACACCTATTTTTCGACCAGCGTGAAGAGGAAGCTGGAGGATGATTTGAAAAACATTCAGCAGGGCGACCGGTCAGTCCAGGATTACCATCAGGAGTTCATGCGGCTGTTTAATTGTGTGCCTTATGTCGCCCGGGATGGACCGCATCAGGTTGAGTTGTTTGAGACAGGCCTCCGCAGCGAGCTTTATATCCTTGTGCATGCACAGCGACATCAGACTCTTCAGGAGGCCGTCGAGCATGCCTCTTGGGTGGAGAGCGGCGACACAGTGGTGGCAAGGCAAAGCGGGATGGTCGTGCTGAGTTCTGTGAGGAAACGACCAGTACCCGAGGATGAGGGACAGACTAGTTCATGGAGACCGCCACGGCCTCAGTCACCTAGCCGTGGGCGTGTGGAGCAGCGAGAGTCTAGTGGATCCCAGTGGCCATCGCAGCAGCAGCAGGAGTCTCAGCATCAGACTCAGAGACAGCAGCAGACGGGGCGGCCATGGTTTCGCGATAGAGACAGATGCATATTCTGTGGAGGACCTCATCTGTCGCACACCTGTGATCAGAGATGGGGTTGTTGTTACAAGTGCGGACAGCCAGGCCACATTCGAGCTACGTGCCCCCTTTCGACTTCAGCGGCACCCGCATCGGCATCGGCTCCACTTTCGCCTCTGCAGCAGTTGTCGACTCAGCAGCCTTATGCTCCAGTGAGCGGATCACCGTCCTTTTACCCTGCGGATTATCAGCCGCCGGCTCAGAGCGGTTGGGACTACGCCACTCAGGTGGAGGATTTTGCAGCAGCCGACTTTGTAGGGGCAGGTATGGTCTTACTGTATTTACCGGCTTTGATTGTGCATTGTATTGCATTTGGGCATCCTAGTCATTTGTTAGGAGTGCATGTACTTCCTTGCTTTGGGTTAAGGGTAGGACGGTTACCGGGTGTTCGGGAGGTCGTATTCCCGATCTTTAGCACGTAGGGACGTGTTGTGGGTCCTGCCCGGTGCAGTTGAGTCCTTGATTGTACCTGTAGACCTGATGGTCTTGACCAAGTTGTGGGGCTTGGTTTGGTACTTAGGACGGTTAGGCTGGCTCGGTTATTTTTTTTCTTTTCGCGGCAGCTGATTATGCTGCGAGGACGGTTCTTGTGAGAGCCAGGCCTGGAGGTGTTGGTGTACCTGGGTTGCTTGAGAGTATCTGCGCTTCTTTGGTTTTGACCTTGTGAGCGAGGCGGATGTCTCGTAGTGGGTGAGTAGCTTGTTTGCTGGTGTGTTTGAGGGACCTGCGGCGGCATCAGGACTTGGTGATACCCCTTTTTGGTTGTGAGTTCTAGCTGTTCTCCTATCGGAGTTGTTTGGCATGACACCAGTTTGGGAGTTGAGGACCCAACTCCGGGATTTGATGTGTTGGGTTTGTGTCAGGCCAAGTGTGGCACCTTCGGGGGCGCCGGTGCTATTCGAGTTGTGGGAGGTTGGTTCGCTCCGGCTTTGTGAGGACCCTTAAGAATTTGTCGAAGTGATCATCGGGAGCTAGCACCCTTCTGCCAAGCTTGGAGGATTTGATTTACCAGCTGCAAGGGTATTGGATCTTCGCGAAGATGGATTGGCGATCTGGTTCTCTCGACTGCTCCTGGCTGAGTGTTGATTGCTTCTACATCCCGACGGTTTTGGTTTAGAGATCTGAGGTTCTGAGACCAGTTGGGGGACTTATATCGGATACCTTGGGAGTACGGAGGTACTTGGATCGAGCGTTTGTGCCGATGGACTCGTGGTTGGGTTATCTAAGGCCCTGGGAGGGGCAGATGCTTGTACCGATGCAGACTACTTGATGGCCGAGCAGTTAGCCCAGCTGTACCTTGTTGAGGTGGCGTGGTCCTCTGGAGTGTTCTCCTTTGTTTCGTTCTGGTTAGAGACCCAAGGATTGCATCGCGTCTCTGGATGAGGTATTTGGTAGTTTTGGGAGCTTGAGTGGTGGATGACTGGATATTTACCCCCCTGTCGGTTGAGATTCCGTGTTGAGGAATGACTTTAGTTTCGAGGACGAAACTTTCTTTTAGTGGGGGAGGATGTGATGACCTGGATCTCCGCAGAGCTGTTGCGGTGCTTTGGGGTGGCCACTGGAGGCCTACGCGGGGTGCTGGAGGTGTTCGGGGCACGATTGGACACAAACGTTGGACTTCGGGCTTAAAGTGGATCACGCGGGTGATCGGGGGACCCTGTCGGATGTTTAGAAGTGCTTTCGCGCAAATCGGATATCAAATTTGGGCTCGGCGCGAAATTCGGATTGAAAATACCTTTCCGGGAGCCTCCGGCAATTTTTAGAGTTGGAATTTGGCGAAACGGACGTCAAATTTGGATTCAGCGCGCGAAAACGCTTCAGATGGACTATTCACTTGCATTTTTGGGGCTCGGGTACTGTTCACCGCCGGAACAGTAATTCCGGCGATCACCGGCGGCCGGCGGCGGCGGCGGGCAGCGTCGGCGGGCGGCGGCGCAGCCTCGGGCAGGCGGAGCAGTGGCGGCGCGCGGCGCGGGCAGGGCGCGGGCGTGCGGGCAGGCGGCCGGTCCACGCGGCGGGCGTGCACCGAGGCGGGGGACACGTGGCATCTTCCCATAGGCTGGCTCACAGGCGTTGGTCCACGGAGTATTCTGGTTGGCTTTGGTTCACGGTGCACCGGGGGTGGACACGTGGCAGGATTTGGTTGGTTCGGTGTACAGAGGTTCGTGCACCGGGTGCATTGGTCAGAGGCAGGACACGTGGCGCGTTCCTATTGGGCGGTCAACTGTGCGGGCAGGAGGGCAGCTGGCGCGGACTGTGCGGGCAGGCGCGGCGGTACGGTGGTCGGGGACGCGTGTCGACTCCCGGAGGTGGCCACGTGGCGCAGCAGGAGTGGTCGCGGCGGCTGTCGGCTGTTTGGGCGACACGTGGCAGGCGGGGAGGCGGGTCGGACGGGTTCCAGATCCCGTCCGACGGGGCGTATTGGGCCGGGCCGCACTGTGCGCGCCCGGAAATCCTGGGCCGGGCCGCACTGTGCGCGCCCGGAAATTTCCGGGCGCCCGAAAGTGGGGACCCGGATGGAATTCTTTAATTGTTTTGATGGAGTGGCCTATTTAAGCAGCCCGAACCCCATTCAGCTCACTTTTTCCACCATTTCCGAGCCTCATCTCACCAAGGTGTCTTCAGCAAAGTTGCTCCCCTTCGAGTTCTCCATCTCCTGGTGAAGTTTGGGATTTGTGGTGGCACGCACTTCGAGATTTGGATTTTTCGGCGCGGCGCGACGTTGCATTCCTGGATTCTTCTTCGGCGCAGCGACAGTGTTTTAGCTCTCCCGAGCTAACCAGGCAGTATTTTTCAGCGATTCTTGCGCCATCGTCTTCGTAACAGGTAGGGCTACATTTCTTATTTCTACTGGTTTTCCCCCATTCCGAGGTTTTCATGGTTTTTTCGGGTCATCTTGTGACCTCATTTTCTGGGGTGGAGTTTTGGACAGCACAGTATTGTTTTGGGGATATCTCCGCAACCGGACATCGGATTGAGGCGATTCAAAAGGGGATTTGCATCTACACATCGCAAGGAGTCTCTCTGAATTTTTGTGGACTTTTGTGGAATTTTCCTGAAGGTGAGAACCCCTTTTTACAGAACCTTGTAGCACAGTTTTTGGGTGAAAATATTGTTCGGGGTGGTCCTCTTGTCGATTTTGGTTCTCAGCATAGAAAAATCGTGGGAAAACGTGCAGGTACTCGTTTCGACCGGTTCGTCGCGTAGATCGCAGTGGTATTTTTCTGGGAATTTCTTGGGCACGTTTCGCAGGTGAAAATGGCTGAACTATTAATCTGATTTTTGAGGACAGATTTCGGATTAATGTGGATGGTAATTGTTTATGTGTTCTTTGGGACTTATGGCGCAGTGTCGCGGAGACTTTTGGGGATCGAGCGCGGACTTCGCTGTCAGGACTTGGATTTAGCGCTCGAGGTGGGTACCGTTGTTTAACCTCCTACTTGTGATGTCCCCACTAGGCCTATTTGAGTTGCTAATATGTTACATGGCTAAATGAACCGGTGAAATGAATATGGCATACTAATTTGAGAATTGGACTTATAGCGAGATTTTGTGGCTTCAAGAGGACTAAGTGATAATTAATGGTTCATTTTTGTAAATAATATGTCGCCTAAAGCCACGGGACTAGCCTGGTTAAAATGGATATGTTGCATATACATGATGGGACCTCTTTTACATATACATAAACTATTTTGGGGCAACTTGGTAAAATGGAAGTTTATTTAAATGGCATATCTCTACTTGTGAGAACTAGAATACTTGAATCATGTTTAATAATGATAAAGGACTTTGCATGCTTGTATGGACATTTAGTTGGGCCACCTTTTTCTGCTACACTATCATGCTGGAATTGACTTAGGAGAAACCATGCTTTTCTCTTCTTTTATCTACCTTTGGGGGATAGTGCGCTCGGGTTCGAGCAGGGGCTGAGATAGTGTAGTCAGACAGTTGTGGGTTTTGGGACAGGCAGGCTGTGAGGGCAGGGCATTGCGGCAACCGCGGACAGTAGGCGGTTGACCGGATAGTGATTGTTGCTTATGCATCAGATTGGGTATCAGGTCTCTAGTGGATGGAGTTTTCCACTATTTGTCTATCTTGCATCATCTTGAGATCGGGTCTCCTTTTAGTGGACGGGTTTTCCCACTTTGATCAGAGTCATGATCCAGTTCTGCTGACTTGATACCTATTACTGAGGCACTATGCTCGTGTGGGTCGCTCCCCTCGAGTGCCACTCCGGAGTGTGTGTTTTGTGACCGCGCCGGTCAGGAGCCGGTCTGTTGCCTTGGGGCGGGACCGTGCCGGTCAGGAGCCGGTCTGTCGCCCTCGGGATGGGACCGTGCCGGTCAGGAGCCGGTCTGCATCCCGTTGCTGAGTTGGGAGTTAGTAGGCATAGTGGGCAGTACCGGTGTTCGCCGGTGACTAGGTCGGGCTACCCAGGCAGGCATTCTTATTCTGATGTGTTGGGTTTAGGTTAATAAGGATCTAATAGGGGAAAAAATACCTAGAGGGGGGTGAATAGGTGTAAACAATAAACACTCAAAAAATCATTGTGCGATAAAACCCAATGCGGAAAAATAAAAGAACACACAAGATTTTTACGTGGAAAAACTCCAAACCGGAGTAAAAAACCACGGGACCGATAACACGGCGAAATCCACTAGAATTAACACACGTACAAGGTGATATAGCGTACTCACTGACGACTCAACCTCTTACCATACGCTCCTAGTAGATCTTCTCCGCTCGCTCCACGACGCTTCTCGAATCCACGATCCGCGCCCAACGCTGAATCCACAGCGTCCAACGTCGAGTCCACGACGTCCAACCGAATCCACGGTCTTCACCCAATGGCACGCTTCGAATCCACGAACGCACCTCGCTCCGAATCCACGAGAGCGGTAACACCTTGAATCCACAAGGCCACGCGAGTCCACGCGCCGATTTTGGGATAAATCGTTGTTTGTTTGGGTGGTGATGATCCGCCGAATACTTAGATTAAAGATAGATCGGAAATACCATCTAAGTATTCATTGATTTGATTCTACTCAAAATGTGAGTATGGAAAACCTAGAATCAAATCAATCAATATAGATGAAGAACCATTGAATAGATCTAATGATTTCCGTTCTTCTCTATATATGTGGATTTTTCTTTTCGGCTATCTTTTCTTAACCAGCCGATCTATTGCGGATGCCCTAGAAATGAAATGGAAGGGCTATTTATAGGTTAGAAACCCTAGGAAGAATATTCGGATCAAAAACAGCCTTTTCTGGAAAGAAATACCGACGGCGATCCGGATTGGATTTGGCGATCCGGATTGCAGAAGCACAAACCACGATTTCCAGAAAATTGCCTGTTCGGGATCCGGATCGTAGTCCCCGATCCGGATCGTTCATACAGTTTTACCAGAACATCATGTTCGGGATCCGGATTGCAATTCCTGATCCGGATCGAAGAAGCAAACAGGTAAAACTAGTGTTCGGGATCCGGATCAGAGAGTGCTGCGATCCGGATTGAACCAGTGTATGAACAAACACCTTTCGGGATCCGGATTGAAAGCCACGATCCGGATCCTGAACATGTCCCATGTCCAGTTTTTGATGAATAAGCAATTAAAACCTCTTCCAGGTGTTTCTACACTATAAGAAGTATTCGGATCATCAAAATTCTTTAGTTAAACGTACCTGATCCTTTTGAATTCTTCTTTCTTGAGATTGAGGTATACGATCCAAAGTTTCTTCATCTTCAATCTTCAAGACTTAATACATTCACGAAATACGCCAACTCAAATTCCGTAACAATCTCCCCCTTTGGCGGTTTCGTGACAAAACACAAATCCACAAAGAAAATTCAAAAAGATATTTTTGTTGCTATCACCATACAACAAAAATTTACAAAAGAGTTCCAGAAATTAAAAACATGAGATAAACTCCTAGAACAGACTCTAGACTTAGACATCTGTAATCTCTGCACACAGAAAACATTCTTGACAAACAAATTCGTTAGATACCTCAAGAATTGGAACATACAAAACCAAATACAGAGATAGAGTTTATTCTCATCATGACATTTGAAAAATTCAGATATGTGAAAGAATCATAGTTAAAAACCAACATATCTTCTAAGCAGTTGAAAACCAAATGTCAAAGTATGTTAGTCCAACATCAACTTGTTAGTCATATTACATGCCCAAATAGTTAGTCGAATAGTTAGTATAGAAGCATGTCACAAATCACAAAAGAAAAACCAAAGTTGAGTTGAGGTTCATACTTACCTTGATATCATCGATATTCACAATCATTCATTGTTCAGAGTTCTTTCATTGTTCAGAGTTCTTTCTAACTCTCTCACTCTCTCCCCCTTTTTGTCACAAAACAAAGCCAAAACGTAGCATGAGCTACAATATGTAAGGAGAGTAAAGAAAACATAAAGTCCTAATAGTATGCACAAACTGAAAACTAAACTAAAAGAATCGTTAAAAACAAAAATCCTGCACAAAAAGAAAAGGTCAGTTTTCAGAATCTGAATCTTCAGAACTTGTGCAACCAATCTTGGACATTATCTTTCGCATCCGCTTGTCCATTGAATTTATCTTCTTCGTGATGGTGATGTGAGCTGCTGTTGATATTTCTAGCTCATTGGTAATCCGCTGTTGTTCTTTCAAAATTTGTTCCTGCTGGATAGACAGTCGTTGCTGTAACTTGAAAATCGAATTCAATGATGCGTCATCATCTGTGCCAGGTGCTTGATGAGATGGTGATGCAGCCGTGCTTGGGTCAGGCTTCTTCCCAGATGCAGAAGCTTGAGTGACATGTGGCAACTTGTGAAGGGATTTGACAATTGTGGACTCATCTATCATGTTCAGACATTGATGATAGGTTGTAGAGGTGATGTCAACTTGAAATTTCTTTAAATCCTCATTATAATCAGTGGAAAAGGAATTCTTTCGCTGGGGTGAGGATGCTCAACATATCGTGCCATTCTATTCCAGATGATGTACGGGATGTTGATATTCAATGCCGTTGCCTCTGATGGATGTCCGATGAGATATAAGAACAACAATCGTTCCCATCTCACAACCTTCGTCTGCATGTTTGGAAGTATATTGTAACACGTGATGAAATTTAAGAAGCGATATTCAAGACGAAGTTCTTTAGATCGAACTGATTTTTCGGTTGACTGTGTTCCCTCGAGACAAATTCCTTCGATAACTTTTCGCCATAAAGTATTTGTCAAATTTATCCCTTTCAGGTAGTGGACTCCTTTCTTGCTGGCTTCCATTCCCAAAACCTCGCCAATCAACTGTGGAGTGATTTTGAATCTCGTGCCTTGGATATTCGTGTAGAACTCCATAGGACCGTTTTCAAATTCGCGAAGATGCCGTGCATTGGTATAGAAGGTCCTCACCTGGTGCAGGCAGTAACCGAGAGTTTCTGGGAAGCGACATACTTGAATGAGATTTGCTTGTTCAATCAAAGTACCAAATTCAGGGGAGTGACCTTGTAGAGCCTCAATGTTCACGTGCCTTTCGCCAATGCATTCGCGATGTGCAAACGCTCTAAGACGGTCACTGTTAACAAATACTTCTTCAACACGTGGCGGAGAGTCAGGAGCTATTGGTGGGTCAACCTTGGTCTCCTGTCTCAGTCCAAAACGTCGAGCAAGTCGCTTACGTTTTATAGAGATAGTTGGGGCAGGCATAGGAGCTTTCCCAGTGTCCAAGGGAGCTTTTCCTTTTCGTGTTGAGTTAGTCGGCAATACCTCATCATCTTCATCATCTGTTATCATGTCCCAATGAATCTCATTCTCATTCTCTTCAAGTTCAGTGTCACTTATGACATCGACTTCTCCTTTTCTTTGGAGTTTCTTGGCTCTTTTCAACTTATTAGTTGCTCTGGTGAGCACCATTGTAACCAGTAGCAGAATCAACCAGGAGAATGCCATTGCGTCTAGTGCTTTGAGTTTAAGAAAGTGTCCTGTGAAACCAACTCAAGAACATATGAAAAATTGTCAATTTTGAAAAAATTGAAAACATTGTACTTAGACAATCATAATCATGTAGAGAAGCCAAGAATCAAATTAGTTTTCCAAAAGAATTTTTAAAAATAGATCAATTCCATGATTTACAAAAATTCCTCTTTTATGCCCTAAAACCGAATTTTTAGAAATCCAAGCCTAAAAACTCGTTAATCAAGTAAAATCCCAGCATAAAAGCAAAACTAATTGACCCAGAGTTCTTATTTCAAAAGAAATTTGATCAAAAACCATTCACAAACGAAAAAGTTCCTATTTTTCAACTCACGTTTGATGAAAAACCATAAAAACTGTGAAAAACCGAGTTTTGATCATGAAAACTTACTTGAATCCGAAGAACTTTGAGTTTTGAAGCACCAAGAAGCAAGAAATCTAGAGAGAGAAACTCTAGAGGCTTGAAAACCAGAGATTAGGGTAAAGAAATCAAGAATCTGTATGTTTCTATAAAAACCCTAGCCGTGATCCGGATCGGCCGAGAATGTGATCCGGATCGGCTACCCGCAGGAAAAATCCTGCGTTCGGGATCCGGATCACTTGCCCGATCCGGATCGGCTACACCTTTTTCTTCAGAAAAATTTAGAAAAACACAATAAAATCCAGAAAAAGTATGTAAGCACTTTACCATGTCAACTTTAAACAAATGACATCGTTTCATACAACAAGAAATAGATTATGCAAAATCTATCAAAAATATCCAAAAATGAAACGAAAATTTACGAAAGTTAAAACACTTAAAGTTGAACAACTTCAATTACATCTATCCTGATCTTATGTGTAATGCCTTTATCAAATCATCAATTTCAGTAAAGAAAATGAAGTACCAAGATCAATAGATGTTTGAAATCCCAGATAAGTTAGATAATATATCTAGACAATCTGTTGAAGGAGTGGCTCTTTGAGCATCTTTTACTAAAAATCCCACCTTATACCAACCATGAAATACGACTGAGTCAAGTATTTCAATATGAATTTCATCAACAATTTTCAAAACAAAAATTTGCTTTTCATTCATGGAGTATCTTTTTTTTTTCATTTTCTCCATGTGGTGGTAGTTTTCACACTCCTCATTGGGATGTAACTCTTTCCACATCTTTTGAGCATTTCACATTTCATTGACTCCCCCTCAATTGGCTATCAATTATTTAATATATAAGGTATTCAACCAAACCATTGATCTCGAATTCATACTCGACTAAGCAATCAAATATGATAATGACTATACCAAGAGATCATTGAGAGAGAAATTGACTTTGATCACTTAAAAGATGGTTTAATTAACGTAAATGATCATTGCAACATTGAAATATTATGACATCAAAAACATAATAAATTTCTAAATGCATAAAAGGATGCAATTAAAGTCAATTATGATTTATGCTCAATTAGTGTGCTATGTACAAAACATAGATAAAGAACAAAACAAAAACAAGAACAAAAACAAAACCTAATCTAAGCAAAGGTTTCAAAAGAGTTTATTTCAAGGAAAGCATGCCAATTGCTTTACGCAAGTGAATAAAACGTTTTTGATCCAAAGGTTTTGTTAAGATGTCGGCTAATTGATCCTCAGTTGAAATATATGACAGTTGAAGAATGTTTGATTCAACTAGCTCTCTAAGAAAATGATATCTAAGTTCAATATGTTTTGTTCTAGAGTGCAACACAGGGTTTTTAGAAATGTTAATAGCACTAGTGTTGTCACATAAAATGGTTACCGAAGATGTTGAAATCCGGAAATCGCTCAACACGCTTTTCATCCAAATCAATTGGGTTGAACAACTTCCTGCAGAAATGTACTCCGCTTCGGCAGTCGAGAGTGCTATGCAGTTCTGCTTTTTACTGTGCCATGCAACAAGGCAGTGGCCAAGATAGAAGCATGCACCACTCGTGCTTTTCCGGTCATCCACCGATCCAGCCCAATCGGCATCTGAGTATCCAACAATATCCAAAGTCGTTCCCATAGGATACCAAATTCCGAAATTGATTGTACCTTTGATATACCGGATGATCCGTTTCACCGCTTTCAGGTGAACCTCCTTCGGTGCTGATTGATATCTCGCACAAATCCCAACACTGAAGGATATATCCGGGCGACTAGCCGTGAGATATAGTAGACTTCCAATCATACTGCGGTACAGTTTCTCGTCTACATTCTCACTTTGTGATTCACTTCCAAGTCCCTTATGGCTAGTTCCCATTGGAGTCGGAAAATCTTTAGAATTTTCAAGATCAAACTTTTTGACCAACTCCAGTGCATACTTGGATTGACACAAGTGAATTCCTTCATCGTTTTGTTTAACTTGTAATCCAAGAAAATAATTCAATTCGCCCATCATGGACATCTCAAATTCGCTTTCCATGGTCTCCGCGAATTTAGAAGCATCATTATCTCTTGTTGCTCCAAAAACAATGTCATCGACATAGATTTGAGCAACTATGAAATTGTTTTGATAATGCTTCACAAAGAGAGTCCTGTCAGCTCCCCCTCGAGTGTAGCCCTTTTCCAAAAGGTGCTTTGTCAACCTTTCGTACCATGCTCGCGGTGCTTGTTTCAGACCGTAAAGAGCCTTTTTCAGACGAAAAACATGGTTAGGTAGTTTATGATCCACAAAACCTTTCGGTTGAGCTACATAAACTTCCTCATTTAAAAATCCATTTAAAAAGGCGCTCTTAACGTCCATTTGAAATAATTTGATTTTAAAATGACAAGCGATCGCAAACAATATACGAATGGACTCGAGTCTAGCTACAGGGGCGAAAGTTTCATCAAAGTCTATACCTTCTACTTGAGAATAGCCTTGAGCAACTAACCTTGCTTTGTTCCTGATGATAGTACCTTCTTCGTTTTTCTTGTTCTTGAAGATCCATTTGGTACCTATCACATTGTGTTGCTTCGGAGGCTTCGTCAGTTCCCAGACTTTGTTTCGCTCGAATTGATGGAGCTCTTCCTGCATTGCTTTAATCCAGTAATCATCTTGGAGAGCTTCATCAACATTCCTTGGTTCGATTTGAGATACATAGCATGCAAATCCGCAAACCAATTGTCTCCGTGTTCTAACTCCTTCTTGTGGATCTCCAATTATGTTCGATTCAGGGTGATCCTTGGAGATGCGTAACGTTTGAGGTAGAGGAGTAGGCGGAGGTACACGAGATGATTCCTGCACATCAGATAAGCTTGAAGAACCGTTAGATGCATCATTATTATCGAAAGAATTGTTAGAAGAAGATGCATTAGCAGGTGTATCATCATCAAGAGAGATATCGAGGGTAGATTTTTCAGATTCAAAGTGAAAAGCTTCATCTACCTTAACATTTATCGATTCTACGATCGTCTTAGATTCTAAGTTAAAAACTCGATATGCTCTGCTGTTTGTAGAATAACCTAAGAAAATCCCTTCGTCACTTCGAGAGTCAAATTTTCCAAGATTCTCACGATCACGTAAAATAAAACACCGACTCCCAAAGATGCGAAAATATTTGATGTTAGGTTTTCTACAAAACCAAAGTTCATATGGTGTATTCAAAGTCCCCGGGCGCAAATACACGCGATTGATAACATAAACAGCAGTGTTCACCGCTTCAGCCCAAAAATAAAAAGGTAAGTTCCGGCTGTGAAGCATAACACGTGCCATTTCCTGTACGACCCTGTTTTTGCGCTCGACTACACCATTTTGTTGAGGTGTGTAAGGTGCGGAGAATTCATGTTTAATGCCATTAGAAGTGCAAAAATCAATGAATTTGGAATTTATGAATTCCCCACCTCTATCACTCCTAACTCGAGTAATCCTTTCATTCTTTTCTATCATAATACGATTGCAGATTTCGAGAAAAGAATCAAAGGTATCAGCTTTTTCTTTTAAGAAAGCTACCCAAGTATATCTAGAAAATCATCAACCAACAAGAAAATATACCATTTACCTCCCAGAGATGGTTGACGAGTTGGCCCCATTAAGTCCATATGCAAAAGTTCCAAAGGCCGTTTTGTACCTATGTGGTTCAAGTTCTTGTGTGCAGTCCTAGACTGTTTTCCCTTTTGGCAACCGCCACACACAAGGTTTTGTTCAAAAGAAAGTTTCGGAACCCCCTTGACCACATCTTTATTTGAAATTCTAGCAAGTTCCTTAAAGTTTATGTGACCTAGCCTTTCATGCCAAAGTGTTTCATTTTTCAAAGATGCTAGGTTACATTTTTCAGAAATCTTAGAAGGAACTACATAACAATTGTTTTCTGATCTAACCCCCTTTAAAAAGAAAGCATGGTTCATGTCAGTTACAGTGCATTTATCAGATGAAAAATTAACTGAATAACCACTATCACACAGTTGACTTATGCTTATGAGGTTAGTCTTAAGGCCATGAACAAATAACACATTATCTAGAACCGGGCCATCTGGAATAGCTACCGTTCCCTTTCCAACAATTTTGGAAGACCGACCATCTCCGAAAACAACAAGTCCTCCGGAGTTTTTCTCAAATGTTTGAAAACAGTTTTTATCGCCGGTCATATGACGGGAACACCCGCTATCCAGGTACCAAGACGAACTATCATATGCATGCAAGGAAACATTGGTAGCAAGACAGGGAAAGATTTCACCTTTGCGCACCCAAACCTTTTTGGAATGCGTCGGTAATGGTCGTGAAGTTGATTTCCTAGGTGAGAGCGTCTTGCTTGAAGAATTGCTGCTCCTTGATGATGTCGTCTTGAGCGGTGTACTACCAAGGCTCTTTTCCTTTCAATGAATTGCAGTTGATTTTCGAGGAATAGCCCTTTTGGTAGTCATTGCAAGAGGTGCTTGAGGTGTGCGTTTGGCTTCCGTCTTGCAATTTCTCCTTATGTGCCCTGAAATGCCACAACGAAAACATACCTTGGTTCTTGTCGATTCCGAGGAAGATGTAGTAGGTTTGTTGTCGTTGCTTGTCGTGAACACCGGTGTCGGAGGAGGAGATACCGACTGAGGCACAAATACTGTACCACTCGAACTTGGAATGTCTCCAGTTTGAGTGTATCCGAGGCCGAACTTATTTCTTTGACCAAGACCAAGAAGTCTGTCCAACTTACTCCTTCCAGAAGAAAATCTCTTTAAGTCATCCTTTAGTTGGCGTATGGTCTCCGTCATTTCCAATTTTTCCTGTCGAGCCTCGCCGTTGAGCTTCAAGAAGTAATTCGCTTTGTTCACCATATCCATATAATTCTTCTCGAGTTGCTCATTGGACTCTTGAAGGGAAACATTTGTTTTAATCAGATTATCCCTTTCCACTTCAAGATCGGTTGAGAGAGAGGTTACCCTTTTTACTTCTTCTTCGAGATCCTGCAATCTCCCTTTCAACCCCTTGTTTTGCTTAGCCAGTTTCTTTGAATCCCTCAAAAGCTTATGGTAGGCTAGAGCAAAATCTTCACCTTCCGAATCATCTGATTCATCGTCCGTTGCAATCTTTTCAACAGTGGAGTTGGACAGTGAGTCGGATGTACTTGCCATTAAGCACATGAAGGGTGAAGATGTAGTGGACGCGTGGAAAGCTGTCGCGTTGTCTTCTTCATCACTTGAGGATGACTCATTTGACGTGGAGTTGTCATCCCAAGTAACGACTTGCATCGCTTTCTTCTTTGCCGGATTCTTGTTGGGACATTCCGTTGCAATGTGGCCGTAGCCTCGACATTTGAAGCACTGAACTTGTCCCTCAGAACTTTTCTTATCCTTTGAGAAGTTCTCTTGCTTTCTTGACTTGTAGCTTGAAGAACCCTTGCCTTTCTTCGACTTTCCGAAGGATGGAGTTTTGCTTGAATTTCCCCTTCGAAAGTTGCGGCGAAACTTCCTTGTCAAGAGAGCGAGCTGCTTCTCAAAGTCCTCCATAGAAAGGTTCTCGTCGTCGTCCGAGGAGGATGAATCCGCGTCTTCTTCTTTAGTTGATTTCAATGCGTAACCTGAAGACTTAGAAGAGGATGCCTTTCCAGAAGAATAGTTAGTAGGAAATGTCATTTCATAAGTTTGTAAAGCACCTACTAATTCTTCTACACGCATTTCGTCCGGGTGTTTAATTGTTTCAATGGCTGCGACCTTCGGGCGAAATCGTTCAGGAAGAGTTCTTAGAATTTTTCTTACAACTTTAAATTCTGGAATCTTCTCTCCCAAGTTAGCACATGAGTTTACGATGTCTTGCAATCGTGTGTAATAGTCAGTGAAGGATTCATTCTCTGCCATAGAGATAGAGTCAAACTTGCTCGTGAGCATTTGCAGTTTCTGAATCTTCACTAGGTTAGTTCCCTCATGCGTAACTTGAAGAACATCCCAGATTTCTTTCGCAGTCTCACATGCCGAGACGCGAGAGAACTCAGTTTGTGACAAAGCATTAAATAGAGCATTAATTCCTTTGCCATTGTAAGAAGATAAGTCTATCTCTTCCTTGGTCCATTTCGACCTAGGTTTTAAGGTGCGAACATCATCTAAAATTTCAGTTGGATTAGACCATCCTAATTCAATTGATTGCCACACCCTTTCGTCGATGGAAATTAAAAAGGCTTTCATCCGTACTTTCCAGTACGCATAATTTGTTCCATCAAAGAAAGGGGGTCGATTGATGTTTCCACCTTCAACCATTGTTTACAACCCTATTCCCGCTCTGATACCACTTGTTGGGTTATAAGTAATTGGATCTAAATAGGGGAAAAAACACCTAGAGGGGGGTGAATAGGTGTAAACAATAAACACTCAAAAAATCATTGCGCAAAAACCCAATGCGGAAAAATAAAAGAACACGCAAGATTTTTACGTGGAAAAACTCCAAACCGGAGTAAAAAACCACGGGACCGATAACACGGCGAAATCCACTAGAATTAACACACGTACAAGGTGATATAACGTACTCACAGACGACTCAACCTTTTACCATACGCTCCTAGTAGATCTTCTCGCTCGCTCCACGACGCTTCTCGAATCCACGATCCGCGCCCAACGCTGAATCCACAGCGTCCAACGTCGAGTCCACGACGTCCGACCGAATCCACGGTCTTCACCCAATGGCACGCTTCGAATCCACGAACGTACCTCGCTCCGAATCCACGAGAGCGGTTGCACCTTGAATCCACAAGGCCACGCGAGTCCACGCGCCGATTTTGGGTAAATCGTTGTTTGTTTGGGTGGTGATGATCCGCCGAATACTTAGATTAAAGATAGATCGGAAATACCATCTAAGTATTCATTGATTTGATTCTACTCAAAATGTGAGTATGGAAAACCTAGAATCAAATCAATCAATATAGATGAAGAAACATAGAATAAATCTATTGATTTCCTTTCTTCTCTATATGTGGAAATACCTAGAAATGAATACAGGGCCTATTTATGTAGGGTTTAGGTTAATAAGGATCTAATAGGGGAAAAAACACCTAGAGGGGGGTGAATAGGTGTAAACAATAAACACTCAAAAATCTTTGTGCGATAAAACCCAATGCGGAAAAATAAAAGAACACACAAGATTTTTACGTGGAAAACTCCAAACCGGAGTAAAAAACCACGGGACCGATAACACGGCGAAATCCACTAGAGTTAACACACGTACAAGGTGATATAACGTACTCACAGACGACTCAACCTTTTACCATACGCCCCTAGTCGATCTTCTCCGCTCGCTCCACAACGCTTCTCGAATCCACGATTTGCGCCGCCAACGCTGAATCCACAGCGTCCAACGTCGAATCCACGACGTCCGACCGAATCCACGGTCTTCACCCAATGGCACGCTTCGAATCCACGAACGCACCTCGCTCCGAATCCACGAGAGCGATAACACCTTGAATCCACAAGGCCACGCGAGTCCACGCGCCGATTTTGGGATAAATCGTTGTTTGTTTGGGTGGTGATGATCCGCCGAATACTTAGATCAAGAGTAGATCGGAAATACCATCTAAGTATTCATTAGTTTGATTCAACTCAAGATATGAGTATGAAAACCTAGAATCAAACTAATCAATATAGATGAAGAACCATTAAATAGATCTAATGATTTCCGTTCTTCTCTATATGTGGATCTAAGGCCGTATAAAATGATATTTGAAAATGACGGCTCTTTTTCCGATTGTGGATGCCCTAGAAATGAAAAGGAAGGGCTATTTATAGGTTAGAAACCCTAGGAAGAATATTCGGATCAAAAACAAACTTTTCTGGAAAGTTTTACCGACGGCGATCCGGATTGCGAAGTCACGATCCGGATCGCAGACGCGTAGAGAGCAATTTCCAGAAAACCGCCTGTTCGGGATCCGGATCATAATCCTACGATCCGGATCGTTCATACAGTTTTACCAGAACAATGTGTTCGGGATCCGGATTGAGATTCCACGATCCGGATCGTTCAAGCCAACAGGTAAAACTCATGTTCGGGATCCGGATCATCAAATGCCATGATCCGGATTGAACTAGTGTATGAACGAACACCCTTCGGGATCCGGATTGAAACGACATGATCCGGATCCTGAACATGTCCCATGTCCAGTTTTTGATGAATATGCAATTAAAACCTCTTCCAGGTGTTTCTACACTATAAGAAGTATTCGGATCATCAAAATTATTTAGTTAAACGTACCTGATCCTTTTGAATTCTTCTTTCTTGAGATTGAGGTATATGATCCAAAGTTTCTTCATCTTCAATCTTCAAGACTTAAACTATTCACGAAATACGCCAACTCAAATTCCGTAACAATCTCCCCCTTTGGCGGTTTCGTGACAAAACACAGATCCACAAAGAAAATTCAAAAAGGATATTTTTGTTGCTATCACCATACAACAAAAATTTACAAAAGAGTTCCATGAAAATAAAAACATGAGATAAACTCCTAGAACAGACTCTAGACTTAGACATCTGTAACTTCTGCACACAGAAAACATTCTTGACAAACAAAATCGTTAGATACCTCAAGAATTGAAACATTGAAAACCAAATGCAGAGATAGAGTTTGATCTCATCATGACATTTGAAAGAATCAGATATGTGAAAGAACATAGTTAAAACCAACATATCTTCTAAGCAGTTGAAAACCAAATGTCAAAGTATGTTAGTCCAACATCAACTTGTTAGTCATATTACATGCCCAAATAGTTAGTCAAATAGTTAGTATAGAAGCATGTCACAATCCACAAAAGAAAACCCAAGTTGAGTTGAGATTCATACTTACCTTGATATTCATTCACATCATTGTTCAGAGTTCATTGTTCATTGTTTTTCTTCAACTCTCTCTCTCTCTCCCCCTTTTTGTCACAAATAAAGCCAAAAATGTAGCATGAGCTACAATATGTAAGGAGAGTAAACAAAAAGTTCATAAGTTTCTAACAATATGCACAAAAAGAGAATTAACCTAAGAATATGCACAAACTGAGAGTTAAACTAGACTAAAAGAATCAACTAAACTAATCCAAATTCAGTTATCGAGAAATAAATCCTGCACAAAAAGACAAAGTTAGTTATCAGAATCTGAAAAGTCTGAACTCATGCAACCAATCTTGGACATAATCTTTCGCATCCGCTTGTCCATTGAGTTTATTTTCTTCGTGATGGTGATGTGAGCTGCTGTGGTTAGCTCCAGTTCATTCGCAACCCTTTGTTGTTCCTTCAACATTCGTTCCTGCTGAACGGATAGTCGTTGCTGCAACTTGAAAATTGAAGTCAATGATGCTTCATCATCTGTGCCAGGTGCTTGATGAGATGGTGATGCATCCGTGTCAGGCTTCTTTCCAAATGCAGAAGCTTGAGTGACATGAGGCAGCTTGTGAAGAGATTTGACAATTGTGGACTCATCTATCATGTTCAAACATTGATGATACGTCGCCGAGGTGATGTCAACTTGAAATTTCTGTAAGATCCTCATTATGATCAATGGAAAAGGAATTCTTTCGGTAGGATGAGGATGCTCAACATATCGTGTCATTCTGTTCCAGATGATGTATGGTATGTTGACATTCAATGCCCTTGCTTCTGACGGGTGTCCTATGAGATATAAGAACAACAACCGTTCCCATCTCACAACCTTCGTCTGCATGTTTGGAAGTATATTGTAGCAAGTGATGAAGTTCAGGAAGCGATATTCCAGACGAAGTTCTTTGGATCGAACTGATTTGTTCGTTGATTGAGTTCCCTCGAGACAAATCCCCTCAATAACTTTACACCATAAAGTATTTGTCAAATCCACTCCTTTCAGATAGTGAGCTCCTCTTCCGCTTGCTTCCATTCCCAAAACCTCACCAATCAACTGTGGGGTGATTTTAATTCTCGTTCCTTGGATATTCGTATAGAATTCCATCGGACCGTTCTCAAATTCGCGAAGATGCCGTGCGTTGGTATAGAAGGTCCTCACATGGTGCAGGCAGTATCCGAGAGTTTCCGGGAAGCGACATACTTGAATGAGATTTGCTTCATCAATCAAAGTACCAAATTCAGGAGAGTGACTTCGTAGAGCTTCAATGTTCACGTGTCTTTCGCCAATGCATTCGCGATGTGCAAATGCTCTAAGCCGGTCATTGTTAACAAACACTTCTTCATCTCGTGGCGGAGAGTCCGGAGCTATTGGTGGTTCAACATCGGTCTCCTTTCTCCGTCCAAAACGTCGAGCGAGCCGCTTACGTTTTAGAGAAATAGTTGGGGCAGGCATAGGAGCCTTCCCAGAGTTCACTGGTGCTTTTCCTTTTTGCTTCGAGTCAGCAGGCACAAACTCGTCATCATCATCGTCATCCGTTAACATGTCCCAGTGTACTTCATCTGGGTTTTTCTCAAGTTCAGTATCACTGATAATTTCAACCTCTCCTTTTCTTTGAACTTTCTTAGCCCTCTTCAACTTATTGGTTGGTCTAGTGAGCACCATCGAGATAAGTAACAGTACCAACCAGGAGAAAGTCATTGATCCTAGTGCTTTGAGTTTAAACGAGAATGTCCTGTGAAAACCAACTCAAGAACATATGAAAAATTGTCAATTTTGAAAAATTTAAAACATTGTACCTAGACAATCATAATCATATAGAGAAGCTAAGAATCAAATTAGTTTTCCAAAAAGAATTTTAAAAATAGATCAATTTCATGTTTTACAAAAATTCCTCTTTTATGCCCTAAAACCGAATTTTTAGAAATCGAAGCCTAAAAACTCGTTAATCATGAAAAACCCAGCATAAAAGCAAAACTAATTGATCCAGAGTTCTTATTTCAAAAGAAATTTGATCAAAAACCATTCACAAACGAAGAAAATCCATCTTTTCAACTCACGTTTGATGAAAAAACCTAAAAACTGTGAAAAACCGAGTTTTGATCATGAAAACTTACTTGAATCCGAAGAACTTTGAGTTTTGAAGCACCAGGAAGCAAGAGATCTAGAGAGAGAAACTCTAGAAGCTTGGAAATCAGAAATTAGGGTAAAGAAATCTTGAATCTGAAGGTTTCTATAAGAAACCCTAGCCGCGATCCGGATCGGTCGTGAATGAGATCCGGATGATCCTGGATCCGGATCACTTGCCACGATCCGGATCGGCTATACGCAGGAAGAATCCTGCGTTCGGGATCCGGATCACTTGCCACGATCCGGATCGGCTACACCTTTTTCTCCAGAAAAATTAAGAAAAATACAATAAAATCCAGAAAAAGTATGTAAGCACTTTATCATGTCAACTTTAAACAAATAGCATCGTTTCATACAACAAGAAATAGATTATGCAAAATCTATCAAAAATATCCAAAAATGAAACGAAGATTTACGAAAGTTAAAACACTTAAAGTTGAACAACTTCAATTACATCTATCCTGATCTTATGTGTAATGTCTTTATCAAATCATCAATTTCAGTAAAGAAAATGAAGTACCAAGATCAATAGATGTTTGAAATCCCAGATAAGTTAGATAATATATCTAGACAATCTGTTGAAGGAGTGGCTCTTTGAGCATCTTTTACTAAAAATCCCACCTTATACCAACCATGAAATACGACTGAGTCAAGTATTTCAATATGAGTTTCATCAACAATTTTCAAAACAAAAAGTTTGCTTTTCATTCATGGAGTTTCTTTTTCTTTCATTTTCTCCATGTGGTGGTAGTTTTCACACTCCTCATTGGGATGTAACTCTTTCCACATCTTTTGAGCATTTCACATTTCATTGACTCCCCCTCAATTGGCTATCAATTATTTAATATATAAGGTATTCAACCAAACCATTGATCTCGAATTCATACTCGACTAAGCAATCAAATATGATAATGACTATACCAAGAGATCATTGAGAGAGAAATTGACTTTGATCACTTAGAAGATGGTTTAATTAACGTAAATGATCATTGCAACATTGAAATATTATGACATCAAAACATAATAAATTTCTAAATGCATAAAAGGATGCAATTAAAGTCAATTATGATTTATGCTCAATTAGTGTGCTATGTACAAAACATAGATAAAGAACAAAACAAAAACAAAGAACAAAAACAAAACCTAATCTAAGCAAAGGTTTCAAAAGAGGTTATTTCAAGGAAAGCATGCCAATTGCTTTACGCAAGTGAATAAAACGTTTTTGATCCAAAGGTTTTGTTAAGATGTCAGCTAATTGATCCTCAGTTGAAATATATGACAGTTGAAGAATGTTTGATTCAACTAGCTCTCTAAGAAAATGATATCTAAGTTCAATATGTTTTGTTCTAGAGTGCAACACAGGGTTTTTAGAAATGTTAATAGCACTAGTGTTGTCACATAAAATGGTTACCGAAGATGTTGAAATTCGGAAATCGCTCAACACGCTCTTCATCCAAATCAATTGGGTTGAGCAACTTCCTGCAGAAATGTACTCCGCTTCGGCAGTCGAGAGTGCTATGCAGTTCTGTTTTTACTGTGCCATGCAACAAGGCAGTGGCCAAGATAGAAGCATGCACCACTCGTGCTTTTCCGGTCATCCACCGATCCAGCCCAATCGGCATCTGAGTATCCAACAATATCCAAAGTCGTTCCCATAGGATACCAAATTCCGAAATTGATTGTACCTTTGATATACCGGATGATCCGTTTCACCGCTTTCAGGTGAACCTCCTTCGGTGCTGATTGATATCTCGCACAAATCCCAACACTGAAGGATATATCCGGGCGACTAGCCGTGAGATATAGTAGACTTCCAATCATACTGCGGTACAGTTTCTCGTCTACATTCTCACATTGTGATTCACTTCCAAGTCCCTTATGGCTAGTTCCCATTGGAGTTGGAAAATCTTTAGAATTTTCAAGATCAAACTTTTTGACCAACTCCAGTGCATACTTGGATTGACACAAGTGAATTCCTTCATCGTTCTGCTTAACTTGTAATCCAAGAAAATAATTCAACTCGCCCATCATGGACATCTCAAATTCGCTTTCCATGGTCTCCGCGAATTTAGAAGCATCATTATCTCTTGTTGCTCCAAAAACAATGTCATCGACATAGATTTGAGCAACTATGAAATTGTTTTGATAATGCTTCACAAAGAGAGTCCTGTCAGCTCCCCCTCGAGTGTAGCCCTTTTCCAAAAGGTGCTTTGTCAACCTTTCGTACCATGCTCGCGGTGCTTGTTTCAGACCGTAAAGAGCCTTTTTCAGTCGAAAAACATGGTTAGGTAGTTTATGATCCACAAAACCTTTCGGTTGAGCTACATAAACTTCCTCATTTAAAAATCCATTTAAAAAGGCGCTCTTAACGTCCATTTGAAATAATTTGATTTTAAAATGACAAGCAATCGCAAACAGTATACGAATGGACTCGAGTCTAGCTACAGGGGCGAAGGTTTCATCAAAGTCTATACCTTCTACTTGAGAATAGCCTTGAGCAACTAACCTTGCTTTGTTCCTGATGATAGTACCTTCTTCGTTTTTCTTGTTCTTGAAGATCCATTTGGTACCTATCACATTGTGTTGCTTCGGAGGCTTCGTCAGTTCCCAGACTTTGTTTCGCTCGAATTGATGGAGCTCTTCCTGCATTGCTTTAATCCAATAATCATCTTGGAGAGCTTCATCAACATTCCTTGGTTCGATTTGAGATACATAGCATGCAAATCCGCAAACCAATTGTCTCCGTGTTCTAACTCCTTCTTGTGGATCTCCAATTATGTTCGATTCAGGGTGATCCTTGGAGATGCGTAACGTTTGAGGTAGAGGAGTAGGCGGAGGTACACGAGATGATTCCTGCACATCAGATAAGCTTGAAGAACCGTTAGATGCATCAACATTATTATCGAAAGAATTGTTAGAAGAAGATGCATTAGCAGGTGTATCATCATCAAGAGAGATATCGAGGGTAGATTTTTCAGATTCAAAGTGAAAAGCTTCATCTACCTTAACATTTATCGATTCTACGATCGTCTTAGATTCTAAGTTAAAAACTCGATATGCTCTGCTGTTTGTAGAATAACCTAAGAAAATCCCTTCGTCACTTCGAGAGTCAAATTTTCCAAGATTTTCACGATCACGTAAAATAAAACACCGACTCCCAAAATGCGAAAATATTTGATGTTAGGTTTTCTACAAAACCAAAGTTCATATGGTGTATTCAAAGTCCCCGGGCGCAAATACACTCGATTGATAACATAAACAGCAGTGTTCACCGCTTCAGCCCAAAAATATAAAGGTAAGTTCCGGCTGTGAAGCATAACACGTGCCATTTCCTGTACGACCCTGTTTTTGCGCTCGACTACACCATTTTGTTGAGGTGTGTAAGGTGCGGAGAATTCATGTTTAATGCCATTAGAAACACAAAAATCAATGAATTTGGAATTTATGAATTCACCACCTCTATCACTCCTAACTCGAGTAATCCTTTCATTCTTTTCTATCATAATACGATTGCAGATTTCGAGAAAAGAATCAAAGGTATCAGCTTTTTCTTTTAGAAAGGCTACCCAAGTATATCTAGAAAAGTCATCAACCAACAAAAAATATACCATTTACCTCCCAGAGATGGTTGACGAGTTGGCCCCATTAAGTCCATATGCAAAAGTTCCAAAGGCCGTTTTGTACCTATGTGGTTCAAATTCTTGTGTGCAGTCCTAGACTGTTTTCCCTTTTGGCAACCGCCACACACAAGGTTTTGTTCAAAAGAAAGTTTCGGAACCCCCTTGACCACATCTTTATTTGAAATTCTAGCAAGTTCCTTAAAGTTTATGTGACCTAGCCTTTCATGCCAAAGTGTTTCATTTTTCAAAGATGCTAGGTTACATTTTTCAGAAATTTTAGAAGGAACTACATAACAATTGTTTTCTGATCTAACCCCCTTTAAAAAGAAAGCATGGTTCATGTCAGTTACAGTGCATTTATCAGATGAAAAATTAACTGAATAACCACTATCACACAGTTGACTTATGCTTATGAGGTTAGTCTTAAGGCCATGAACAAATAATACATTATCTAGAACCGGGCCATCTGGAATAGCTACCGTTCCCTTTCCAACAATTTTGGAAGACCGACCATCTCCGAAAACAACAAGTCCTCCGGAGTTTTTCTCAAAAGTTTGAAAACAGTTTTTATCGCCGGTCATATGACGGGAACACCCGCTATCCAGATACCAAGACGAACTATCATATGCATGCAAGGAAACATTGGTAGCAAGACAGGGAAAGATCTCACCTTTGCGCACCCAAACCTTTTTGGTATGCGACTGTAATGCTCGTGGAGTTGATTTCCTAGGTGAGGGCGTCTTGCTTGAAGAATTGCTGCTCCTTGATGATGTCGTCTTGAGCGATGTACTACCAAGGCTCTTTTCCGTCAATTTGGTTGGAGTGGTTTTCCGAGGAATAGCCCTTTTGGTAGTTGCTGCAAGATGTTCTTGAGGTGTGCGTTTGGCTCCAGTCTTGCAGTTTCTTCTGATGTGCCCTGAAATGCCACAACGAAAACATACCTTGGTTCTTGTCGATTCCGAAGATGATGTAGTAGGTTCGTTGTCGTTGCTTGGCGTGAACACCGGTGTCGGAGGAGGAGATACCGACGAGGCACAAATACCGTACCACTCGAACTTGGAATGTCTCCAGTTTGAGTGTATCCGAGGCCGAACTTGTTTCTTTGACCGAGACCAAGGAGTCTGTCCAACTTACTCCTTCCAGAAGTAAATCTCTGTAAGTCATCCTTTAGTTGGCGTATGGTCTCTGTCATTTCAGATTTTTCCTGTCGGGCCTCGCCGTAGAGCTTCAAGAAGTAATTCGCTTTGTTCACCATGTCTACATAACTCTTCTCGAAATGCTCATTGGACTCTTGAAGGGAAACATTTGTCTTAACCAGATTGTCCCTTTCCACTTCAAGATCGGTTGAGATAGAGGTTACTCTTTTTAATTCATCTTCAAGATCCAGTAATCTCTCTTTCAACCCCTTGTTTTGTTTAGCCAGTTTCTTTGAATCCCTCAAAAGTTGATGGTAGGCTAAAACAAAATCTTCACCTTCCGAATCATCTGATTCATCGTCCGTTGCAATCTTTTCCACAGTGGAGTTGGACAGTGAGTCGGATGTACTTGCCATTAAGCACATGAAGGATGAAGGTTTGGTGGACGCGTGGAAAGCTGTCGCGTTGTCTTCTTCATCACTTGACGATGACTCATTTGACGTGGAGTTGTCATCCCAAGTGACTGCTTGCATCGCTTTCTTCTTAGCCGGATTCTTGTTGGGACATTCAGTTGCTATGTGGCCGTAGCCTCGACATTTGAAACACTGAACTTGTCCCTCAGAACTTTTCTTATCCTTTGAGAAGTTCTCTTGGCTTCTTGACTTGTAGCTTGAGAATCCCTTGCCTTTCTTCGACTTTCCGAAGGATGGAGTTTTGCTTGAATTTCCCCTTCGAAAGTTGCGGCGAAACTTCCTTGTCAAGAGAGCGAGCTGCTTCTCAAAGTCCTCCATAGAAATGTTCTCGTCGTCGTCCGAGGAGGATGAATCCGCGTCTTCTTCTTTAGTTGATTTCAATGCGTAACCTGAAGACTTAGAAGAGGATGCCTTTCCAGAAGAATAGTTAGTAGGAAAAGTCATTTCATAAGTTTGTAAAGCACCTACTAATTCTTCTACACGCATTTCGTCCGGGTGTTTAATTGTTTCAATGGCTGCAACCTTCGGGCGAAATCGTTCAGGAAGAGTTCTTAGAATTTTTCTTACAACTTTAAATTCTGGAATCTTCTCTCCCAAGTTAGCACATGAGTTCACGATGTCTTGCAATCGTGTGTAATAGTCAGTGAAGGATTCATTCTCTGCCATAGAGATAGAGTCAAACTTGCTCGTAAGCATTTGCAGTTTCTGAATCTTCACTAGGTTAGTTCCCTCATGCGTAACTTGAAGAACATCCCAGATTTCTTTCGCAGTCTCACATGCCGAGACGCGAGAGAACTCAGTTTGTGACAAAGCATTAAATAGAGCATTAATCCCTTTGCCATTGTAAGAAGATAAGTCTATCTCTTCCTTGGTCCATTTCGACCTAGGTTTTAAGGTGCGAACATCATCTAAAATTTCAGTTGGATTAGACCATCCTAATTCAATTGATTGCCACACCCTTTCGTCGATGGAAATTAAGAAAGCTTTCATCCGTACTTTCCAGTACGCATAATTAGTTCCATCAAAGAAAGGGGGTCGATTGATGTTTCCACCTTCAACCATTGTTTACAACCCTATTCCCGCTCTGATACCACTTGTTGGGTTTAGGTTAATAAGGATCTAATAGGGGAAAAAACACCTAGAGGGGGGTGAATAGGTGTAAACAATAAACACTCAAAAATCATTGTGCGATAAAACCCAATGCGGAAAAATAAAAGAACACACAAGATTTTTACGTGGAAAACTCCAAACCGGAGTAAAAAACCACGGGACCGATAACACGGCGAAATCCACTAGAGTTAACACACGTACAAGGTGATATAACGTACTCACAGACGACTCAACCTTTTACCATACGCCCCTAGTCGATCTTCTCCGCTCGCTCCACAACGCTTCTCGAATCCACGATTTGCGCCGCCAACGCTGAATCCACAGCGTCCAACGTCGAGTCCACGACGTCCGACCGAATCCACGGTCTTCACCCAATGGCACGCTTCGAATCCACGAACGCACCTCGCTCCGAATCCACGAGAGCGATAACACCTTGAATCCACAAGGCCACGCGAGTCCACGCGCCGATTTTGGGGTAAATCGTTGTTTGTTTGGGTGGTGATGATCCGCCGAATACTTAGATCAAGAGTAGATCGGAAATACCATCTAAGTATTCATTAGTTTGATTCAACTCAAGATATGAGTATGAAAACCTAGAATCAAACTAATCAATATAGATGAAGAACCATTAAATAGATCTAATGATTTCCGTTCTTCTCTATATGTGGATCTAAGGCCGTATAAAATGATATTTGAAAATGACGGCTCTTTTTCCGATGTGTGGATTGCCCTAGAAATGAAAAGGAAGGGCTATTTATAGGTTAGAAACCCTAGGAAGAATATTCGGATCAAAAACAAACTTTTCTGGAAAGTTTTACGGACGGCGATCCGGATTGCGCAAGTCACGATCCGGATCGCTTACGCGTAGAGAGCAATTTCCAGAAAATCGCCTGTTCGGGATCCGGATCATAATCTACGATCCGGATCGTTCATACAGTTTTACCAGAACAATGTGTTCGGGATCCGGATTGAGATTCCACGATCCGGATCGTTCAAGCCAACAGGTAAAACTCATGTTCGGGATCCGGATCATCAAATGCCATGATCCGGATTGAACTAGTGTATGAACGAGCACCCTTCGGGATCCGGATCGAAACGACATGATCCGGATCCTGAACATGTCCCATGTCCAGTTTTTGATGAATATGCAGTTAAAACCTCTTCCAGGTGTTTCTACACTATAAGAAGTATTCGGATCATCACAAATTATTTAATTTAACGTACCTGATCCTTTTGAATTCTTCTTTCTTGAGATTGAGGTAGTTGATCCAAAGTTTCTTCATCTTCAATCTTCAAGACTTGAACTATTCACGAAATGCGCCAACTCAAATTCCGTAACAATTTATAGGTTAGAAACCCTAGGAAGAATATACGGATCAAAAACAGCCTTTTCTGGAAAGAATTACCGACGGCGATCCGGATTGGATTTGGCGATCCGGATTGCAGAAGCACAAAAGACGGTTTCCAGAAAATTGCTTGTTCGGGATCCGGATCGTAGTCCCCGATCCGGATCGTTCATACAGTTTTACCAAAACATCATGTTCGGGATCCGGATTGCAGTTCCTGATCCGGATCGAGAAAGCAAGCAGGTAAAACTAATGTTCGGGATCCGGATCAGAGGAGGCTGCGATCCGGATTGAACCAGTGTATGAACCAACACCCTTCGGGATCCGGATTGCAAGCCACGATCCGGATCCTGAACATGTCCCATGTCCAGTTTTTGATGATTAAGCAATTAAAACCTCTTCCAGGTGTTCTGGTTTTTCCCATGCAGTTTCCCGATGGATCCACCTTGTATAACACCTAGTGTTGGTGTCTGGTCTATGGTGCACCAAAGGGTGCCACAGATGGACCCTGTGAGATTTTGTAACTATTTGGGCCTTCGGCTGTATTTGCCGAAAGTTAGAAATTGAATTTGGCCAAATGGAGGTTGGATTTGGATTCAGCGTGGAAAAACGCTTGAAAACGGCTATTTGCTTGTTGAATTTGGAGTCCGGATGACCAAAAACGGGCTTCCGGAAGTTATCGGGGCTTTTGGGTGCATGGGGGAGTGTCGGTGGACCGCCAACTGCCACGTGGCGGCCTATAATTGGCCGGTTCGCGACGTTCGGTCCACGGAGCGGCGCGGCTGGGTGCATGAGCCCGGCGCAGGACACGTGGCAGGCGGGGACTGGCGGGCCTTTGGTGCGCGGTCCACGGGAACTCGACCGGCGGTGCAGCGGTTTGAACGCCGGTGCACGGGTTCAGGCGGGAACCACGTTTCGACCCGTGGTTGGCCCGTGCCTGGAGCGCGGTCCACGGAGTTCCCTGCGCGGGTGCATGGACCCGGCGCAGGGACACGTGGCGGCTGGTGAGAGGCGGGCTCAGCATGCGCGGTGTACGGGGTCCGTGGAGGCCCGCCTCGGGACAGGGCGCGCGCAGGGGGGCGCTGACGCGGCTGTCGGCCGCACTCGAGTGCGCCACGCGTCGCAACGCGAGAGGCGGCCGCACTCGAGTGCGCCACGCGTCGGCCCGCGGTTGGCGGTCCGTACCTACCCCGCTGACCGCGGGAGGACACGTGGCGCGCGGCAGGGTGCATTGCACCGCTGTCCCCTGTTATGGGGACACGTGTCAGCCCCAGGAATTTCCGGGCGCGTCGGACGGGGGCTGTCCGACCCCTCTTCGGGTTTTCGGGCGCCCGAAAGTTGCGCCCGAAAACCCGGCCCACTTGACTTTGGGCTGTGCCTATAAATAGGACTCCTTAGTTCTTTTGCGGGCTTTTTAGACTTCTTTTCACTGTGGACTCTTCAGAGAAGTTCTTCCCCTCACAGTATACTATCCATTGGAGGACTTTGAGGATTTGTGGAGGCACGCAACCCGAGGTTAGCTATTTTGCGGCGCGGCGCGACGCTTGTTCACCTTCGACCCGCTTCGTCCCTTTTCAGTGTTTGGGCTCCCCCGACTCACCCCGACCTCCTTTTTCGACGATTCTTGCGCCATCGGACTCTCGACTGGTAGGACTTCAACTTTCGTGTTTTGAGCTTCATCGATTTCCGTGCTGATCTTTGAGTTTTTCGGGCTCCCATTTGACCCATTTTTCTTCGCGGATTGTTGGACAGCACCGCAGTGTTCCGGCTGTAACTTTGCGCTCAGGCATCGGATCGAGGCGATTCAAAGGCAAAATTCATCTACATTTCGCAAGGAATCTCCTGGATTTTTCTCAGATTTTTGTGGATTTTTCGCGGAGGTGAGAATCTCCTTTTTCTGTAGTTCTTCGTTACAGAAATTTTGTACAGTTTGGATTGGGTTGTTCCCCTTGCCGGATTTTTATCTCAGCGTAGGAAACTCCGATTTGGGCGTGCAGGTACTCGTTTCGACGGGCTCGTCGCGAGGATCGCGATAGTATTTTTCTGGGATTTTTCTGGGCATCTTTCGCAGGTGAAAATTTGAGAACTCTGGACTGTGGTTTTAGGGGACAGATTTTGGGAAATTGAGAATGAATAGCTTATGTGTTGTCTTTGGGGTATGTTGTACAGATTCGTGACCAGTTTTGGACAGAGCGAGAGATTCGCATTTGGGGACTTGGATTAGCGCTCGAGGTGGGTGATGTTGTGAACCTCCTACTTGTGAATGTCACTAGGCCTATTGGAATGCCTTGATCATGTGTTACTAATTGTGGATGTATCAAGCATGCTTGTATGAGATTAAGATTCCTTTGATAATATTTGCATTGTTAGCAAGCTACAAGTTAGTGAGCGGTATTTCCATGTTTTAGATATGTAGTTTAATTATATGAAAATAATGCTATAGCCATATCATGTTGTATGTTAAGTGAAGGTTTGAGCATGTGGTTAGAATTCATGTTGTAAAGAGGGGAGACTTGATAGTAGATTATGCATCCAAATTGTATCATGAATCATATGTCATGCCACGTATACATTAGAGGTTCCAAATACTTAATGTTGCATATGTTAGAATAATTGAAATGATTTTATCAAGTAAAGGACTTTGCATGCTTGAATGGTCATCTAGTTAGGCCACCTTTTTCTGCTACACATACATGCTGGAATTGACTTAGGAGAAACCATGCTTTTTATTCATTCTCCTGATGTCTAGTTTTAGGGGATTGTGTAGTCAGATGTTCAGAGTTGGAACAGTTGGGGATTGATGATTGGGTGTTGCGGCAACCGCGGACTGGGGGCGGTTGACCGGCTTATTAGTATTATTATTATTATTGCATCAGATTGGAGGTGAGGGATCGGGCTTCTTTAGTGGATGGTCTTACCCACATGTTTAGAGTCTTGATCCAGTCCTGCTACATCAGATACTTATGGTTACATACTTTACTCGTGTGGGTCGCTCCCCTCGAGTGCCACTCCGGAGTAGGCTTAGGGCCGTGCCGTGTGCCGGTCGGTTGGATACTTTTAGGGCCGTGCCGTGTGCCGGTCGGTTGGATACTTTTGGGATCGTGCCGGGTGCCGATCAGTTACTTGTTCTTGAGAGGACAGCAGAGCAGGCAGTACCAGTGTTACTGGTGTTCGATTGGGTTGGTCTTGTAGTCTGTGACATCCTGGTCCATATCATTAGCTATTCCTTTAGCTAGGCATCTTTGAGGCATGATAGGGGTAGCTCTTCATCAGTAGTTTTACTTATAGCTTACCACCTTGTGTTATTTTTTCCGCCTCTGATAGTCCTAGTGGGCATGCTCGAGTTTGAGGTCTACCCACTAGGGGAGGCTACTGTTTTTATAGTAGTTCTCACCCCCCACTGTTTTCTCTTTTCTTTCCCCTCTTTGTTTTGCAGAGTCTTCTGCGGGATTTGCGGGACCCTCTACCCAGGATCGAGGTAAGAGGATAGCTGATTAGATAGATACTTCCCGGGTTTCGAGCTTTGTAGTTTTGGATGTATCCCCTGTACTCTCAGACAGTTGTATTTTTTGTTATTTTGGGTCTGGCTTCTGCCAGCTGGTTGTATTTACTTCGTGAGCTGGGAGAGACACTTGTACTTATTTGAGAGCTTTATTGTACTTTTACTTTCCAGCTTTTGCCTGAGATGTTTTAGTTTTAGTTAGCTCTGTTGTATGCTCCTTTATTATATTATTTCTTATATCTGAGCAGGTTACCAGCGCTTCGTGTACACGGGAAATACCGTGTGCTCGGCGGATCTGTGTTTGAGCCCGGGTTCTGGTTTACACCCGGGGCGTGACATCTACACTATAAGAAGTATTCGGATCATCAAAATTCTTTAGTTAAACGTACCTGATCCTTTTGAATTCTTCTTTCTTGAGATTGAGGTATACGATCCAAAGTTTCTTCAACTTCAATCTTCAAGACTTAATACATTCACGAAATACGCCAACTCAAATTCCGTAACAATATCGACTGGCAATTCCTTCTAGTCTCGCCCGTGTGCATAACGTCTTTCACGTCTCTATGCTCCGGAAGTACATCAAGGATCCTTCACAAGTCATCAGCCCCACCGCTGTCCAGCTTCGAGAGGATCTGAGTTATGATGAGATACCTCTGAAGATCCTTGCACGAGATGAAAAGAAGCTGAGAAATAGATCGATTCCCTATGTCAAGGTACAATGGGAGAACCATGAGGAGCGCGAAGCCACTTGGGAGCGTGAGGTAGACATGTTAGAACGTTTTCCTCATTTATTTACCTTCTAGTTGTACTAAGTTTCAGGGACGAAACTTCTTTTTATGGGGAAATGACGTAATAATCTGGAATATTTTATTTTTAATTAAATAAATTAAAAGTGATTTTCAGCCTGAGTTTGGATTCAAAAGACCTATGATGATCTACTTGGTCAATTACCGGTGTGCAAGTTGCACAATTTACGAGCAATAAGGATATTTTCTGATCCGGTCATGATCTTGAAAATCCGAGATGACCGTTATGATCGTCTCGTTGAACTGAGCAAGATTCATATTCAGCATATTTCGATCTGACGATCGGATCTTCCAGAAATTGATGAAGAAGAAGGTAAAATGCCGCGACAAAAGTGGCAGTGGCCTGCGCACACTACCACTTAAGTGGGTTACTGTAGATAAACAGTAATCCCAATTTCGGGATTTCATCGAGTGCAACATTGACCAATTCACTGTTCGGATTCCGAATATAGTGATGCAGGTAGTCGTTTCGATCGGTTTCGTCGATCTGAACGCAATGGCGCTGACGAAATTTTCGTTTGATGACCCTAGAGTCTCAAAAAGCATAATTAAATGTATTTTTGTACAGTATTTATGGACCAAGATTTTATCTGGGCATCGTATCAAAAAACAAAAATCGCTACTTTATAGATTTCGACGTGCCGGACGTCGTGGCGAAATCCGTTTTTCGTTTCGACGAGCGAAATGCCTTGAAAAGCATGAAATACGGCAAAAAATACTATATTTTGTAGAAAAACCCGAAACTTTTTGCTCCGAAAAGCGTGTGGCTTACAGGAAAGGGAATAAACTGTAAGAGGAGTTATTTTTGTTAAGGACTTATGTCCAAATGCTGAAAGATGAAGGGGTTTTAGCAAAATGTGTTTTTTAAACACGTTTTCACGCGTGTAGTGTGAACCCGAGCCTCTGCCTCTTCCTCTTCGTAACCGGCACTCCACCCACCTTCTCCACCTTGCAACGGACGCGTCTCCTTGGCTGTTGAATGCCTGCCCACTCGCGTCGCCGGGAATGACCCGAGGAGCCTATAAATAGGTGGCATCCTCTTGGGTTTGGAGCAGAAGCCATCTGAAGTTGTAGGGTTAGTCCAAACCTCTTCTGAGTAATCCATTGAGCGACCGCAACCGAGCTCTGGTGAAGACGACGCCAGCCGCCGCCGTGCGCCTCCGCGACCACCATCCTTCTTTCTTGTTACTCCGGCGAGGATAAAGGTTGGGAACTTTTAAAATTTTTGCAACCTTGAACCCTTGCATGTGGTTCCTGATATCGAGAGGAATCTCTCTGTGAAGCCTGAGCCACCGCCGTGCTTCCGGTTGCTGGAGAGAGCGCCCCGTTGCAGGAAAACAATAGTTGGCCGAGTTCGACAACGGGCTTCATCTGGCCGTTAAAATGCAGATCACGACCGTTGAACCTCTTCATCTCGACGACTGCAGCCTACTCCCGAAGTTTGAAGATCATCGGGCAAGAATCCAGGAAGATCGAGCTTGCCCTAGTTTCGGGTGAAAGTGAGCCTTGGCCGAGCTTCGCCGTCCGGCGTCGCCGTGCATCCCCGTCGCGGGCCACCACTGCAGGAAGCTTCCTGGCACCAAGTGGAGTACTTTGGTCCAGGTTGCGCCGGCCCGAACACAGCCGGCCAGAATCCGCCACTAGAGGGTGAGTTCTCGGCCAAGCTCCGCCGCCGCGCGCTGCCGACGTTCCCACCGCCGGTAAGTTGATCGATTGTACTCATTTTAGTCCTAGGAAGCTTCCCAAACCGTTGCATGGGATTTCTAACGTGGGGTTTTGTGGTTGTGTAGTTGCACCACTTTTTGCATCCGAGCTTGAGCTCGGCGATCGCCGAGGCTCCGCGCGGTTGGTAAGTGACTCAGGTGAGTTCGTAGGATACTAATAAGGCTTCTTGTGAATTTGCATGGAACTTTTAACGTAAGTTTTCCATGTTTTATAGTTGCACCATCTTGCAACCCGAGGTTGAACTCCGCGTTACGGCTTTGTGTGTTGGCATATTTCGTGAGTCAAGTCAGTGAGTTGAGTCGGAGTCTTAAAGGGATCAAATTGTCAATCAGCAATCAAAGACTTAGAGAAGATTCAACAAGAGCTCAAGTTGACACTCAGTGTTTTGAGTCTTGAAGATTGAAGTTGAAGAATTGTGGATCATATACATCAATCTCAAGGAAAATGGATTCGGAATGATCAGGTACGTTTAACTAAATAATTTTGGTGATCCGAATACTTTTTATAGTTTAGAAACACTTGGATAATTTTTAATTGCATAAAAATCAAAAACTGGACAACATTAGATGTTCAGAGTCCGGATCAGAATTTCTGTTCCTGAACCGATCCGGATCAGAATTCCGATCCGGATCCCGAACCTTGTTTTTTCAGGAATTGCTGAAAAAAGACGACAATCAGGATCGCCGTAAATCCGATCCGGATCGTCGTGCGGGAAAAATTCTGATAAGGTCAGTTTTTGATTCTTATCTCTTTCCAAAGGTTTCTAAACTATAAATAGACATTTAGGGTTTCTCAAAAATGACCGATCAATTTATAAAACACTTGAGAGCAACCCTAGAGGCTAGGTTTTTATCGTTCTTCTTTATAGCCTCTTTTAGGTCAATTCGACGGTTCTTCCAAGATCTATCTTTTGTCGAATTGATCTAATCTTTGCTTAGAGATTTCTTCTACGGTTCTTCATTGATAATCTAAGCAAAGGATCACCATCGAAGCCTATATTTCTTATCGGCTGAGTTTGCGTCGTGGATTCGACGTGGCACGTGGATTCGGTGTGTTGAAGGCGTTTCGTGGATTCGAAACGTGTGCTCGTGGATTCGAGTGGCGTTCGTGGATTCGAACGTGTGCAGTGGACGTGCAATCGGTGGAGCGCAAGGTCCGAAGAAGTTGAAGGAGGGGTTGAGTCCGTGGAGTCGGTAATCACCTTGTTATTCTTCTATTCTTAGTGGATTGTTATTGCGTGTTGGTCCCGTGGTTTTTCTCCTGGATTGGAGTTTCCACGTAAATCTCGGTGTGCTATTTTTATTTTCCGCATTGGTTTTTATTTTGCACTGAGATTGGTTTTATAAGTATTACACCTATTCACCCCCCTCTAGGTGTTTGATAGTACCTATTTAGATCCTTGTGGATCCTAAATAAAAACCAACAATTGGTATCAGAGCGGGTTTTAGGTTTATCTATCATGTCGGGTGAAAGTGGTAATATTTTTAGACCTCCTCTTTTTGATGGGACCAACTATGCTTATTGGAAAGTGCGGATGAGAGCTTTTCTCATCTCAATTGATGAGCGGGTATGGAAAACCGTTGAATACGGTTGGGTGCATCCGGTTGAGGAAGTAGGAAATTCTACTACCCCAAAACCTCGCTCTAGATGGTCCAAAGAGGAAATCGAAAGATCTTCTTACAATGGGAAAGGTATGAACGCTTTATATAATTCTCTTTTCTCGACTGAGTTTACAAGAAATTCTGCGTGTGAAACCGCAAAAAAATTTGGGATATTCTCAAAATTACACATGAGGGTACTAATCTTGTAAAAATTCAAAAACTCCAGATGCTTACAAGTCAATTTGACTCTATTCATATGGAAGAGCATGAATTGTTTACAAATTATTACACTAGACTTCAAGATGTAATTAATACATGTGCTAATTTAGGAGAAAAGATCCCGGAGTCGAAAATTGTAAGAAAGATACTTCGGACTCTTCCGGAACGGTTTAGGGCAAAAGTTACCGCTATTGAAACCGTTAGTCATCCGGATGAGATGAGAGTAGAGGAGTTAGTAGGTGCTTTGCAAACTTATGAGATAACTTTTCCTACTAATCAAGTTTCTTCCAAGTCTTCTTCTAAGCTTACAGGTATTGCATTCAAATCAACAAAGGAAGAAGATGGCGAATCGAGTTCCGATGATGAAATCTCTTTTGCCGATTTTGAAGAACAATTGGCGCGGATCACAAAGAAATTTCGTCAGAAATTTTGGAAGAATCGAACCAATGGATCTTCATCCACGAAACCATCTAAAGGATCATCGGGTTCTATGTTACGAAATTTGAGTTGGCGTATTTCGTGAATGTGTTGAGTCTTGAAGATTGAAGATGAAGAAACTGTGAATCATATACCTCAATCTCAAGAAAGAAGAATTCAAAAGGATCAGGTATGTTTAACTAAAGATTTTTGGTGATCCGAATACTTCTTGTAGTGTAGAAACACCTGGAAGAATGTTTTATTGCATAAACATCAAAAACTGGACATGGGACATGTTCAGGATCCGGATCGGGCTCGGCAATCCGGATCCCGAAGGGTGTTCGTTCATACACTGTTTCAATCCGGATCGCAGCATTTCATGATCCGGATCCCGAACACTGGTTTTACCTTTTCACTTGCACGATCCGGATCAAGATTTGCAATCCGGATCCCGAACGTGATGTTTGGTGAAACTGTATGAACGATCCGGATCGGGGACTACGATCCGGATCCCGAACCCTTGTTTTTCTGGAATCGTCAATCTTTCTACGACGATCCGGATCGCAGTAATCCCGATCCGGATCGCCGTCCTGAAAATTTCCAGAAACGGCAGGTTTTTGATCCTTATCTTCTTCCAATGGTTTCTAACCTATAAATAGGCCCTGTATTCATTTTCTAGGGCATCCATCCACACGGGACTTAATAGAAAAATATAGCCGAAAGGAAAAAGATCCACATATAGAGAAGAAAGGAAATCAATAGAATTTATTCTATGTTTCTTCATCTATATTGATTGATTTGATTCTAGGTTTTCCAAACTCAGATTTTGAGTAGAATCAAATCAATGAATACTTAGATGGTATTTCCGATCTATTTCTAATCTAAGTATTCGGCGGATCATCACCACCCAAAAACAACGATTTACCCTAAATCGGCGCGTGGACTCGCGTGGCCTTGTGGATTCAAGGTGCAACCGCTCTCGTGGATTCGGAGCGAGGTACGTTCGTGGATTCGAAGCGTGCTACTGGGTGAAGACCGTGGATTCGGTCGGACGTCGTGGACTCGACGTTGGACGCTGTGGATTCAGCGTTGGGCGCAGATCGTGGATTCGAGAAGCGTCGTGGAGCGAGCGGAGAAGATCTACTAGGAGCGTATGGTAAAAGGTTGAGTCGTCTGTGAGTACGTTATATCACCTTGTACGTGTGTTAATTCTAGTGGATTTCGCCGTGTTATCGGTCCCGTGGTTTTTTACTCCGGTTTGGAGTTTTTCCACGTAAAAATCTTGCGTGTTCTTTTTTTTTCCGCATTGGGTTTTATTGCGCAATGATTTTTTGAGTGTTTATTGTTTACACCTATTCACCCCCCTCTAGGTGTTTTTTCCCCTATTTAGATCCATATTAGTATAACCCAACAAGTGGTATCAGAGCGGGAATAGGGTTGTAAACAATGGTTGAAGGTGGAAACATCAATCGACCCCCTTTCTTTGATGGAACAAATTATGCGTACTGGAAAGTGCGGATGAAAGCCTTTTTAATTTCCATCGACGAAAGGGTGTGGCAATCAATTGAATTAGGATGGTCTAATCCAACTGAAATTATAGATGATGTTCGCACCTTAAAACCTAGGTCGAAATGGACCAAGGAAGAGATAGATTCATCTTCTTACAATGGCAAAGGAATTAATGCTCTATTTAATGCTTTGTCACAAACAGAGTTCTCTCGCGTCTCGGCATGTGAGACTGCGAAAGAAATCTGGGATGTTCTTCAAGTTACGCATGAGGGAACTAACCTTGTGAAGATTCAGAAACTGCAAATGCTTACGAGCAAGTTTGACTCTATCTCTATGGCAGAGAATGAATCTTTCACTGACTATTACACACGATTGCAAGACATCGTAAACTCATGTGCTAACTTGGGAGAGAAGATTCCAGAATTTAAAGTTGTAAGAAAAATTCTAAGAACTCTTCCTGAACGATTTCGCCCGAAGGTCGCAGCCATTGAAACAATTAAACACCCGGACGAAATGCGTGTAGAAGAATTAGTAGGTGCTTTACAAACTTATGAAATGACATTTCCTACTAACTATTCTTCTGGAAAGGCATCCTCTTCTAAGTCTTCAGGTTATGCATTGAAATCAACTAAAGAAGAAGACGCGGATTCATCCTCCTCGGACGATGACGAGAACCTATCTATGGAGGACTTTGAGAAGCAGCTCGCTCTCTTGACAAGGAAGTTTCGCCGCAACTTTCGAAGGGGTAATTCAAGCAAAACTCCATCCTTCGGAAAGTCGAAGAAAGGCAAAGGTTCTTCAAGCTACAAGTCAAGAAAGCAAGAGAACTCCTCAAAGGATAAGAAAAGTTCAGAGGGACAAGTTCAGTGCTTCAAATGTCGAGGCTACGGCCACATTGCAACGGAGTGTCCCAACAAGAATCCAGCAAAGAAGAAGGCGATGCAAGTCGTTACTTGGGATGACAACTCCACGTCAAATGAGTCATCCTCAAGTGATGAAGAAGACAACGCGACAGCATTCCACGCGTCCACCTCTTCACCCTTCATGTGCTTGATGGCAAGTACCTCCGATTCCTTGTCCAACTCCTCCCAAATTGAAAAGAACGCTACGGACAGCGAATCGAGCAATTCTGAAGGTGAAGATTTTGCTCTTGCCTACCATAAGTGTAGTGTTCTGGTTTTTCCCATGCAGTTTCCCGATGGATCCACCTTGTATAACACCTAGTGTTGGTGTCTGGTCTATGGTGCACCAAAGGGTGCCACAGATGGACCCTGTGAGATTTTGTAACTATTTGAGACTTCGGCTGTATTTGCCGAAAGTTAGAAATTGAATTTGGCCAAATGGAGGTTGGATTTGGATTCAGCGCGGAAAAACGCTTGAAAACGGCTATTTGCTTGTTGAATTTGGAGTCCGGATGACCAAAAACGGGCTTCCGGAAGTTATCGGGGCTTTTGGGTGCATGGGGGAGTGTCGGTGGACCGCCAACTGCCACGTGGCGGCCTATAATTGGCCGGTTCGCGACGTTCGGTCCACGGAGCGGCGCGGCTGGGTGCATGAGCCCGGCGCAGGACACGTGGCAGGCGGGGACTGGCGGGCCTTTGGTGCGCGGTCCACGGGAACTCGACCGGCGGTGCAGCGGTTTGAACGCCGGTGCACGGGTTCAGGCGGGAACCACGTTTCGACCCGTGGTTGGCCCGTGCCTGGAGCGCGGTCCACGGAGTTCCCTGCGCGGGTGCATGGACCCGGCGCAGGGACACGTGGCGGCTGGTGAGAGGCGGGCTCAGCATGCGCGGTGTACGGGGTCCGTGGAGGCCCGCCTCGGGACAGGGCGCGCGCAGGGGGGCGCTGACGCGGCTGTCGGCCGCACTCGAGTGCGCCACGCGTCGCAACGCGAGAGGCGGCCGCACTCGAGTGCGCCACGCGTCGGCCCGCGGTTGGCGGTCCGTACCTACCCCGCTGACCGCGGGAGGACACGTGGCGCGCGGCAGGGTGCATTGCACCGCTGTCCCCTGTTATGGGGACACGTGTCAGCCCCAGGAATTTCCGGGCGCGTCGGACGGGGGCTGTCCGACCCCTCTTCGGGTTTTCGGGCGCCCGAAAGTTGCGCCCGAAAACCCGGCCCACTTGACTTTGGGCTGTGCCTATAAATAGGACTCCTTAGTTCTTTTGCGGGCTTTTTAGACTTCTTTTCACTGTGGACTCTTCAGAGAAGTTCTTCCCCTCACAGTATACTATCCATTGGAGGACTTTGAGGATTTGTGGAGGCACGCAACCCGAGGTTAGCTATTTTGCGGCGCGGCGCGACGCTTGTTCACCTTCGACCCGCTTCGTCCCTTTTCAGTGTTTGGGCTCCCCCGACTCACCCCGACCTCCTTTTTCGACGATTCTTGCGCCATCGGACTCTCGACTGGTAGGACTTCAACTTTCGTGTTTTGAGCTTCATCGATTTCCGTGCTGATCTTTGAGTTTTTCGGGCTCCCATTTGACCCATTTTTCTTCGCGGATTGTTGGACAGCACCGCAGTGTTCCGGCTGTAACTTTGCGCTCAGGCATCGGATCGAGGCGATTCAAAAGGCAAAATTCATCTACATTTCGCAAGGAATCTCCTGGATTTTTCTCAGATTTTTGTGGATTTTTCGCGAAGGTGAGAATCTCCTTTTTCTGTAGTTCTTCGTTACAGAAATTTTGTACAGTTTGGATTGGGTTGTTCCCCTTGCCGGATTTTTATCTCAGCGTAGGAAACTCCGATTTGGGCGTGCAGGTACTCGTTTCGACGGGCTCGTCGCGAGGATCGCGATAGTATTTTTCTGGGATTTTTCTGGGCATCTTTCGCAGGTGAAAATTTGAGAACTCTGGACTGTGGTTTTAGGGGACAGATTTTGGGAAATTGAGAATGAATAGCTTATGTGTTGTCTTTGGGGTATGTTGTACAGATTCGTGACCAGTTTTGGACAGAGCGAGAGATTCGCATTTGGGGACTTGGATTAGCGCTCGAGGTGGGTGATGTTGTGAACCTCCTACTTGTGAATGTCACTAGGCCTATTGGAATGCCTTGATCATGTGTTACTAATTGTGGATGTATCAAGCATGCTTGTATGAGATTAAGATTCCTTTGATAATATTTGCATTGTTAGCAAGCTACAAGTTAGTGAGCGGTATTTCCATGTTTTAGATATGTAGTTTAATTATATGAAAATAATGCTATAGCCATATCATGTTGTATGTTAAGTGAAGGTTTGAGCATGTGGTTAGAATTCATGTTGTAAAGAGGGGAGACTTGATAGTAGATTATGCATCCAAATTGTATCATGAATCATATGTCATGCCACGTATACATTAGAGGTTCCAAATACTTAATGTTGCATATGTTAGAATAATTGAAATGATTTTATCAAGTAAAGGACTTTGCATGCTTGAATGGTCATCTAGTTAGGCCACCTTTTTCTGCTACACATACATGCTGGAATTGACTTAGGAGAAACCATGCTTTTTATTCATTCTCCTGATGTCTAGTTTAGGGGATTGTGTAGTCAGATGTTCAGAGTTGGGACAGTTGGGGATTGATGATTGGGTGTTGCGGCAACCGCGGACTGTGGGCGGTTGACCGGCTTATTAGTATTATTATTATTATTGCATCAGATTGGAGGTGAGGGATCGGGCTTCTTTAGTGGATGGTCTTACCCACATGTTTAGAGTCTTGATCCAGTCCTGCTACATCAGATACTTATGGTTACATACTTTACTCGTGTGGGTCGCTCCCCTCGAGTGCCACTCCGGAGTAGGCTTAGGGCCGTGCCGTGTGCCGGTCGGTTGGATACTTTTAGGGCCGTGCCGTGTGCCGGTCGGTTGGATACTTTTGGGATCGTGCCGGGTGCCGATCAGTTACTTGTTCTTGAGAGGACAGCAGAGCAGGCAGTACCAGTGTTACTGGTGTTCGATTGGGTTGGTCTTGTAGTCTGTGACATTCTGGTCCATATCATTAGCTATTCCTTTAGCTAGGCATCTTTGAGGCATGATAGGGGTAGCTCTTCATCAGTAGTTTTACTTATAGCTTACCACCTTGTGTTATTTTTCCGCCTCTGATAGTCCTAGTGGGCATGCTGAGTTTGAGGTCTACCCACTAGGGGAGGCTACTGTTTTTATAGTAGTTCTCACCCCCCACTGTTTTCTCTTTTCTTTCCCCTCTTTGTTTTGCAGAGTCTTCTGGGGAGTTGCGGGACCCTCTACCCAGGATCGAGGTAAGAGGATAGCTGATTAGATAGTTACCCGAGCTTTGACTTTGGGCTGTACCTATTTGGACTCCTTAGTTCTTTTGCGGGCTTTTTAGACTTCTTTTACTGTGACAGAGAAGTTCTTATTTCACAGTATACTTTCCATTGGAGGACTTTGAGGTTTTAGTTTAGGCTCTGTTGTATGCTCCTTTATTATATATTTCTTATATCTGAGCAGGTTACCAGCGCTTCGTGTACACGGGAAATACCGTGTGCTCGGCGGATCTGTGTTTGGGCCCCGACTCCTCCTCGACGATTCTTGGTATCGGACTCTCGATGGTAGGACTTCAACCGGTTTTGAGGATTTCCGTGCTGATCGTGAGTTTTTCGGGCTCCCATTTGACCCATTTTTCTTCGCGGAGGACAGCACCGCAGTGTTCCGGCTGTAACTTTGCGCTCAGGCATCATAAGGCGATTCAAGAGGAAAACCATGACTTTCGCTGGAATCTCCTGGATTTTTCTCAGATTTTTGTGGATTTTTAGGTGAGATCTCCCTGTAGTCGCCAGTTTGGATTGGGTTGTTCCCCTTGCCGGTCGTAGGGATTTGGGCGTGCAGGTACTCTCGACGGGCTCGTTCGCGATAGTATTTTTCTGGGATTTTTCTGGGCACTTTCGCAGGTGTGAGAACTCTGGACTGTGGTTTTAGGGGACAGATTTTGGGAAATTGAGAATGAATAGCTTATGTGTTGTCTGGGAGATTGGACCAGTTTTGGACAAGGAGAGATTCGCATTTGGGGACAGCGCTCAGGTGGGTGATGTTGTGAACCTCCTACTTGTGGTCACTAGGCCGTTGGAATGCCTTGATCATGTGTTACTAATTGTGGATGTATCAACATGCTTGGAGATTAAGGAAATATTTGCATTGTTAGCAAGCTACTAGTGAGGGTATTTCCATGTTTTAGATATGTAGTTTAATTATATGAAAATAATGCTATAGCCATATCAGTTGTATTTAAGTGAAGGTTTGAGCATGTGGTTAGAATTCATGTTGTAAAGAGGGAGACTTGATAGAGATTATGCATCCTCATGAATCATATGTCATGCCACGTATTTAGAGGATGTTGCATATAGAATAATTGAAATGGTAAAGGACTTTGCATGCTTGAATGGTCATCTAGTTAGGCCACCTTTTTCTGCTACACATACATGCTTGACTTAGGAGAAACCAGCTTCACTGAGTCAGTCAGAGTTCAGAGTTGGAACAGTTGGGGATTGATGATTGGGTGTTGCGGCAACCGCGGACTGGGGGCGGTTGACCGGCTTATTAGTATTATTATTATTATTGCATCAGATTGGAGGTGAGGGATCGGGCTTCTTTAGTGGATGGTCTTACCCACATGTTTAGAGTCTTGATCCAGTCCTGCTACATCAGATACTTATGGTTACATACTTTACTCGTGTGGGTCGCTCCCCTCGAGTGCCACTCCGGAGTAGGCTTAGGGCCGTGCCGTGTGCCGGTCGGTTGGATACTTTTAGGGCCGTGCCGTGTGCCGGTCGGTTGGATACTTTTGGGATCGTGCCGGGTGCCGATCAGTTACTTGTTCTTGAGAGGACAGCAGAGCAGGCAGTACCAGTGTTACTGGTGTTCGATTGGGTTGGTCTTGTAGTCTGTGACATCCTGGTCCATATCATTAGCTATTCCTTTAGCTAGGCATCTTTGAGGCATGATAGGGGTAGCTCTTCATCAGTAGTTTTACTTATAGCTTACCACCTTGTGTTATTTTTCCGCCTCTGATAGTCCTAGTGGGCATGCTCGAGTTTGAGGTCTACCCACTAGGGGAGGCTACTGTTTTTATAGTAGTTCTCACCCCCCACTGTTTTCTCTTTTCTTTCCCCTCTTTGTTTTGCAGAGTCTTCTGCGGGATTTGCGGGACCCTCTACCCAGGATCGAGGTAAGAGGATAGCTGATTAGATAGATACTTCCCGGGTTTCGAGCTTTGTAGTTTTGGATGTATCCCCTGTACTCTCAGACAGTTGTATTTTTTTGTTATTTTGGGTCTGGCTTCTGCCAGCTGGTTGTATTTACTTCGTGAGCTGGGAGAGACACTTGTACTTATTTGAGAGCTTTATTGTACTTTTACTTTCCAGCTTTTGTCTGAGATGTTTTAGTTTTAGTTAGCTCTGTTGTATGCTCCTTTATTATATTATTTCTTATATCTGAGCAGGTTACCAGCGCTTCGTGTACACGGGAAATACCGTGTGCTCGGCGGATCTGTGTTTGAGCCCGGGTTCTGGTTTACACCCGGGGCGTGACAGATTAAGTTGGTATCAGAGCTTAGGGATAGGTCAGTTGGGACTTAGGAAACCCTAGGCATTGGACAGACCCTAGGATGGCAGGGCGTGAGTGACGTGATATTTTGCGAAAGTCGGAAATTATTGTATTAAACTCTTCCTGTGAGTGAAGAAGGACTGGCATATCCTATTTCTGGAGAACCATTATGTTGGCTGCAGACAACATAAGGTCACAGAAATAGGAGGATGACCATGACTTTCGCTGGATTGGGTCGAGAGTGGTTTTGGTTACTGACCCGTGGTTTCTTGTGTGACAGGATGCCTCCTAGGCGGCAGATCCCTACCCGGGGTACTCCTATACCCCCGGAGGAGCCGGAGCAGTCTGGGCCGTCTGAGATTAGTGAGCTGAGGGCCATGGTGGCCCAGTTGGCGGAGAGTCACCGCCGACAGGAGCAGAGGTTCGAGCAGTTGCTTGCCCAGGTTGGGGCACCTCCCCCTACTACTGTAGAGGCCCCTGTTCCCCCTGTTGCACCATCAGTTATTCCACTGGTCCCTTTGGCACCGTCGTCGAGCAGTGGGGCTCAGGGAGCGTTCAGGCCTTTGACCACAGCGGAGGAGAAGGAGTTTGCTGACAAACTCATTCAGTTTTGTAAGCGAGGACCACCTAAGTTCTCTGGACGGAGCACCCACCCTTGGGAGATTGGAACGTGGTTGGCGTCAATGGAGAAGTTATTCAAAGACTTCTTCATTGACCCGAAATACAGAGTTCATTTGGCTGTGCATTGTCTGGAGGGTGATGCAGATGTTTGGTGGCGTCGGGTCGAGCCGTTGGAGTTCCAGATTACCCGACAGCTGCCGTGGTCGGAGTTCAGGCGGATGATCCTCGACACTTACTTCTCCACGAGCGTGAAGAAAAAGATAGAAGATGACTTGAAGAATCTCCAGCAGGGGGATCGGGCAGTGTGGGACTATTATCAGGAGTTTACGCAGTTGCTCGACTGCGTGCCTTATGTTGCCAGGGATGGGCCGCACCAGGTGGAGCTTTTTGAGACAGGACTGCGCCCTGAGGTCTATACCTTGGTGCATGCCCAGAGGCTCCAGACTTTATCAGAGGCAGTGGATCATGCCCAGTGGGTCGAGAGGGGAGACCACGTTGTCTCTAGACGTGGAGGTATGGTCGCGCAGAGTTCTGAGAGGAAGCGACCAGCGACTGATGATGGGGGACAGGCCAGTTCCTGGAGGCCGCCCCGGCCGCCACCGCCTCAGTTTTCGGGCCGTGGGCGTTCGGAGCGGCGAGGGCCTGGGGGATCCCAGAGGCCCCCACAGCAGCAGCAGCAGCCACAGCGACAGCAGCAGCACTCGCAGCAGCAGAAGTCGCAGTCGCGACAGCAGGGGTCACAGCGGCAGTCACAGCGGCAGCAGCAGCAGTCTCGGAGACCCCAGCAGCAGTCTCGACAGCCCCAGTCGTCAGATAGATGTATTTTCTGTGGTGGGCAGCACTATCCCAGTACTTGCGATCAGCGATGGGGACGCTGTTATACTTGTGGACAGTCTGGTCACATGCGAGCTACTTGCCCTTATGCGGCGTCGACGGCTCCTTCCTCAGCCTCAGCCCCTTCCGTGCCACAGCAGCGGCCTTATACTCCAGCGAGTAGGGCTCCTTCCTCCCACCCTTCAGATCATCGACCACCAGCTCAGAGCGGGCGAGTCTACGCCGCCCAGGTAGGGGACTCCGCGGCAGCCGATCACGTGGTGGCAGGTATCACTTTACTTTTTGGTACTAGAGCTCGCACTTTATTTGATACCGGTGCATCACATTCTTTTATCAGTAGATCTTTTACATCATCACATGGACTAGAGTTAGATCGGTTGCCACATGCATTAGAGGTACAGATTCCTGCTCATATATTGCATGTAGAGGAGTGTTGTTGGTCTAGCCCTGTACAGATAGAGTCTTGGATTTTGCCAGCGGACCTGTTGGTCCTTAGTCAGCTGCGAGACTTTGACATTGTACTTGGGATGGATTGGCTGGCTCGCTATTTCGCGACGATTGATTGTGCCGCGAGGACTGTGACTTTTAGCGAGCCAGGCCAGGAGATGTTTGTTTATAGGGGGTGCCAGAGTGCTTCCTTCGCCTCGGTAGTTTCGACTTCCCGTGCGAGGCAGATGATGCGCAGTGGATGCGTGGCCTTTTTGGCTTCTGTGGTTAAGGAGCCTACGGCGGCACCGGGACTCGCGGATATTCCTATTGTCCACGAATTCCCGGATGTGTTCCCTCCTGAGCTGATTAGCATGCCGCCGGATAGGGAGATTGAGTTTTTGATTGACGTAGTCCCTGGAACTGCGCCAACCTCTAAGGCTCCTTACCGTATGGCACCGGCTGAACTGCGAGAGTTAAAGGCGCAACTACAGGACTTAATGGATAAAGGATTTGTAAGACCGAGTGTATCGCCTTGGGGAGCGCCGGTGCTATTTGTGAAGAAGAAGGATGGTTCACTTCGACTTTGTGTTGACTACCGGGAGCTGAATAAAGTGACCATCAAGAACAAGTACCCTTTGCCGCGCATTGATGACTTATTTGATCAGCTGCAAGGGTCTTGTGTCTTCTCCAAGATTGATTTACAGTCTGGTTACCACCAATTGAAGGTGAAGGCCGAGGACATCCCAAAGACGGCGTTCAGGACGCGGTACGGGCATTATGAGTTCACCGTCATGCCTTTTGGATTGACAAATGCCCCTGCTGCTTTTATGGATTTAATGAACAGGATTTTTCGACCATACTTGGATCGGTTCGTCGTCGTTTTCATTGATGATATCCTGGTTTACTCCCGGAGCGATGCAGAGCATGAGGAGCACTTGAGGATTGTGCTGCAACTTCTGAGAGAGAGGAAGTTGTATGCCAAGTTGTCTAAGTGCGAATTTTGGCTTCGGGAGGTTGTCTTTTTGGGCCACGTGATTTCAGCCACTGGAGTGGCAGTAGACCCGGCGAAGATTGAGGCAGTCCGGGATTGGCCCCGACCGACGACGGTATCTGAGGTCCGCAGTTTTATGGGCTTGGCTGGGTATTACCGTCGGTTTGTGGAAGGTTTTGCGAAACTTTCCACACCCCTCACTCGTCTGACGCGAAAAGGGATTAAGTTTGTTTGGAGTGAGGATTGCCAGAGGAGCTTTGAGGAATTAAAGAACAGATTGATGACGGCTCCTATCCTTTCCCTCCCTGTTATGGGGAAAGGATACGTGATTTATAGTGATGCATCGCACAGTGGACTTGGTTGCGTGCTGATGCAGGAGGGTAGGGTAATCGCTTATGCCTCTCGGCAACTGAAGGATTATGAAAAGAATTACCCTACCCATGACTTGGAGCTAGCTGCAGTGATTTTCGCATTGAAGTTGTGGCGCCATTACCTGTATGGGGAGCACTGCGAGATATACACAGACCACAAGAGCCTGAAATACCTGTTTACACAGAAGGAGCTCAACCTGAGGCAGCGCAGATGGTTGGAATTGTTGAAGGACTTCGATGTGGACATATTATACCATCCTGGCAAGGCCAACGTGGTTGCTGATGCCCTGAGCAGGAGAGCAGTACAGAGCCTATCCTTGATGATCACTGAGCAGGCGCCACTACTGGAGCAGATGAGGCGGCTGGAGCTCGAGGTTGTGTCCCCTGGGGTCTCTGCTAGACTTATGTCTCTAGTCGTGCAGCCCACTCTGCTGGACAGGATTCGGGAAAACAGAGTGAGGACCCCCACCTGATGAGGATTCGAGAGCAGATCCAGACTGGTTGACAGGGGATTTTTCAGTTGATGCTTCGGGAGTACTCCGGTACAGGGACCGAGCTTGCGTGCCTATGGATTCAGAGATTCGAGAGCAGATCTTGAGGGAGGCCCACTATACACCTTATACCATCCATCCTGGTGGGACTAAGATGTATAAGGACCTCAAGGCACAGTTTTGGTGGAATGGGATGAAAAGAGACATTGGGAGATTTGTAGCACACTGCTTAACTTGTCAGCAAGTAAAGGCTGAGCATCGTGTACCTGCTGGCAAGTTGCAGAGTCTCCCAATCCCTGAATGGAAATGGGAACATGTTACGATGGATTTTGTCACTGGGTTGCCGAGAGCACAGACGGGAGCGGATGCTATTTGGGTAGTCGTGGACAGGCTTACCAAATCCGCTCACTTTTTACCGGTACAGATGACTTGGCCGATGGAGCGACTGGCGCAGGTGTACTTGGCTGAGGTGGTTAGATTGCACGGGATACCCGTTTCCATCGTATCAGATAGAGACCCGAGGTTTGTTTCGCACTTCTGGAGGAGTTTACAGACAGCCTTGGGGACACGGCTCCGGTTTAGCACAGCATTCCACCCACAGACCGATGGGCAGTCGGAGCGCACGATTCAGACCCTCGAGGATATGTTGAGAGCCTGCGTTCTGGACTTTGGAGGAGGGTGGTACCGACACTTGGGATTAGTTGAGTTTGCGTACAACAACAGCTACCAAGCGAGCATTCAGATGGCTCCGTTTGAAGCGTTGTATGGACGCAAGTGTCGGTCACCACTGTATTGGAGTGACGTGGGTGAGAAGAAGACTTTGGGTCCTGATCTACTACTTGAGGCAGAGGAAAAGGTCAAAGTGGTACGACGACATCTCGAGACTGCCCAGAGTCGACAGAGGAGTTATGCTGATACTCGACGGCGAGACTTAGAGTTCCAGGTGGGCGACCATGTCTTTTTGAAAGTCTCGCCTTCGAAGGGGATTCGGAGATTTGGTATTCGTGGGAAACTGAGCCCTCGTTATATTGGACCTTTCGAGGTGTTGGAGCGCATAGGGCCAGTTGCCTACAGGCTTGCACTTCCTCCCAGATTAGCAGGTGTCCACGATGTGTTTCATGTATCGACTCTGAGGAGGTATGTGTTTGACCCGTCGCACATTATCGATTTCGCCCCATTGGAGATCGCCGAGGACTTGAGCTACGTCGAGCGACCGTTGAGGATTTTGGACCGGGAGGTCAGAGAGTTGCGCAGCCGAACCATCCCTTATGTGAAGATCCTCTGGAGCAGTCATGATGAGCGTGAGGCTACTTGGGAGCTGGAGTCAGCGATGATGGATGCCTACCCCTACTTGTTCGAGGCCCCAGCCTGAGGTATGACTTTTGTTTCGAGGACGAAACTTTTCCTTGTAGGGGAGGATGTAGTGTTCTGGTTTTTCCCATGCAGTTTCCCGATGGATCCACCTTGTATAACACCTAGTGTTGGTGTCTGGTCTATGGTGCACCAAAGGGTGCCACAGATGGACCCTGTGAGATTTTGTAACTATTTGGGCCTTCGGCTGTATTTGCCGAAAGTTAGAAATTGAATTTGGCCAAATGGAGGTTGGATTTGGATTCAGCGCGGAAAAACGCTTGAAAACGGCTATTTGCTTGTTGAATTTGGAGTCCGGATGACCAAAAACGGGCTTCCGGAAGTTATCGGGGCTTTTGGGTGCATGGGGGAGTGTCGGTGGACCGCCAACTGCCACGTGGCGGCCTATAATTGGCCGGTTCGCGACGTTCGGTCCACGGAGCGGCGCGGCTGGGTGCATGAGCCCGGCGCAGGACACGTGGCAGGCGGGGACTGGCGGGCCTTTGGTGCGCGGTCCACGGGAACTCGACCGGCGGTGCAGCGGTTTGAACGCCGGTGCACGGGTTCAGGCGGGAACCACGTTTCGACCCGTGGTTGGCCCGTGCCTGGAGCGCGGTCCACGGAGTTCCCTGCGCGGGTGCATGGACCCGGCGCAGGGACACGTGGCGGCTGGTGAGAGGCGGGCTCAGCATGCGCGGTGTACGGGGTCCGTGGAGGCCCGCCTCGGGACAGGGCGCGCGCAGGGGGGCGCTGACGCGGCTGTCGGCCGCACTCGAGTGCGCCACGCGTCGCAACGCGAGAGGCGGCCGCACTCGAGTGCGCCACGCGTCGGCCCGCGGTTGGCGGTCCGTACCTACCCCGCTGACCGCGGGAGGACACGTGGCGCGCGGCAGGGTGCATTGCACCGCTGTCCCCTGTTATGGGGACACGTGTCAGCCCCAGGAATTTCCGGGCGCGTCGGACGGGGGCTGTCCGACCCCTCTTCGGGTTTTCGGGCGCCCGAAAGTTGCGCCCGAAAACCCGGCCCACTTGACTTTGGGCTGTGCCTATAAATAGGACTCCTTAGTTCTTTTGCGGGCTTTTTAGACTTCTTTTCACTGTGGACTCTTCAGAGAAGTTCTTCCCCTCACAGTATACTATCCATTGGAGGACTTTGAGGATTTGTGGAGGCACGCAACCCGAGGTTAGCTATTTTGCGGCGCGGCGCGACGCTTGTTCACCTTCGACCCGCTTCGTCCCTTTTCAGTGTTTGGGCTCCCCCGACTCACCCCGACCTCCTTTTTCGACGATTCTTGCGCCATCGGACTCTCGACTGGTAGGACTTCAACTTTCGTGTTTTGAGCTTCATCGATTTCCGTGCTGATCTTTGAGTTTTTCGGGCTCCCATTTGACCCATTTTTCTTCGCGGATTGTTGGACAGCACCGCAGTGTTCCGGCTGTAACTTTGCGCTCAGGCATCGGATCGAGGCGATTCAAGAGGCAAAATTCATCTACATTTCGCAAGGAATCTCCTGGATTTTTCTCAGATTTTTGTGGATTTTTCGCGAAGGTGAGAATCTCCTTTTTCTGTAGTTCTTCGTTACAGAAATTTTGTACAGTTTGGATTGGGTTGTTCCCCTTGCCGGATTTTTATCTCAGCGTAGGAAACTCCGATTTGGGCGTGCAGGTACTCGTTTCGACGGGCTCGTCGCGAGGATCGCGATAGTATTTTTCTGGGATTTTTCTGGGCATCTTTCGCAGGTGAAAATTTGAGAACTCTGGACTGTGGTTTTAGGGGACAGATTTTGGGAAATTGAGAATGAATAGCTTATGTGTTGTCTTTGGGGTATGTTGTACAGATTCGTGACCAGTTTTGGACAGAGCGAGAGATTCGCATTTGGGGACTTGGATTAGCGCTCGAGGTGGGTGATGTTGTGAACCTCCTACTTGTGAATGTCACTAGGCCTATTGGAATGCCTTGATCATGTGTTACTAATTGTGGATGTATCAAGCATGCTTGTATGAGATTAAGATTCCTTTGATAATATTTGCATTGTTAGCAAGCTACAAGTTAGTGAGCGGTATTTCCATGTTTTAGATATGTAGTTTAATTATATGAAAATAATGCTATAGCCATATCATGTTGTATGTTAAGTGAAGGTTTGAGCATGTGGTTAGAATTCATGTTGTAAAGAGGGGAGACTTGATAGTAGATTATGCATCCAAATTGTATCATGAATCATATGTCATGCCACGTATACATTAGAGGTTCCAAATACTTAATGTTGCATATGTTAGAATAATTGAAATGATTTTATCAAGTAAAGGACTTTGCATGCTTGAATGGTCATCTAGTTAGGCCACCTTTTTCTGCTACACATACATGCTGGAATTGACTTAGGAGAAACCATGCTTTTTATTCATTCTCCTGATGTCTAGTTTTAGGGGATTGTGTAGTCAGATGTTCAGAGTTGGAACAGTTGGGGATTGATGATTGGGTGTTGCGGCAACCGCGGACTGGGGGCGGTTGACCGGCTTATTAGTATTATTATTATTATTGCATCAGATTGGAGGTGAGGGATCGGGCTTCTTTAGTGGATGGTCTTACCCACATGTTTAGAGTCTTGATCCAGTCCTGCTACATCAGATACTTATGGTTACATACTTTACTCGTGTGGGTCGCTCCCCTCGAGTGCCACTCCGGAGTAGGCTTAGGGCCGTGCCGTGTGCCGGTCGGTTGGATACTTTTAGGGCCGTGCCGTGTGCCGGTCGGTTGGATACTTTTGGGATCGTGCCGGGTGCCGATCAGTTACTTGTTCTTGAGAGGACAGCAGAGCAGGCAGTACCAGTGTTACTGGTGTTCGATTGGGTTGGTCTTGTAGTCTGTGACATCCTGGTCCATATCATTAGCTATTCCTTTAGCTAGGCATCTTTGAGGCATGATAGGGGTAGCTCTTCATCAGTAGTTTTACTTATAGCTTACCACCTTGTGTTATTTTTCCGCCTCTGATAGTCCTAGTGGGCATGCTCGAGTTTGAGGTCTACCCACTAGGGGAGGCTACTGTTTTTATAGTAGTTCTCACCCCCCACTGTTTTCTCTTTTCTTTCCCCTCTTTGTTTTGCAGAGTCTTCTGCGGGATTTGCGGGACCCTCTACCCAGGATCGAGGTAAGAGGATAGCTGATTAGATAGATACTTCCCGGGTTTCGAGCTTTGTAGTTTTGGATGTATCCCCTGTACTCTCAGACAGTTGTATTTTTTTGTTATTTTGGGTCTGGCTTCTGCCAGCTGGTTGTATTTACTTCGTGAGCTGGGAGAGACACTTGTACTTATTTGAGAGCTTTATTGTACTTTTACTTTCCAGCTTTTGTCTGAGATGTTTTAGTTTTAGTTAGCTCTGTTGTATGCTCCTTTATTATATTATTTCTTATATCTGAGCAGGTTACCAGCGCTTCGTGTACACGGGAAATACCGTGTGCTCGGCGGATCTGTGTTTGAGCCCGGGTTCTGGTTTACACCCGGGGCGTGACAGTGTCGATCGCCTCTATTTTGGAGTGATGTGGGTGAAAGGAAGACCTTGGGGCCAGATTTGCTTGTAGAAGCCGAGGAAAAGGTCAGTATCATTCGGCGACATTTGGAGACCGCTCAGAGCCGTCAGAGGAGTTATGTAGATAGGAGGCGGCGAGACTTGGAGTTTCAGGTTGGAGACCATGTTTTCCTGAAAGTCTCGCCATCTCGAGGAGTTCGCCGTTTTGGAGTACGCGGAAAGCTTAGTCCGCGGTTTATCGGGCCATTTGAGGTGCTAGAGCGCATTGAACCAGTGGCATACCGAGTTGCGCTACTGCCGCGGTTGGCAGGCACCCACGATGTGTTTCATGTATCCACTTTGAGGAAGTATGTGTTTGATCCCTCACATATTTTGGACTTCACATCCTTGGAGTTAGACGAGGACTTGAGCTATCTGGAGCGGAGGGTGCGAATTCTTGCTCGAGAGACGAGAGAATTGCGCAACCGGATCATAACTTTTGTGAAGGTCTTATGGAGTCATCATGAGGAGCGAGAGGCCACATGGGAGCCTGAGGATGAGCTGAGAGTTTTATATCCCCACTTATTTGAGTCACCCTCCTGAGTTTTTGGATTTTTGTGGTTTCGAGGACGAAACCATTAAAAGGAGGGGAGAGTGTAGAGTACTGGAGCTTCGGGCAGCGTGCCGACTCCACGTGACAGCCTGGTACAGTGGAAATGCCTTCAGCAGATTCTGTTTATATTTACAGAGAGGTTCGGGAGGTTTCGGACGGCGGCGGAGGCCCCGAAGTCGAAAAGTGAGTTGGAGTTGGCATTAAAGGATTATTTAATTATTTAATTTATTTAATTTGAGTAATAGTTGTTGTGGTCTCCTTGTGTTGCAGGGGTTGTGAAGTGAAGAGAGATTCTTTGGATGATTAATTAAGGTAAAAGAAAATGACATTAGAATGAGAATGCTTGTGAGGGAATTATTTTAATTAATTAAACTTAATTTGTAGAATACCGAATTTTTGGATTGAGCACACCGACTCCACAGATGGGCTTTTTGAGTGGGAAAAGCTGTGAGCATGTGTATTTTCAGATTACAGCGGAGTTCGGGAGGTTCCGGACTGCGGCGGAGGGCCCGAAGGCGAAAAGTGAGTTAGAGTTGGATTTAATGGATTATTTAATTAATTAATTTTATTTAATTTGCTTTTTGCCTGTTGTTGCTTCAGATGTGAAGTAGAGGGAAGGCTGTGGGATGCTTTGGATAAAATTAATTAATGTAATTAAGTTTTCTTTAATTAAGTTCTCGTTTTAAATTAATTTGGCTTCTTGCCAGCTGCCCAACACCTTGGCTAATTAGTCAATCTTAATTAATGAGGCCACGTCCCACTGTCTTCTCCCTGCAAGCCAAGTAAATAAAGCAACAGAGGTAGTGAGAGGAGGTGAGAAGAAGAAGAAGAACAAGAAGAAAAGAAAAGAAAGAAGAAGGTGAAGGAGAAGAAGTAGGAGAGTGTATTCTTTTTCCTTGCTGCTTGGTAGGAGTTGGCAGTGTGCAACCTGTGCACGCGCGAGGAGCCTCATTCAAGGTAAATTGTTTGATGGTGATTTTAGATTTTGGATTATTAGTTTTCCTCATGGATTTTATTGATGGAATTAATTGGATTTTGAGCTAATTTTCCATCCTTGCTCTTTTATTGAGCTCTCGGGTTGCATGCATGTAGAGAGATTACTGTGCTAATCCGCAGCACTGTGCATTCATGCATGCGTGTAGTGGGGTGGCTACAGGCAGTGCAGATTTTTGTGGTGGCCTAGCTGGGTGCTGTGGAGGTTGATTGGAGCTCCGTGGATTTTTCCGGCACGCGCAACAGCGCGCGCGCGCGAGAGGCGCAGTGCAGTTTTTCGGCAGTTTGGGACCCGGCCCTTCTCCGACTTCGGCGCGGCCTTCGGAAAGCATTTGAGGTGGGTTGGAATTTCTTCGAGATTTATGGAATGCCCTCTAATGCTTCTGTAAGCATATTGATCATGTTTAGCTTATTTATCATATATTGATCATGTTTAGCTTATTTATTATATATTGAAAAATCTGATAGTTGCCTAGAAAATTGTAGAATGACATTCTTGAGCCCCAGACATTTTTAGTATGATCTAGAGGTTATTTGACACTAGACTGCTTGTTCATTTGAGATTCAAACTGCATCTGGACCTTCATATATTTTTAATACCCCGTTTTAAGTAAAACTCCATTTTTTTTAAAAGGGTTTTTAATTATTGAGAACATTATGAATGGTCCAGATTGTTCGAATTGATTGTGTACTCGTGCCAGAGGGCCGAGGGTATTTTTAGAGCATCGTCTGTCGAGTTCTAGTGCCATGAGAGTTCTTCTTCCTTGTTGGGATCATGGGTTGTGTTTATGATTTAGTGGCGGAGGTAGTTCTCCCACTTAGCTTTGAGGATATTTGGGGTTCTGGCAGATCGAGTCGTGGAGGTTTCCCGACTCAGCCATGGTCATGCATTATCAGATTGAGTCGTTGAGGGTTCTCCGACATAGCTGTGAGAGTGTTTGGGCTATTCCTGATTTAGTCGAGGTTCTTTTCCGACTGAGTTGTGCTTTGAGCTTGAGGTACCGATCTGTTTGATCGTGGACTATAGCCTGCATGTGCCGCTTATTGAGACAGTGAGACAGATGTGATACTTGAGTTCGGTGGGGTCGCTCCCCTCGAGCTACGCCCCGGGTGCGATGATGATACCGAGCCTGACGAGGCTGCGATGATGCGACTAGTTGATACACTAGAGTTCGCTTGAGATAGTCCGTGTGGGACGCCCTACGTAAGTCCCGTCCCAGTATGGATGAGGTGGCAGTAGGTTTGGCGCAGGCTTGACTGGACCCTATGAGGCAGTCATTGAGATTGGGTGACATTGAGAGAGTGATGGCATAGCATGTTCATTGATGAGTTTCCCTTGAGCATAGTACTTGAGGCATATTATTAGCAGTGTTAGTGTATACATAGCAGGGTCAGAGTAGAGTTCCTTCAGCATGATGTTGTTACTTATTAGCTGTAGTTCATTTCCTGCTTTCCTTTTATCTATCTATCTATCTGCATACCTATCTGTTTTGCCTCCAGTAGACTTAGTGGGCATACCGTGGATATTGAGACGGTACCCACTGAGATCTGCCTTCTGCAGTAGATCTCACACCCGCTGCGGTGACAGGTTTGAGGCAGCTGTTCCGGCTTGGATCGCATGGAGACAGCGGATCGACGTGAGGACGCGGCTGATTAGTTCCTTACCAGCATTGAGAGTCTAAGGTAGATATACCCGGGGTATTTTATGATTCCACTTTTGTACTGGACATTCTGAGAGGCTTGTGAGGATTGTTTCTATTTCTTATAGCTAGACAGACTTTGTATTGAGGACTTTTATTTTATCCAGATGTTCAGTTGATATATGTAGCTTCTAGTTTTATTTCAGCTCTGATACATGTTTTTAGCTCTAGATCTGACTTGCAGGGTAGACGCTTCGTCTGTGCGGCAGTTTCCGTAGAGATGGCGGATCTGTTGGCGAGCCCGGGTCGCAGTTTCGACCCCGGGGCGTGACAGCTACACTATCATTTTGGGATTTGACTTAGGAGAAACCATGATTGCCTTGTTTCTCCTTCTTATTTAGACTTTCGAGTCATGTTGCTCGGGTTCGAGCGGGGGTTTGGGATAGTGTAGCCGGGACCTTGGGGTCGGAGACAGGGTGTACTTGATGTCGGACTTGGGGGTTATTGCGGCAACCGCGGACAGTAGGCGGTTGACCGGATATCGATTGTTCTACCCGATTGTGGACCTTGGATTTTGGGACAGGCAGGCTTGATGGCAGGGTATTGCGGCAACCGCGGACCTTGGGCGGTTGACCGGAGGTTGCTTATGCATCAGATTGGGTATCAGGTCTCTAGTGGATGGGGTTTCCCACTATTTGTTTATCTTGCATCAGGTTGGGATCGGGTTTCCCTTTAGTGGATGGGTTTTCCCACTTTGATCAGAGTCATGATCCAGTCCTGCTGATCTATGATACTTGTTACTCAGGCATTTTACTCGTGTGGGTCGCTCCCCTCGAGTGCCACTCCGGAGTATGCGTTTTACAGGCTCCGAGTCCTCGGGACTCTCATCCCCTATCGGTGTTATGCGTAGACTGGCATACCCGATTTGGCAGGCAGGAAAGGCAGGCAGTACCAGTTCTTACTAGTGTATCGATTGGGTCCAGACAGGCAGGCATTTACATTCTGATGCATACTGTTAGCTATCTCTTTAGCTTGGCATATTAGAGGCATAGTAGTGGTAGTTCCTGTTTTCAGCAGTCATCATTGCTTACCGCACTTCTTTCCTTTTTGCCTCTGGTAGACCTAGTGGGTGTGTCAGGGTTTGAGGTTTTACCCACTAGGGGAGGCTACTGGTTTACTGGTAGTCTTACCCCCATTCTTCTTTCCTCTTTTTCTCCTCCCTTGTTTTGCAGTGTCTTCTGCGGGTGCTGCTGGGTTTTCTGCGGCGGGTCGAGGAGAGAGGACGGCTGAGTAGATAGACTTTGAGGCAGGATGAGCGTGTTAGCTGGACTGTTGGTGTACCCGTATTTCCTCAGACGAGTGTACTTTTACTTTGGGACTGGCTTTTGCCAGCAGGTTGTATTTATTTTGGTGAGCTGGGAGAGACAGATGTATCATTTATACAGATGTATTGTATTTTATTTCCAGCTTCAGTCTGAGATGTATTAGTTTTAGTTCAGCTCTGTTTTTATTGCTCATTTATTATTATCTCTTATATAGCTGAGCAGGTTTGGCGCTTCGTGTACGCGGGAAATACCGTGTGCACGGCGGATCTGTAGACGGGCCCGGGTTCTGGTTTACACCCGGGGCGTGACAGGGTGTTCCCGTCACATGACCGGTGACAAAAACTGTTTTCAAACCTTTGAGAAAATCTCCGGAGGACTTGTTGTTTTCGGAGATGGTCGGTCTTCCAAGATTGTTGGAAAAGGAACTATAGCTATTCCAGATGGCCCGGTTCTAAATAATGTGTTATTTGTTCATGGCCTTAAGACTAACCTCATAAGCATAAGTCAACTTTGTGACAATGGTTACTCAGTTAATTTTTCATCTGATAAATGTACTGTAACTGACAAGAACCATGTTTTCTTTTTAAAAGGGGTTAGATCAGAAAACAATTGTTATGTAGTTCCTCATAAAATTTCTGAAAAGTATAACCTAGCTTCTTTGAAAAATGAAACACTTTGGCATGAAAGGCTAGGTCACATGAACTTTAAGGAACTTGCTAGAATTTCAAACAAAGATGTGGTCAAGGGGGTTCCTAAACTTTCTTTTGAACAAAACATTGTGTGTGGCGGTTGCCAAAAGGGAAAACAGTCTAGGACTGCACACAAGAACTTGAACCACATAGGTACAAAACGGCCTTTGGAACTTTTGCACATGGACTTAATGGGGCCAACTCGTCAACCATCCTTGGGAGGTAAATGGTATATTTTCTTATTGGTTGATGATTTCTCTAGATATACTTGGGTAGCATTTTTAAAAGAAAAAGCTGATACTTTTGATTCTTTTCACGAGATCTGCCATCGTATTATGATTGAAAAGAATGAAAAGATTACTCGAGTTAGAAGTGATAGAGGTGGAGAATTCATAAATTCCAAATTCATTGATTTTTGCACTTCTAATGGCATTAAACATGAATTCTCAGCACCTTATACACCTCAACAAAATGGTGTAGTCGAGCGCAAAAACAGGGTCGTACAGGAGATGGCACGTGTTATGCTTCATAGCCGGAACTTACCGTTATATTTTTGGGCTGAAGCGGTGAACACGGCTGTCTATGTTATTAATCGAGTGTATTTGCGCCCGGGGACTTTGAATACACCATATGAACTATGGTTTTGTAGAAAACCTAACATCAAATATTTTCGTATCTTTGGGAGTCGGTGTTTTATTTTACGTGATCGCGAGAATCTTGGAAAATTTGACTCTCGAAGTGACGAAGGGATTTTCTTAGGTTATTCTACAAACAGCAGAGCATATCGAGTTTTTAACTTAGAATCTAAGACGATCGTAGAATCGATAAATGTTAAGGTAGATGAAGCTTTTCACTTTGAATCTGAAAAATCTACCCTCGATATCTCTCTTGATGATGATACACCTGCTAATGCATCTTCTTCTAACAATTCTTTCGATAATAATGATGCATCTAACGGTTCTTCAAGTTTATCTGATGTGCAGGAATCATCTCGTGTACCTCCGACTACTCCTCTACCTCAAACGTTACGCATCTCCAAGGATCATCCTGAATCGAACATCATTGGAGATCCACAAGAAGGAGTTAGAACTCGGAGACAATTGGTTTGCGGATTTGCATGCTATGTATCTCAAATCGAACCAAAGAATGTTGATGAAGCTCTTCAAGATGACTACTGGATTGAAGCAATGCAGGAAGAGCTCCATCAATTTGAGCGAAACAAAGTCTGGGAATTAACGAAGCCTCCGAAGCAACACAATGTGATAGGTACCAAATGGATTTTCAAGAACAAGAAAAATGAAGATGGTACTATCATCAGGAACAAAGCAAGGTTAGTTGCTCAAGGCTACTCTCAAGTAGAAGGTATAGACTTTGATGAAACTTTCGCCCCTGTAGCTAGACTCGAGTCCATTCGTATCTTATTTGCGATAGCTTGTCATTTTAAAATCAAATTATTTCAAATGGACGTTAAGAGCGCCTTTTTAAATGGGTTTTTAAATGAGGAAGTTTATGTGGCTCAACCGAAAGGTTTTGTGGACCATAAACTACCTAACCATGTTTTTCGTCTGAAAAAGGCTCTTTACGGTCTGAAACAAGCACCGCGAGCATGGTACGAAAGGTTGACAAAGCACCTTTTGGAAAAGGGCTATACTCGAGGGGGAGCTGACAGGACTCTCTTTGTGAAGCATTATCAAAACAATTTCATTGTAGCACAAATCTATGTCGATGACATTGTATTTGGCGCAACAAGAGATAATGATGCTTCTAAATTCGCGGAGACCATGGAAAGCGAATTTGAGATGTCCATGATGGGCGAATTGACTTATTTTCTTGGATTACAAGTTAAACAAAACGATGAAGGTATTCACTTGTGTCAATCCAAGTATGCAATGGAGTTGGTCAAAAAGTTTGATCTAGAAAATTCTAAGGATTTTCCGACTCCAATGGGAACTAGCCATAAGGGACTTGGAAGTGAATCACATAGTGAGAATGTAGACGAGAAACTGTATCGCAGTATGATTGGAAGTCTACTATATCTCACGGCTAGTCGCCCGGATATATCCTTCAGTGTTGGGATTTGCGCGAGATATCAATCAGCACCGAAGGAGGTTCACCTGAAAGCGGTGAAACGGATCATCCGGTATATCAAAGGTACAATAATTTCGGAATTTGGTATCCTATGGGAACAAGTTTGGATATTGTTGGATACTCAGATGCCGATTGGGCTGGATCGGTGGATGATCGGAAAAGCACGAGTGGTGCATGCTTCTATCTTGGCCATTGCCTTGTTGCATGGCACAGTAAAAAGCAGAATTGCATAGCACTCTCGACTGCCGAAGCGGAGTACATTTCAGCAGGAAGTTGTTCAACCCAATTGATTTGGATGAAAAGCGTGTTGAGCGATTTCCGGATTTCAGCATCTTCGGTAACCATTTTTGTGACAACACTAGTGCTATTAACATTTCAAAAACCCTGTGTTGCACTCTAGAACAAAACATATTGAACTTAGATATCATTTTCTTAGAGAGCTAGTTGAATCAAATATTCTTCAACTGTCATATATTTCAACTGAGGATCAATTAGCTGATATCTTAACAAAACCTTTGGATCAAAAACGTTTTATTCACTTGCGTAAAGCAATTGGCATGCTTTCCTTGAAATAACTTTTTTGAAACCTTTGCTTAGGTTAGGTTTTGTTTTTGTTTTTGTTTTGTTCTTTATCTATGTTTTGTACATAGGACATTAATTGAGCATAAATCATAATTGACTTTAATTGCATCTTTTCATGCATTTAGAAATTTATTATGCTTTTGATATCATAATATTTCAATGTTGCAATGATCATTTATGTTAATTAAGTCATCTTTTAAGTGATCAAAGTCAATTTCTCTCTCAATGATCTCTTGGTATAGTCATTATCTTATTTGATTGCTTAGTCGAGTATGAATGCGAGATCAATTTTTGGTTGAATACCTTATATATTAAATAATTGATAGCCAATTGAGGGGGAGTCAAAGAAATGTAAAATGCTCAAAAGATGTGGAAAGAGTTACATCCCAATGAGGAGTGTGAAAACTACCACCACATGGAGGAAAAGGAAAAAGAAAAAGATACCCCATGTATGCAAAGCAAATTTTTGTTTTAAAAATTGTTGATGAAATGCATATTGAAATACTTGACTCAGTCATATTTCATGGTTGGTATAAGGTGGGATTTTTGATAAAAGATGCTCAAAGAGCCACTCCTTCAACAGATTGTCTAGATATATTATCTAACTTATCTGGGATTTCAAACATCTATTGATCTTGGTACTTCATTTTCTTTACCAAAATTGATGATTTGATAAAGGCATTACGCATAAGATCAGGATAGATGTAATTGAAGTTGTTCAACTTTAAGTGTTTTAATTTTCATAAATTTTCGTTTCATTTTTGAGTATTTTTGATAGATTTGGTATAATCTATTTCTTGTTGTATGAAACGATGATTTTTGTTTAAAGTTGACATGCTAAAGTGCTTACATACTTTTTCTGGATTTTATGGAATTTTTCTAAAATTTTCTGAAGAAAAAGGTGGAGCCGATCCGGATCGGGCAAGTGATCCGGATCCCGAACGCAGGCTTCTTCCTGCGGGTAGCCGATCCGGATCAATTCTCGATCCGATCCGGATCACGGCTAGGGTTTTTAATAGAACGAAAGGGCTTTGAATTCTTTTACCCTAATCTTTTGTTCTCAAGTCTCTAGAGCTTCTCTCTCTAGAATCCTTGCATCTTGGAGCTTTCCTAACTCAAGTTCTTCGAATCCAAGTAAGTTTTATTGATCAAAATCTCGGTTTTTCACAGGTTTTTCTATTTTCTTCAAAACGTGATGAAATTTTGAATCTTTTTCGTTTGTGAATGGTTTTTGGTCAAATTTCTTTTGAAATAAGAACTCTGGGTAGATTAGTTTTGATTATATGCTTGGTTTTCTCAAGATTAACGAATTTTTAGGCTTCGATTTCTGAAAATTCGGTTTTAGGGCATAAAAGGGGAATTTTTGAAAATCATGCGATTGATCTATTTTTAAAATTCTTTTTGCAAAACTAATTTGATTCTTAGCTTCTCTACATGATTATGATTGTTTGGGTACAATTTTTCAAATTTTTCAAAATTGACGATTTTTCATGTTCTTGAGTTGGCTTTCACAGGACACTTTCTAAACTCAAAGCACTTTCAACAATGGATTCTCTTGGATCATCCTTTTGTTGGTCACTATGGTGCACACTCGGGCCACAAACAAATTAAAGAGAGCTAAGAAAACACAACAAAAGGTGAGTTTCATCTGATCAGTGACACAGAAGTTGAAGCAGATTGTCACGAGGTAGATTGGACTGAATTGACAGATGATGATGACTCATTGCCTGAACAAAAGGCGTCTGATGGTTCAAAAGGAAAAGCTTCTGATGGTTCAAAAGGAAAAGCACCCATGGACACAGGAAAAGCACCTATGGCTGCACCAACCATCTCTGTGAAAAGAAAACGATTAACTAAACGCTTTGGACTACGACGAGACGCTGATGTTGACACGCCAAAAGTTCCTGACTCCCGCCTCGTGTGGAAGGAGTGTTCGTCAGCATGGATCGCCTTCGAGCTTTTGAACGTCGTGAATGCATCGGAGAACGACATGTCAACATTGAAGCTCTCCGGAATCACTCACCAGAGTTTGGAACTTTAATTGAACAAGCAAATCTCATCCAAGTCTGCCGATTCCCCGAATTACTTGGGTATTGTCTGTATCGTGTAAGAACCTTTTACACGAATGCAAGACATCTTCAAGAAGATGAACGTGGATCAATGCATTTCTATACAAATATCCAAGGGTTGAAACTTAAAATCACACCGCAGTTAATTGGCGAAGTCCTTGGAATGGAATCTAACACATCGGGGCTCAACTTTTTGAAGGGAAGAAGTTTGACGAATGCCTTATGGCAAACCGTGATAGACAAAATTTGTTTGGAAGGGACTAAACCAGCTGATGGTAAAAGTGTAAAATCCAAACATCTTCGACTGGAGTACCGTTTTCTAAACTTCATCACGTGCTACAACATTCTACCTAACATGCAGACCAAGGTCGTGAGATGGGAGAGACTGCTGTTCCTATATCTCATAGGTCATCCCTCTGAGGCTGTAGGATTGAACATGAATATTCCCTACATAATTTGGAATAGAATGTCAAGATATATTGTGCATCCTCATCCTTCTGAGCGACTTCCGTTTCCATTACTCATCATGAGGATCTTACAAAAGTTTGACATTGATATAAGCTCGACATCATATCAACACAGTTGCGGGATGATAGATGAGTCAACAATTGTGAAGTCGCTTCACAAATTACCACATGTTACTTCGACACCTTCCACTGGAAAGAAACCTTGTGTCGGCACCTCGGCCTCACCGTCTCAACAAGAACCCGGCGCGGATGATGAAGCATCACTAACTTCGATTTTCAAGCAACAACAGCGGCTATCCTTTCAACAAGAACAGATAAGCAAAGAACAAAGACGAATTTCTGAAGATCTCGAGATTATCACTGCATCTCACATTACATTGACAAAGAGAGTAAACTCGATGAAGAAATTGATCAAGAAAATGTTTACTAAGATGGAATGCAGTGCTCTGAGGAATCAGACTCCGATGATTAATCTGTGCGCTAACATTTCTTTTTGTGCAGATTTGTGCATTTTTTTTAGTTTTTAGGATTTTGTTTTATTCTTACTTTGCGTTAGTTTAGTTCTCAGGTTTTCATGTTAATGGAACTTTTAACTCTCCTTACATTTTGTAGTTTTGACTACGTTTTGGCTTTGTTTGTGACAAAAAGGGGGAGAGAGATTAGAGAGAACTTTGAATGTGAATGTGAATGTGAACTCAAACAATGTGAACTCAAACTTTGGCTTTGGTGAAGGTAAGTATTTCAACTTTTGGTTTTTATTTGTGATTTGTTGCATGTCCCTACTAACTATTTGACTAACTATTTGGGCATGTAATATGACTAACAAGTTGATGTTACTAACAAACAAAGTTATGACATTTGGAATCTTATTGCTTAGAAGATATGTTGGTTTATGTCATTTTGATTCTCTTATTACATATCTGAATTACTAAATGTCATGATGAGTATAAACTCTATCTCTGCTAGGTTTTGTATGTTTCAATTCTTGAGGTATCTAACGATTTCTTTTGTCAAGAATGATTTCTTTTTGCAGAGAGTACAGATGTCTAAGTCTAGAGTCTGTTTTAGGAGTTTATCTCATGTTTTTAATTTTTGGATCTCCATTGTAAATTTTTGTTGTATGGTGATAGCAACAAAAATATCTTTTTGAATTTTCTTTTGTGGATTTGTGTTTTGTCACGAAACCGCCAAAGGGGGAGATTGTTACGGAATTTGAGTTGGCGTATTTCGTGAAAGTGTTAAGTCTTGAAGATTGAAGATGAAAGAACTTTGGATCATATACCTCAATCTCAAGAAAGAAGAATTCAAAAGGATCAGGTATGTTTAACTAAAGATTTTGGTGATCCGAATACTTCTTGTAGTGTAGAAACACCTGGAAGAATGTTTAATTGCATAAAAATCAAAAACTGGACATGGGACATGTTCAGGATCCGGATCGGGCCTTGCAATCCGGATCCCGAAGGGTGTTCGTTCATACACTGGTTCAATCCGGATCGCAGCATCTCATGATCCGGATCCCGAACACTAGTTTTACCTTTTTGCTTGCACGATCCGGATCAGGATTTGCAATCCGGATCCCGAACGTTGATGTTTGGTGAAACTGTATGAACGATCCGGATCGGGGACTTCGATCCGGATCCCGAACTAGTGTTTTTCTGGAAACCGTCTTTCTTGCTACTGCAATCCGGATCGCCAATTCCAATCCGGATCGCCGTCCGTAAAATTTCCAGAAAAGGCTGTTTTTGATCCTTATCTTCTTCCAATGGTTTCTAACCTATAAATAGACCCTATGATTCATTTTTAGGGTACGGGACTTAATAGAAAAAATATAGCCGAAAGAAAAAATCCACATATAGAGAAGAAAGGAAATCAATAGATTTATTCTATGTTTCTTCATCTATATTGATTGATTTGATTCTAGGTTTTCCAAACTCAGATTTTGAGTAGAATCAAATCAATGAATACTTAGATGGTATTTCCGATCTATTTCTAATCTAAGTATTCGGCGGATCATCACCACCCAAAAACAACGATTTACCCCAAATCGGCGCGTGGACTCGCGTGGCCTTGTGGATTCAAGGTGCAACCGCTCTCGAGGATTCGGAGCGAGGTACGTTCGTGGATTCGAAGCGTGCTACTGGGTGAAGACCGTGGATTCGGTCGGACGTCGTGGACTCGACGTTGGACGCTGTGGATTCAGCGTTGGGCGCAGATCGTGGATTCGAGAAGCGTCGTGGAGCGAGCGGAGAAGATCGACTAGGAGCGTATGGTAAAAGGTTGAGTCGTCTGTGAGTACGTTATATCACCTTGTACGTGTGTTAATTCTAGTGGATTTCGCCGTGTTATCGGTCCCGTGGTTTTTTACTCCAGTTTGGAGTTTTTCCACGTAAAAATCTTGCGTGTTATTTTTATTTCCGCATTGGGTTTTATTGCGCAATGATTTTTTGAGTGTTTATTGTTTACACCTATTCACCCCCCTCTAGGTGTTTTTTTTCCCCTATTTAGATCCATATTAGTATAACCCAACACGTGGATTCGGTCGGACGTCGTGGACTCGACGTTGGACGCCGTGGATTCGGCGTTGGACGCAGATCGTGGATTCGAGAAGCGTTGTGGAACGAGCGGAGAAGATCTACTAGGAGCGTATGGTAAAAGGTTGAGTCGTCTGTGAGTACGGTATATCACCTTGTACGTGTTTTAATTCTAGTGGATTTCGCCGTGTGATCGGTCCCGTGGTTTTTTTACTCCGGTTTGGAGTTTTTCCACGTAAAAATCTTGCGTGCTTATTTTTATTTCCGCATTGGGTTTTATTGCGCAATGATTTTTGAGTGTTTATTGTTTACACCTATTCACCCCCCTCTAGGTGTTTTTTCCCCTATTTAGATCCATTAATATATTTATAACCCAACAAGTGGTATCAGAGCGGGAATAGGGTTGTAAATAATGGTTGAAGGTGGAAACATCAACAGACCCCCATTCTTCGATGGAACAAATTATGCCTACTGGAAAGTACGGATGAAAGCCTTTTTAATTTCCATCGACGAACGGGTGTGGCAATCAATTGAATTAGGATGGACTAATCCAACTGAATTTATTGCTGATGTTCACACCATCAAACCTAGGTCGAAATGGACCAAGGAAGAGATTGATTCATCTTCTTACAACGGCAAAGGTGTTAACGCTCTATTTAATGCTTTGTCTCAAACTGAGTTTTCTCGCGTCTCGGCATGTGAGACTGCGAAAGAAATCTGGGATGTTCTGCAAGTTACACATGAGGGAACTAACCTTGTGAAGATTCAGAAACTGCAAATGCTTACGAGCAAGTTTGACTCCATTTCTATGGCAGAAAATGAATCTTTCACAGACTATTACACACGATTGCAAGACATCGTAAACTCATGTGCTAACTTGGGAGAGAAGATTCCAGAATTTAAAGTTGTAAGAAAGATATTAAGAACTCTTCCTGAACGATTTCGCCCAAAGGTCGCAGCCATTGAAACAATTAAACACCCGGACGAAATGCGTGTAGAAGAATTAGTTGGTTCATTACAAACATATGAAATGACATTTCCTACTAACTATTCTTCTGGAAAAGCATCCTCTTCTAAGTCTTCAGGTTATGCATTGAAAACAACAAAGGAAGAAGACGCGGATTCATCCTCCTCAGACGATGATGAGAATCTATCTATGGAGGACTTTGAGAAGCAGCTTGCTCTCTTGACAAGGAAGTTTCGTCGCAACTTTCGAAGGGGTAATTCAAGCAAAACTCCATCCTTCGGAAAGTCGAAGAAAGGCAAGGGTTCTTCAAGTTACAAGTCAAGAAAGCAAGAGAACTTTTCAAAGGATAAGAAAAGTTCAGAGGGACAAGTACAATGCTTCAAATGTCGAGGCTACGGCCACATTACAACGGAGTGTCCCAATAAGAATCCGGCAAAGAAGAAGGCGATGCAAGTCGTCACTTGGGATGACAACTCAACGTCAAATGAGTCATCCTCAAGTGATGAAGAAGACAACGCAACGGCATTCCACGCGTCCACATCTTCACCCTTCATGTGCTTAATGGCAAGTACATCCGACTCGTTGTCCAACTCCTCCCATGCTGAAAAGAATATCATGGACGACGAATCGAGTAATTCTGAAGGTGAAGATTTTGCTCTTGCCTACCATAAGCTTTTGAGGGATTCAAAGAAACTGGCAAAGCAAAACCGGAGTTTGAGAGGGAGATTGCAGGATCTCGAAGAAGAAGCGAAAAGGGCATCTTCGCTCTCAAACGCTCTTGAAGTGGAAAGGGATAACTTAGTCAAAGCAAATGTTTCCCTTCAAGAGAAAAATGAGCTTCTCGAGAAAGAACATACAAAAATGGTGGATAAAGCGAATTATTTCTCGAAGCTCTACAACGAGGCTCAAAAAGAAATCATTTCAAGGAAAGCATTCCAATTGCCTTACGCAAGTGAATAAATCGTTTTTGATCCAAATGTTTTGTTAAAATGTCAGCTAATTGATCCTCAGTTGAAATATATGAAAGTTGAAGAATATTTGATTCAACTAGCTCTCTAAGAAAATGATATCTAAGTTCAATGTGTTTTGTTCTTGAGTGCAACACAGGGTTTTTAGAAATGTTTATAGCACTAGTGTTGTCACAAAGAATTGTTACCGAAGTTGCTGAAATCCGGAAGTCGCTCAACACACTTTTCATCCAAATGAGTTGGGTTGAACAACTACCCGCTGAAATATATTCCGCTTCGGCAGTCGAGAGTGCAATGCAGTTTTGCTTTTTACTATGCCACGCAACAAGGCAATGGCCAAGATAAAAACATGCACCACTCGTACTTTTCCGATCATCCACAGATCCTGCCCAATCGGCATCTGAGTATCCAACAATATCTAAGCTTGTTCCCATAGGATACCAAATTCCGAAATTTACTGTACCTTTGATGTACCGGATGATCCGTTTCACCGCTTTCAGGTGAACCTCCTTTGGTGCTGATTGATATCTCGCGCAAATCCCAACACTAAAGGATATATCCGGGCGACTAGCCGTGAGATAGAGTAGACTTCCAATCATACTGCGATAAGTTTCTCGTCTACATTCTCACTAAGTGATTCACTTCCAATCCCTTATGGCTAGTTCCCATTGGAGTCGGAAAATCTTAGAATTTTCTAAATCAAACTTTTTGACCAACTCCATTGCATACTTGGATTGACACAAATGGATGCCTTCATCATTTTGTTTAACTTGTAATCCAAGAAAATAAGTCAATTCGCCCATCATGGACATCTCAAATTCGCTTTCCATGGTTTCCGCGAATTTAGAAGCATCATTATCTCTTGTTGCACCAAATACAATGTCATCGACATAGATTTGTGCTACAATGAAATTGTTTTGATAATGCTTCACAAAGAGAGTCCTGTCAGCTCCCCCTCGAGTATAGCCCTTCTCCAAAAGGTGCTTTGTCAACCTTTCGTACCATGCTCGCGGTGCTTGTTTCAGACCGTAAAGAGCCTTTTTCAAACGAAAAACATGGTTAGGTAGTTTATGGTCTACAAAACCTTTCGGTTGAGCCACATAAACTTCCTCATTTAAAAACCCATTTAAAAAGGCGCTCTTAACGTCCATTTGAAATAATTTTATTTTAAAATGACAAGCAATAGCAAATAGGATACGAATGGACTCGAGTCTAGCTACAGGGGCGAAAGTTTCATCAAAGTCTATACCTTCTACTTGAGAGTAGCCTTGAGCAACTAGTCGTGCTTTGTTCCTGATGATAGTACCATCCTCATTTTTCTTGTTCTTGAAAATCCATTTGGTACCTATCACATTGTGTTGCTTCGGAGGCTTCGTTAATTCCCAGACTTTGTTTCGCTCAAATTGATGGAGCTCTTCCTGCATTGCTTCAATCCAGTAGTCATCCTGAAGAGCTTCATCAACATTCTTTGGTTCGATTTTGGATACGTAGCATGCGAATCCGCAAACCAATTGTCTCCGAGTTCTGACTCCTTCTTGTGGGTCTCCAATGATGTTCGATTCAGGATGATCCTTGGAGATGCGTAACGTTTGAGGTAATGGAGTACTCGGAGGTACATGAGATGATTCCTGCACATCAGATAAACTTGAAGAACCGTTAGATGCATCATTATTATCGGAAGAATTGTTATTAGAAGATGCATTAGCAGGTGTATCATCATCAAGAGAGATATCGAGGGTAGATTTTTCAGATGCAAAGTGAAAAGCTTCATCTACTTTAACATTTATCGATTCTACGATCGTCTTAGATTTCAAGTTAAATACTCGATATGCTCTACTGTTTGTAGAATAACCCATAAAAATCCCTTCGTCACTTCGAGAGTCAAATTTTCCAAGATTTTTGCGGTCACGTAAAATGTAACACCGACTCCCAAAGATACGAAAATATTTGATGTTGGTTTTCTACAAAACCATAGTTCATATGGTGTATTTAAAGTCCCCGGGCGCAAATACACTCGATTAATTACATAGACAGCAGTGTTCACAGCTTCAGCCCAAAAATATAACGGTAAATTCCGGCTATGAAGCATAACACGTGCCATCTCCTGTACACCCTGTTTTTGCGCTCGACTACACCATTCTGTTGAGGTGTATAGGGTGCTGAGAATTCATGTTTAATGCCGTTGGAAGTGCAAAAATCAATGAATTTAGAATTTATGAATTCTCCACCTCTATCACTTCTAACACGAATAATCTTTTCATTCTTTTCAATCATAATACGATGGCAAATCTCGTGAAAAGAATCAAAAGTATCAGCTTTCTCTTTTAAAAATGCTACCCAAGAATATCTAGAGAAATCATCAACCAATAAGAAAATATACCATTTACCTCCCAAGGATGGTTGACGAGTTGGCCCCATTAAATCCATGTGCAAAAGTTCCAAAGGCCGTTTTGTACCAATGTGGTTCAAGTTCTTGTGTGCAGTCCTAGACTGTTTTCCCTTTTGGCAACCGCCACACACAAGGTTTTGTTCAAGTGAAAGTTTTGGAACCCCCTTGACCACATCTTTGTTTGAAATTCTAGCAAGTTCCTTAAAATTTATGTGACCTAGCCTTTCATGCCAAAGAGTTTCATTATTCAAAGAGGCTAGGTTACAATTTTCAGAAATTTTATTAGGAACAACATAACAATTGTTTTCAGATCTAACCCCCTTTAAAAAGAAAACATGGTCCTTATCAGTTACAACACATTCAACAGATGAAAAATTAACTGAAAAACCATTGTCACAAAGTTGACTTATGCTTATGAGGTTAGTCTTAAGGCCATCAACAAATAACACATTATTCAAGATCGGGCCATCTGGAATAGCTACTGTTCCCTTTCCAACAATTTTGGAAGACCGACCGTCTCCGAAAACAACAAGTCCTCCGGAGATTTTCTCAAAATTTTGAAAACAGTTTTTGTCACCGGTCATGTGACGGGAACACCCGCTATCCAGATACCAAGACGAATTATCATATGCATGCAAGGAAATATTAGTAACAAGACAAGGAAAAATTTCACCTTTGCGCACCCAAACCTTTTTGGAATGCGTCGGTAATGGTCGTGAAGTTATTCTCCTAGGTGAAAGCGTCTTGTTAGAAGATTGCTGCTCCTTGATGATGTCGTCTTGAGCGGTGAACTACCAAGGCTCTTTTCCTTCGAATAATTTGCATTGATTTCTGAGGAATCACCCTTTTGGTAGTCGTTGCAAGAAGTGCTTGAGTTGAGCGTTTGGCTCCCATCTTGCAATTTCTCCTTATGTGCCCTGAAATGCCACAACGAAAACATACCTTAGATCTTGACGATCCCGAAGAGGATGAAGTAGGCTTGTTGTCGTTGTTTGTCGTGAATTCCGGTGTCGGAGGAGGAGATACCGACTGAGGCACAAACACTGTCCCACTCGAACTTGGAATGTCTCCAGTTTGAGTGTATCCGAGGCCGAACGGTTTGTTTGACCAAGACCAAGAAGCTTGTCCAACTTACTCCTTCCAGAAGAAAATCGCTTTAAGTCATCTTTGAGTTGGAAGATGGTCTTTGTCATTTCCAATTTTTCCTGTCGAGCCTCGTTGTAGAGCTTCGAGAAATAATTCGCTTTATCCACCATTTTTGTATGTTCTTTCTCGAGAAGCTCATTTTTCTCTTGAAGGGAAACATTTGCTTTAACTAAGTTGTCCCTTTCCACTTCAAGAGCGTTTGAGAGAGAAGATGCCCTTTTTGCTTCTTCTTCGAGATCCTGCAATCTCCCTCTCAAACTCCGGTTTTGCTTTGCCAGTTTCTTTGAATCCCTCAAAAGCTTATGGTAGGCAAGAGCAAAATCTTCACCTTCAGAATTACTCGATTCGTCGTCCGTTGAATTCTTTTCAACATGGGAGGAGTTGGACAACGAATCGGATGTACTTGCCATTAAGCACATGAAGGGTGAAGATGTGGACGCGTGGAATGCCGTCGCGTTGTCTTCTTCATCACTTGAGGATGACTCATTTGACGTTGAGTTGTCATCCCAAGTGACGACTTGCATCGCCTTCTTCTTTGCCGGATTCTTGTTGGGACACTCCGTTGCAATGTGGCCGTAGCCTCGACATTTGAAGCACTGTACTTGTCCCTCTGAACTTTTCTTATCCTTTGAGAAGTTCTCTTGCTTTCTTGACTTGTAACTTGAAGAACCCTTGCCTTTCTTCGACTTTCCGAAGGATGGAGTTTTGCTTGAATTACCCCTTCGAAAGTTGCGGCGAAACTTCCTTGTCAAGAGAGCGAGCTGCTTCTCAAAGTCCTCCATAGATAGGTTCTCGTCATCGTCTGAGGAGGATGAATCCGCGTCTTCTTCCTTTGTTGTTTTCAATGCATAACCTGAAGACTTAGAAGAGGATGCTTTTCCAGAAGAATAGTTAGTAGGAAATGTCATTTCATAAGTTTGTAATGCACCAACTAATTCTTCTACACGCATTTCGTCCGGGTGTTTAATTGTTTCAATGGCTGCGACCTTTGGGCGAAATCGTTCAGGAAGAGTTCTTAATATCTTTCTTACAACTTTAAATTCTGGAATCTTCTCTCCCAAGTTAGCACATGAGTTTACGATGTCTTGCAATCGTGTGTAATAGTCTGTGAAAGATTCATTTTCTGCCATAGAAATAGAGTCAAACTTGCTCCGAGTTCAATTTGCAGTTTATAATTTTTTTTTTTTAAATAAATCAGAGTTGCAAAATAGCCAGGGCAATGACAGACCGCCACATATATAGAAGAGTCCCAATCCCCTATGGAATTGAGCCTTTTCTATATATGCACGGCTAGCTTGGTAACAACATCAGAGTACTAACTACGTACTAACAATATTACAAATTAACTTTTACAATAACTTTACAAATTACAACTCTTTTCCCCAAATTACAACATCTTTCAACTTTAAACTCTTTAACTAAGTACACGGCTGTCCAGGGTCAAACATCTATCTCGATACCTTGCCAACTCGTCCCGACATCCCAACACCCGCTCGACCTGAAAAACAGTCACCCGAGGGTGTGAGACACACCGGAGTGTATCCCAGTGGGCACGACGAGCCGAGAAATAGCAGATCGTACCTACTGGTATACAATACTAGAGGATAGTAATAATCAGGGGTTAGAATAACAGGTATGTATTCATGAAGATCAGCAGATATGTATAATCACAGTTGGGATAAGCAATGATCACAGTTAAGATAACAGTTAGGCAACTTGGAGATCAACAGATATATAATCATGGAGGTTACAAATAGTCAACATGGAGATCAACAGATATATAATCACGGAGATTACAGTTTAGGATAAACAGATAGGCAATCATGAAGATCAACAGATATATAATCACATTTAGGATAAACAACTCTAAATCATGGAACTATAATCAAAGGCATCATATCAAGTCTCAACATGTATAGGTGGATAATAGGAAATCAAATCAAAGAATCAATGGAATATGATGAAGTAAGCACAACAATCAACAACTTATGCATCAATAGATGAAAACTGAAACAAAACCCAATCACAAGCCACCATATTGGTCACTAGGACCTCAGGGAAAACTCGCCAAACCTGGCATCAAACAGAAGCATGCTAATATAGATTATGATAAAAAATGAACAAGCAATGGATAATCATAAGAGTATGATGTAAAGTAGATTAAACCGGCAATTTATGCATCAATGGAAGAACAAGCAAGTACCCAATCAAAAGCCACCATATTGGTCACTAGGACCTCAGGGAAAACTCGCCTAACCTGGCACCAACCTGGCTGACATTCTCCGGCACCCTCGGGCACTAACCTGGGAGTCAACACTCCGGCACCCTTGGGCACTAACCTGGGAGTCACGGGTAGCTACTGCTAACCACTTTACCGGTAAAGAACATCTCCATGGGGAGCGACCCCGGCAATGTTCGTGAAGTACAGCAGTGCGGGCGATAAATCATATGCAAATGCTCAAGCTCACGGTCCACTGACCGGGTAATCGGCAACAAGCCGGGAAATCCCCACTGGGATGCAACAATAGTGTACCAACAGATATCTCAACTCAAATAATCAACCATAAGTCAGAACAGTTCCAACAGGAATGCAATAACAGAATCAACTGAATCTCAACTCTCATGCAGGAATAATCAGCAACTAATCAATAAATCTCAACTCAAATGCAAGATCAAGGCCAGTCTCAACTCAACATAAGATCAGCAGCAAATCTCAACTCAATCATGCAGACCAACCAAACGATACAAAACTAAACACATATTTTGAGAAAACTGTTTTGAAAAGTCCAAACCTCGAAGAGCGTTGCCCTCGTCCTATCAAACAAGAACAGACTCCGGCTACGCTACGAAGCTTGGGTTTCCAAACCTCGCAGAGCAATGCCTTTGTCCTATCAAACAAGAACAGACTCCGGCAACCCTACGAAGCTCGGTAAAAGCATCAGTTAATTAAATCTATGTGTTCAGCAGTGTATCATTTGATCGACAGGACAAGCAGGATCACCAATCAAACATGGAAATGTTCCAGGATAAGATATAAATACCAGAGGCACTATGAATAATCATGTAAGGCAGAATAGAACTGATAACAGGCATAGCTCAACACCAATCAGACAGACTAACCCCTTATGCAACTAAACACATGTTTTTAAGAAATCTTTTAAAACAATAGGTTTTCGGCCCAACCCTCGTAGAGCGTTGCCTACAAGGCTTGGTAAAAACATTTATTTTAGAAGATCATGTATTTAGCAGCATAAGGCGAACAACGAGGAAGCAGGCATAAAGCAGGCATAAGATAGCAAATCACTGAATCAGTGGAAAGGCAGGCTCAAGCACTAATAGATCGATATAATAATCAAGCATAGGAGTGCAACTAATGACCAATCAGTCAAAGCAATATATATATCAAAGGCAGATAGGCTCTAATATAACTTAGATTGACAAAAACAGGAGTCCAAATACCGTACACCGAGGGCCGAACTGATAAAGCCCGACCGAAGATAACCCACCTGTCAAATCGCAGGCGACTAGACTGAATCGACTGTAATGCTCAGAAACCCGATGCACTCGTATAACCTGAATTTGAAATAAGGTTCAGGAATTAACTTACTTTAATTTACTTAACCCCAAATTGTCCTAATCAACTTTAAACCTTTTTGTTACTTAGAAATCCATGTCAGACACAACACTTAGACCCACATAATTCCTTTGCCATTGTAAAAGATTTCCAATCCCTTCCTTGGTCCATTTCCCTTTTGAAGGTGCGAACATCAGTCTAACTTCAGTTGGTTGACCATCCAATTCAATTGATTGCCACACCCTTTCGTCGATGGAAATTAAAAAGGCTTTCATCCGTACTTTCCAGTACGCATAATTTGTTCCATCAAAGAAAGGGGGTCGATTGATGTTTCCACCTTCAACCATTGTTTACAACCCTATTCCCGCTCTGATACCACTTGTTGGGTTATAGTAATATGGATCTAAATAGGGGAAAAAACACCTAGAGGGGGGTGAATAGGTGTAAACAATAAACACTCAAAAATCATTGCGCAATAAAACCCAATGCGGAAATAAAAATAACACGCAAGATTTTTACGTGGAAAAACTCCAAACCGGAGTAAAAAACCACGGGACCGATAACACGGCGAAATCCACTAGAATTAACACACGTACAAGGTGATATAACGTACTCACAGACGACTCAACCTTTTACCATACGCTCCTAGTAGATCTTCTCCGCTCGCTCCACGACGCTTCTCGAATCCACGATCTGCGCCCAACGCTGAATCCACAGCGTCCAACGTCGAGTCCACGACGTCCGACCGAATCCACGGTCTTCACCCAGTAGCACGCTTCGAATCCACGAACGTACCTCGCTCCGAATCCACGAGAGCGGTTGCACCTTGAATCCACAAGGCCACGCGAGTCCACGCGCCGATTTTGGGTAAATCGTTGTTTTTTGGGTGGTGATGATCCGCCGAATACTTAGATTAGAAATAGATCGGAAATACCATCTAAGTATTCATTGATTTGATTCTACTCAAAATCTGAGTTTGGAAAACCTAGAATCAAATCAATCAATATAGATGAAGAAACATAGAATTAAATCTATTGATTTCCTTTCTTCTCTATATGTGGATTTTCTTTTTCGGTCTATCGGATCTATTTCTTTTTTTTCCGATTGCCCTAGAAATGAATCATAGGGTCTATTTATAGGTTAGAAACCATTGGAAGAAGATAAGGATCAAAAACTGCCTTTTCTGGAAATTTTCCGAGGACGATCCGGATCGAATTTCCTGCGATCCGGATTGCGTAACGAGACAGACATTTCCAGAAAATAAGGGTTCGGGATCCGGATCGAAATGCCCGATCCGGATCGTTCATACATTTCACCAAAAACCAATGTTCGGGATCCGGATCAGAATTGGCTTGTCCGGATTGGATTTGCATATGAACCAACACCCTTCGGGATCCGGATTGGAAGTCTGATCCGGATCCTGAACATGTCCCATGTCCAGTTTTTGATTTTTATGCAATAAAAAATTCTTCCAAGTGTTTCTACACTATAAGAAGGATTCGGATCACCATAAATCTTTAGTTAAACATACCTGATCCTTTTGAATTCTTCTTTCTTGAGATTGAGGTATATGATCCAAAGTTCTTTCATCTTCAATCTTCAAGACTTAATACTTCACGAAATACGCCAACTCAAATTCCGTAACAATCTCCTCGGTGACCTATGGAAATGATCTCCTATTGTCCAGCTCGCGGAAAGGCCACTGTTCTCCATCCACAATCAAATGTTGCACGATACCGCACCAGCTGGTCCATCCCAAGTGCTCAATCTGAGTCATGGAGCTGTAACTAAACCGTCACACCTGCCGGCGTACTTTCTCAGGTCTCATCTGTCCCGATCATGCCCCAAACTACACCTCTGCTCGTAAGATACTGTGAAGAATCCAGTCGCTCATGCATGTGACAAAATTCCTATCCCTTAATCATGGAGAGATGCAAATGCTCTAATATCATGCAAAAGGATGCCGTGGTACCAAAAACTCACTCAACTTGACTGAAATAAGCCATTCCTGCGGCGATAGGATCTGCTGCTGGAGTGCCCTCCACCAGGGCTGCGTAAACCCGTCCACTGGGTGCTGAAGATCGTCGTCCCGTCTGTCCCGACGTCCTACCCCACTCTGTCTGATAGTGCATCGGAGGGGCTTCTACTTCCTGAACAGGCAAGGGGGGTGCTATAGCCAAGGGTTGCACTGACAGAATAGCTCGGGGACAAGCTGCTCGAAAATGTCCAAACTCTCCACATAGGAAACACCGTTCCTGTCTCTGGTCACACTGCGATGGTGGATGAGGGCCGCCACAGATGACGCACTCATGTTGCTGCTGCCGGAGCTGCTGTCTAGGCCGATACCGCGGCTGCTGTGGGTGTCCACCCGATCTCCGTCGCCCCTGAAACCCACGACCCTCAGAGTGAGATCGTGGAGGTCCCGGAGGTGCCTGCTGACTCGTCTGTCCCTCATCGACCAGTGCTGGGCGCTTCGCCCCTGGAATCACTGCGGGGGCTGGAGCCATCTCATCCATCACCGCCTCTCCGCACTCAACATAAAGCGCCTGCTCCATAGATGCATCCAACGTCTGCAATCTATGCGAACGGACGAACTGATAAATCTCTTGGCGCAAACCCCGCTCAAACAGATAAATCCGATGCGCCTCGTCCCTAGCCGCATGCGGTACACAGGCCAACAACCAGTTGAAGTCTGCGATGTACTCATGCACGGGACGATCTCCCTGACGGAGATTCTTCAGTTGCTCCTCCAATCTCTGCCTGACGCTCTTCGGGAAAAAGGCTCCAAGAAATACACTGCGGAACTCCGCCCAAGAGAGAAGCTGGGTCCCAGGCGGACCAGCGGGTCGCACACGCCACCACCAAGCCTCGGCGTTGCTCTTCAAGAAGTGTGTCGTCAACAGCACCTGAAACCGCTCCTGAATGAACAAACTCTCAAAATGACGCTCCATGGCCGTGATCCAAGACTCTGCCTCCCACGGCTCCGTACTCAATCCAGAAAAACGGGGTGGATCGAACTGGCGAAACCTTATCAATAGATCCACCACCTCATGCTGCTCTGCAGGTGTCAACTGTCCTGCCGTCCCGGATGGCTGACCACTGGTAACCGGTGTAGTAGGGGCTGCCTATGCTGCGGGTACGACTGGGGGTGTCACAGCTGACTGAGCCCTCTGCTCCATCATGCGCACCATCCGATCCACGGTCTCCTCCCGACGCCGGAAGGTCTCCGACAAATGAGCCATCTGAGCCCGAAGCTCCTGTACCTCACTCAGCTGACCCTGTGCTGACTCCTCCTGCTCAGGCTCATGGGAGGAGGAGGGCTGAGAACGCGTCCACATCCTGCGTCGGGGAGGCATCGTGCCCACCTGCAATCCACAAGCAAACATCAAGACAACACCAAACAACACTCGACCCAATCCAGCGGAAGTCTAAAGGCATGTCCCCCTTCCTGAAGTACTATGTTGTCTGCAGCCAACATAGTTGCTACAGAAGGAAGACATGTCAATCACTCATCCCAATCCGCTCGGAAGAGTTAGAAACCCAATCAGGACTCCCGCTAAAATCACGGCTCTCACGTGAGTCATCCTAGGGTCCAACCACAAGCCTAGGGTCCCTAAGTCCTCAATGACCTAAAACCTAATGTCACGCCCCGGGGGTCGAAACTGCGACCCAAGCTCGCTAACAGATCCGCCACCTATGCGAAACCCCGCATAGGCGAAGCGTCCAACCTGCAAAGTATCATCTAATAACTAAACAGATATCAGAGCTGAAGAAAAACTGCTATAATAAAAACCTGAATCACTGTACAACTGAAAAAATAAAGGTACAATATCCATCTCCCAAAAATAATGATACAATAATCTGATCCACCGAAACCGTAATACAAGTAAAAGCCACCTATACAACATCTATAAATCCAAAAAGGGAGATAAACTGAAATAGTAAAATACTACTGAGTACAGTGAAACCCACTATCCGGGTTGGTACGTCTATCCCACTGTAGAAATCAACACTGGTAGGGATCTATCTCGCGACTCCCTCACCTCGAACCGTCAGCCGAAAGATCCGCAACTCCCGCAGCAGACACTGCAAAACAAAGGGAGGAAAGGGGAAAAACAACAATGGGGGTGAGAACCACTAGTAAAACCAGTAGCCTCCCCCTGTGGGTAAAGCCTCAAACCCCGACGTACCCACAAGGTCTACCAGAGGCGAAAGGAAAGGAAGAGTGGTAAGTAATAGAGACTGCTGGAAAAAGAAACTACCACTACTATGCCTCTAAAATACCAAGCTAAAAGGATAACTAAATGTATGCATCAGAATGTCAAAGCCTGCCTGACCAAACCCAATCAATACACCAGTAAACACTGGTACTGCCTGCTCTGCTGTCAACTCAAGAACCCAGTATCTGATCGGCACACGGCACGATCCCAAAGTATCCAATCGACCGGCACACGGCTCGGCCCTAAGCCTACTCCGGAGTGGCACTCGAGGGGAGCGACCCACACGAGTAAAGTATGTAACCATAAGTATCTGATATAGCAGGACTGGATCAAGACTCTAAGTAAGTGGGTAAGACCATCCACTAAGGAAGCCCGATCACTCACCTCCAATCTGATGCAATAATAATAATAATAATAATAATAATAATTCGGTCAACCGCCCACAGTCCGCGGTTGCCGCAACACCCCACAAATCCAAAATCGAGTCTAACCTGTCCCAGACTCAATGGCCTCAACTACACTATCCCGAACCCCCGCTCTAACGCGAGCAACATGCATCTGAATGAAAAGGAGAACAGCTAAACATGGTTTCTCCTAAGTCAGGTTCCAATATGAAAGTGTAGCAGAAAAGGTGGCCTATCTAGATGTCCATACAAGCATGCAAGTGTCCTCATGTAGAATGAAAGAAAGGCCTTTAACAGTGTTCATACACAGATTAGATCATGAATAGTATATACTCTCATAAGGAATAACTCACACAGAATATAGGTTAAAGAACATCATTAATCATTAACATCACCTAAAGGAGTACAACACTTATCAATCTCACATTCTCACATTCTCACATGGATATGCTAAAGATCATTTAACTTCACTTAAACATGGGCATTCAATCAAGTATCACCAATGAATAGACTAAGGTTCAATAACTTTCATTGATCTCACATAAGATGAATATAGGATCTACCAACAACATCCAATCTCATTTGGAGGAATTAGGAGTCATGAACAAAGCTTAGTCTCATAAGGAATAGGCCTCAACTCACAATGATAACCATCTTTTCATGAATGAACTAGGAATCAAAAGCATAGGTCATTCTCATATCAACTAGATCAATAACCAACATCAACACCCATTTTCACATAAACTAGGTCAAAGATCAATCAACTCATTATTCTCACATAGATAGGTTATAAATCAACATCTATGCCCAACATCACACATTGTAGGTTAAGGATCAACAAAACCAACTACTCTCATAAAAGCCATTCTCAAATAAATCAACCAAGTCCTTCTCACATAAGCAACCAAGCACTTCTCACATAACCCCATCAAGTCCTCACATACATCAATGAACCATTCACATATATCTATCACCATCATTCTCACATAATTATGTTAACCATTCATCATAAGGTGTAGGTAGAAGATTAGTTTCCTAATTATCCTCACATAGAATAGGTTCAAGGATGATCACTTAATATCAACTTCATATGAAATAATGTATAATCAACCAACCGATCATTTATTCATGCATAAGATAAGGATCAATTAACCTAACATAAGTATGGAGATTTAAGCATGATTCCCCCAGGAAAAGAGAACAACAATCAACTACAATGCCATGAGGGAACCAATAGCCGAGTAGGTAAATCGATGTTTTCGGCAAAGCACAACCACCCACCAGAAACTTGACGATTCGCTGCCCGCTGTAGCTGAAATTTGGCGTGAGTAATCCATATCCTCCCAGGAGATCGATGCCGTGAAAATCATCCAAATCCGCCTCACAGATTGGGCGTAGTCACTGAAACAATGCACACTGCGCATTCAAATTCCAAAATTTCGGCAAATGCAACAAGGCTAATTAAAAAGTATGTGCAACCTCAAATACCTCAAGATGAAGTTCCCAACAGTAAAACAAAGATATCCTCTTTCGTACAAACATCCCCAAGTCCTCAAAATCCACCATTAATTTTCCTTAACATTCAAATGAAGCAAAAATCACAATGCCGTCCAAAATTGCTATCATAAACTTGCTAGCATTTCCAAGCTAAATTAGAGGCTTTTCCAAAGGGATTCATCCACAGATCACAAAAGAGAATTTGCTCACCTTGAAGTTAAGAAGATGTCCCAACTTGAATTTCTGAAAAATACCTTATATCCACAAAGTTATCTGCATTCCAAGGTGCATTGCTCAAATCGAAACTAAAACAGGGACTGCAGTAAACCGTAAAATCGCACATGGAAAGATCATTAAAGTTACCTAACCAAACGTGCTCCAAATCCTGCAAGAGAGGTACCATTGGATTCCTTGTCGAGAGTAGATACTAATTAAGCCAAAGAACTCCAATTTTCATGCTCGGATGAAGGAGAAAACCCATAAACACTTTGAACCATCCACCAAGTTCAATCTGTACCTGACTGCAGCAAGGTGCTCTAAAGATCATGCGTAAACCCTATTAAAAAGTCAGATCTGGGGAAAATGATACATACCAATATTGTAGATCTTCGAGTCCTGGAAATTTTCCCACAAAAATCATCCAAAAATTCCCATCCTACTGCCCAGAAAGGCCAAAACACTGAGGACTATTTAGGATTCCAAACTGAAATGAAGGGTTCCAAAGATGGCCTTAAAACTCTGTAAAAACATGAGATCTGGGGGGAGAGTTGAATACAAAGATTGTAGCCTTACCTCTTGTGAAAACGTAGAACCAAAAATGAGCTCAAAACTCCAAGGAATGAAGCCTGGGAAATTTTCGTACTGAAACGCGACGGAAAGGTCCACCAATCAGCAACAATGGTGGTACTTGCCTCATGGAGAAAATGATGGTGATGAAGCCCCTTTTGTCCATCTCTTTGCTGATGAAGATGAAGGAGGTGATGAAGATGCTCTGCCTGTGAAGTCCTCCAAGAAAACCAAGCTCAAAGAAGGAGGGAGGAAGAAGAAGAAAGAAGAAGAAGAAGAAGAGAAGGAGAAGGAGAAGTGAAAAATCCCAACTCTCCCTCTCTCTCTCTCCCTCGGACAGCCAACAGGGGGGACCCGGACACATGGCGGCCATCCGGGCCGCCACGTCGCCCGGTTGGGCCGCCCGGATCAAGCCACGCGGCTTGATCCGGGTGGCCACGGCGCCGCCCAGTGGGCGCGCGCCGCGTGTCCCACGCGGGGACGCGCTGCAGCGCCCACGTGCGCGCGGTGGCGGGCCAATTGTGGCCCGCCACGCGTCCCGCTGGCGCGCCCCATGGGCCGGGTCTCCTGCGCCGGCCCAATGGGGTGCCGACACGTGGCACCCCGGTCCACAGCCCGCCGCCATGCACCCGAAAGTACCCCCGAAACTTCCGGTTATCCGTTTTCACTCGTCCGGACTCCGAAAAATACAAACAAGCAGCCGATTTTCATCGTTTTTCCGCGCTGAACCCAAATACGAAGTCCGTTTTGCAAGAATCCTTTCTAATTTTTGGTGAAACTCCCAAATAAGCAATCTTGATCTATTTCTCGCACTGAGTCTGTTTCTTGGGTCCGATTTGCGCGCAAACCACACTATCCACAGAAATAGGCCTCCACAAGCTGTCGATCACACTATAATGACCACGAAGATCTGGGTCTTCACACCTAAGCTCTGATACCACTCTAATCCTCACGCCCCGGGATCGAAACTGCGACCGGGCTCGCTAACAGATCCGCCGCCTATACGGTGAACTCCGTATAGACGAAGCGTCAAACCTGCAAAGAAAATATACTGTATTAAACAGATATCAGAGCTGGAAGAAACTGCTAGAAATAAAATATAAAATACAACTCTCACAATATACAACATGTCCTCACCAAAACAAAATACAAAAGTCTCTCAAAAAAAGAAGAAAAGTGCAATTCAATACCTCACTACAAGGTCTCTCAAACGAGTAACTCTCAAAATGTAAAAAGTGGGTACATCTACTCTCTAGACGACGACGACTGGTAGGGAACTAGCTCGCGACTTCCTTACCTCGATCTGAAGAAACACAGCTGGAACAGAGTAGAATTCCCTGGGGAAAAAAAATACACCACGACGGGTGTGAGAACTACATCCCACAGTAGTTCTCAGTGGGTGCCGTCAACAAGCCCAACGGTCTGCCCACTAAGTCTACTAGAGGCATAAGGTAATAAATGAAATACTGGAAGAAGTGCTGGAAAAGAATATCTCTACAGCTACATGCCCTATCTAGATGCTCAACAAGTGAAACAGATGGAAAACATGATGCATCTACTAACTCTCAGGTGTAGTAACCCAATCTAGTAATGACTGCCACACAGGGTCCGTCAACCAGCGACCACCTACTGCCGCACATCCTCAACGGGACGGGTCTACCGTAGGGTGTCCGTGATTGCCACAACTGGGCCAGTCAAACTAACGGCCCTACTGCCGCACATCCTCAACAGGACGGATCTACCGTAGGTGACCGTGACTGCCACACTGGGCCAGTCAACCTACGGCCCCTACTGCCGCACATCCTCAACAGGACGGGTCTACCATAGTGACCGTGACTGCCACACTGGACATTCAGACCTGGCCCCCTACTGCCGCACATCCTCAACAGGACGGGTCTACCCGTAGGGGGACCGTGACTGCCCACACTGGGACAGTCAGACCTGTGCCCATGTGAAGACCCAAAATTCCCACATATGGAGCACTGTTGCATCTACAGCTTCTGGGGGGCCTATGTGGCGTGTCGGTGGTATTTGTGCACTAATTGGACACTAATGATGGACTCGGTGTGTGTAGTGGATCACGAGAGTAGTCTGATTACCCCGTCGGATGCTTAGAAGTGGTTTCGCGCGCTATGGATATTAAAATTGGGCTCAGCGCGAAGTTTGGACAAAGGAACATCTTTCCGGATGCCTTCGGCAATTTTTAGAGTTGGAATTTGGCAAAATGGACTTCGGATTTAGATTCAGCGCGCGAAAACGATGAAAATGGACTATTCACTTGTATTTTTCGGAGTCCGGATGATTCGGCACGTTTTTCGAGGCAAGGGTACTGTTCCGGCCGGCGGCAGCAGCGGCGGCTGGCGGAGGAGCGCGGCGGCGGGGTGAAGCGCAGCCGCTCGGTCCACCAGGCGAGGCGTGCACCAGGGGCTTGGACGCGTGGCGGCCCCGGAGTGGCGGGCGCACGAGCGCGCGGTCTGCGGGGAGTGCGGCCTGGTGCGTGGACCGGGCGGGGCCACGTGGAGGCCGTTGATTGGTCGGTCAACGTGCACGCGGTCCACGGAACGGGTGCAGGCCGCCTCGGGGCGCGTGCGTGCAGGGTGGCAGGCGGCGGCGCAGGCGCGCACGTGGGCGCGGTCGGGGGCTGAGTGCGGTCCACGCGTCGGCATTCCCGCGCGCCACGTGTCGAGCAGCGGATGGCCGGTGTGGCTGTCCGCTGTTCGCGGGCGACGTGGAGGCCCAGGGAAGATTCGGGCTGCTACAGTACGCGCCCGAAAGTCCCAGCGCCCGGAAATTTGGGACATATCCGGTATTAATTGAATTGTTTCCTGGAGCCTATAAAAAGCGATCCGAGCTTCCTTCTTTCCCCTTTTTCTGGCATTTCCGAGCCTCTTCTCGCCATGGTGCCTTCAGCAAAGATGATCCCCGAGCTATGCTGCATCCATCTGCAAAGTTTTGAGATTTTTGGTGGCACGCTTATCGAGGTTTCCATTTTTACGGCGCGGCGCGACGCTCGTCCATTTGGGTTCCCCTTCGTCGCGTTTTGGTGCGCGAGCTCCCCCGGCCTACTCCGACCTCCTTTTCGAGCGATTTCTTCGCCGTTGGATCCGCGACAGACAGAGCTACGATCTTGGTATTTTCTGCTTCCCCTAGTTTCGCGCTTTTCGAGGTGTTTGTTCGAGCTTACTGTGACCCCATTTCTGTGAAGGAGATTTGGACAGCGGCGTGGTTTTTCGGCGATATCTCCGCAACCGGGCATCGTATGGCGACGTGCTTATACACTTTTTTCATCTACTCGACGCAAGGAATATCACAGTATTTTTCTTGGATTTTTCTGAGTTTTGCCCGAAGGTATATGTTCTTCCCCTTATCTGTAAATGGAATTACAGTTATGTTGCTGTGTGGTTTTGCGCACCTGTACTGTGGAATTTGTAACTCGGCCTACGGGGCTCGGAATTGGACGTGCAGGTACTCGTTTCGAAGGTATCGACGCGAGGATTGCTGTGATATTTTTATTGGATTTTTCTGGGCACTTTCTGCAGGTGAAAACTGCACGTCTTCGGGACTGTTTTCTGATGTTGTATATGTGGATTATTTTTGGAATAAAAGTGTAATGTTGGACCTTATTGTTGTACTCAGGGGTGTTTTCAGTTGTTTGGAGCCAAGGCTTGCGCAATATGTACCGAGGGTGTAATTTTGGCAGATTTTGGACTGTGAGCGTCTACACTCTTCACCGACTTCAGGTTTGCCTTGGTTTAAGCGCTTCAGGTGGGTAAGCTTAATATCAGTAACTGTATAAGGCAATAATTATGTTATGGCGAATATAAGTGCACTTGTGGGGATGTCACCCCTCTATGACTGATGCATGCATGTTTAGGGTACATGGTTTATGTTTGTAAGATAGGTAAGCTTGATAATGATATTTGTATAAATGATTGCAAGAATAGTATTTATGAGGTATACTGAGGACTTGCATGACTTGGACATCTATGTGATGATTAGTGTAAGCTTACCTAGGATAATGTTACCCTATGAGATTATGTTACATGCCATGTTAGCACATAGCCTTTCATGTGGTTGGCTTATGCTTTGGGATAGGATTTTGTAGCTATGTGCGGATTTTCACTCTGAGGAATTATTGTAATCGAGGATTACGATCAGGTGTAGGCATGTGGTTTACTTTCTATATCATTCTTGAGGACAAATGCATGCTTGTATGGACATATAGTTAGGCCACCTTTTATTGCTACACTACTTATTGGAACTTGACTTAGGAGAAACCATGCTTTTCCTTTCTCCTTCTTGTTAGTCAGGTGGTCAGTGTTGCTCGGGTTCGAGCAGGGGGTCTGGGTAGTGTAGTCGGGACTTTGTGTCCGGGACAGGTTGGATTAGTTTGTGGGGTTTCGCGGCGACCGCGGATATTGGGCGGTTGACCGGATATTACTTATGCATCAGATTGGATGTCAGTTTCCTCTAGTGGATGGAGTTTCCCACTTATCGTTTAGTTGCATCCGACTGAGGTCGGGTCTTTCTTTGGTGGTTGAGTTTTCCCACTTTGATCAGATTGTGATCAAGTCCTGCTATACAGAGATACTTGTTACTGAGATACTTTACTCGTGTGGGTCGCTCCCCTCGAGTGCCACTCCGGAGGTAGGCTTTTCGGACCCAGCCTTGTGTGCCGGTCTGATACTTGTTGGATGCGAGCCGTGCGGGCCGATCCTTTCGGACCCAGCCTTGTGTGCCGGTCTGATACTTGTTGGATGCGAGCCGTGCGGGCCGATCCTTTCGGACCCAGCCTTGTGTGCCGGTCTGATACTTTTTGGGATGCGAGCCGTGCGGGCCGATCCCGCGGTTTCGAGCCTTGTGTGCAGATTCCGCTGAGCAGGCATTGCCAGTTTTACTGGCGGCACTTTGGATTGGGTTTATTACAGATATTTGCCTTATTGTTGAACTCGTGTCAGGGGGACCGAGTGGGGTCTAGTAGCTATGTTTAGACCAGTGCTAGTGTTGTTGGGATCCATTTGGGGACTGTGGTCCCGAGGTCTTTGTGAGTTGTTGACCGTTGTGCGAGAGGCTTGGTGATCTTGAGTTTATCCGTTCTGAGAGGAGAGCGTGGATTTTGACTATAGCCTGCATGAGCCACTACTCGATAGCGAGTTAGTCCGTTTGGACGCCCTACGTAATTCCTGCCTGTCAGCGGGAGGTGGTTGTAGGTGGGCGCAGGTTTGACTGGACCAGATGTGGCAGTCAGCTCGATTGGGTCGATTGTGCACTTCATGTGCTAGTGGTTGCATACCATTATTTGGTTCTCCCCTTTTGGGCATTTAGATAGAGACATGGTAGCTGTTGAGAGTCTCCAGCTTTCCTATTTCAGTCTTTACTGCTTTGGTTAGTTTATGTCTCTTGAGGACTTAGTGGGCGGACCGTCGGGTCTGGCGGTGGTACCCACTGAGAACTCCCTTTTTGGTGTAGTTCTCACACCCTTTGGGGGTCTTCCCCCTCCTTTTTCCTTTCTCTCCCTTGTTTTGCAGAGTCTTAGCGGGTGTTGCGGATTCTGCGGTGGTTGTTCGAGGCGAGGGAGTCGCGTGCTAGATCCCTACCCTTTGTTGGAGAGTAGCGGTACCCTTCAGAGGAGATCTTCAGTAGATTAGTTGTTTTATTTTTCCTCTTTTGAGAGACTGATGTAGTGAGGATATATTATGTATCGAGAGACTGTACACTGATGTATTTATTGGAGTTACCTCCCGGTTGGGTTCAAAGCTTGTATTTGAGGATATTGTATTATTATTATTCTTTTTGGGAGGCAGACATTGTTGTATTATTTCCAGTTGTACAGTGATTGATTTTAGTTTTACAGCACTTTTATCTTATAGCTCTGATATTTGTTAGCTGTAGTACTTTTCTTGCAGGTAGGACGCTTCGCCTATGCGGGTTTGGCATAGGTGGCGGATCTGTTGGCGGGCCCGGGTCGCAGTTTCGACCCCGGGGCGTGACAGATTAGAGTGGTATCAGAGCCTAGGTTGTAGGTCATGGTGGACTTAGAAACCCTAGGCTTATGGTTTGACCCTTGGTTGACTTCGTGAGAGTCGTGATTTTTAGCGAGAGTCCTGATTGAGTTTTATACCTCTCCCAAGGGACGGGAGGAGTGATTGGCATGTTTATTCTCCTAAGTGATTATGTTGGCTGCAGACAACATAATGCTGTGGAACGGGTGACATGCTTTAGACTTTCGCTGGATTGGGTCGAGCGCTGTTTTGTGTTGTTTTGTGGTTTCGTCGTGGCGAGCGGTGTCTCCCCGACGCTGGGTTTTGACCCGTGTGCATCCTGTCACAGCAGTTGAGCTTGAGCAGTTGGTTTTGGGCCGGATACCCGGATTGAGGTCAGAGAACTCCGGACCCAGATGACAGGATTATCAGAGGCTTATCAGCGGCGGAGTGAGCAGCTGGTCTTGGTGACACAGTTGCCGGAGCACTGAGTAGCCCCCTCTGTGCCAATGTTTAGTGTCGAGGCACCGAGGCAGGGTGGATAGCTGACGGCAGAGGAGCTGTGGGACATGATCGATCTATTGAGCCAGATTTGGCAGATGAACCACCCCGACTCGTAGATTGAGTTTGGAGCCTTTGGAGGCAGAGTCGTGGTTGGTGGTGATGGAGTGATTAATTGAGAGCCTCCCTGTGCCAGAGAGTTTATGCAGTTGTTGAACTGCGCGCTTCGGGTTTTGAGGGACGAGACGCATAGGATATGTGAGACTGTGAGTGGATTGCGCCAGGACACCTTTCAGTTTAGTTAGTCCCTCAGTTACGGATTATTGACGCCTCGTTGGTGTAGGCGTTGTGTTTGGAGCGTGGCATAGCAGTTCCTTTGGAGAGGGATCTGCCGCCAGAGGCGAGTTTTGGGTTTTGGCGCTTGACGCCGGGTGATGGAGGACAGATCGGCCGGCAGAGGCGTTTCTGATTTCCTTTTCCAGGATAACGAGTTCCCGAGATGCCGGAGATCGGGTGGACCCCGATGGCAGCATCAGCGTCTTTATCAGAGTGGCGCAGTGGTAGCGTGGATTTGTTATCTGCGGAGGACCTTATTCGTCGCCTCAATGTGATCAGAGACAGAGGTCGTGCTTCCTTGTGGATAGCCCTGATTTCCAGGCAGATGGAGCGACAACCACTTGCTTTGAGCGGATGAATCTGTGCCGCCCGGTTGGAGGGCGCCACGGTAGTGGATCGAGTTGTCGCAGTGAGATTTCATCACAGCAGTCGGAGTTAGAGCATGTTGTATTCCTGCATGGACTAGAGGCAGATTTGTTACCACGTGCACTTGAGGTACAGGTTCCTGTTGTGTTGTGCATGTGGAGGAGGCTTGTGGATCATGTCCAATGCAGTTGAGGCCGCGAGTTGTACCGACAGACTTGTTGGTATTTAGGGCAGTTCGGTGTTTCGACCTAGTGCTTGGGTTTGGTTGGCACAGTGCCACAGGATGTTAGACTGTAGGAAGAAAGGACTTTGGTCTTCTGCGAGGCAGAAAGAGAAGGCTTGCTTGTTGAGATTGTTAGAGCACACAGGTTTTAACGACAGTGCGAGAGGTGCTTACGGCGGCACCGGGACTCAGGGATATCTCTGTTGCCCATGAGATCCCGGGTGTGATTTCACCTTAGCTGTTGGTAATGCCGCCGGTTAGGGAGATAGAGATTGCGTTGGACGTGGTTCGGGGAACCGCGCCACCCTCGACAGCACCTCATTGGATATCGCCTGTAGAGCTGAGAGAGCTGATGGCGCAGTTGCAGGATCTGATGGATCGAGGGGTCTGTTTGACCTAGTGCCACGCCGTTGGTATACGGCGGTGATGCCACGCCGTTGGTATACGGCAGTGATGCCACGCCGTTGGTATACGGTGGTGATGCCACGTCGTTGATACACGACTGTGAGGGTCCTTTTATGGTTCGGGTGTAGACAGGTCCGGGTGGTATCTAGGACCTTTTGATGGAGCTATACTCCGGCAGTTATTGTATGATGCGAGTACCTACTTGGAATTAGACAGTCGAGGATTTCGCCTAGATGGCGTTCAGGACACGGTAGGGGCATTATGAGTTTATAGCGAGGCCCAATGGAATGACGAATGCCCTGTTGACTTCAAGGTCTGAGGAATTGTATGTCCTAGTTGTGCTGGACGGACTGGGAGTAGTGTTTCCCGAGGATATTCTGATTTACTCCCAAAGCGACATGGAGCACGAGGAGCACTTGGGGGTGTGCTACCATGCCTATGTGGATGAAGCTGTATGCCAAGTTATTGAGGTACAAGTTGTAGCTTCTGAAGCATACCTTCTTGGGTCACCTTATTCTAGCCGTTGGAGTGGCGGTGGAATCCGACCAAATGGATGTTATTCAAGTTTGGCTGAGACCAACATTTATTCTTGAGGTGAGGAGCTTCTTAAACACGGCAGTGCCGGGAGAGCATGGCCAATGGATAATGAGACTGATGCCAGCGCCAATGCTAGTGTTTCCAGTGTTGGGAGATGGTCGGTGTGTTTTAGTGATACCTCCCATTGTGGCTGTAGAGTTACCGTGGGATGATCTTCGGTCCACACTTCATTAGTCCAACCCTATGAGTATTGTGGCAGGATGAACCGCTGTTTTGCAGGCAGCTTGGATTCCACAGTTGAGCCTTTCAGTACGCCTTTTATTTCCAGCTTTGATTGATATACCTGGGCGTAGGCCATGCCTGCTTGGCTATCTGTTCTGATTACTCAGCATCTGGAGTGGGATTTACGCGGATTGTCGTTGATGGTTCGGACTTTTGACCGCGAGTTTGGGCATCAGCATTATGATCGCCGTTCGAGCTAGTTTTCAGTCCCATTCACTGACGGTTTGGTCCCCGTCAGGGTGTCCTTTATTAGTTGAGAGATCGACTTCGACCCGTGGGTCCGTTGGGGTTATGTTGGCATGTTGAGTGACCAACTGTGGCATGAGATTGTGTCTCTTAAGGATCCCTTTTGAGGGTAGCCCGCAGTTGTGTAGTCCACTCGGGTGGTTTTGGATCGGGAAGTAACCGAGTGAAGACCCCAGCTTATTGGATTCTTTTCCTTATTGGATGAATGTGTGGGTATACTTCGGGTCGCCCTGTTGAGATTGACCCCAGGAGGTGGTTTAGTGCGTGTTGCACTGATGGTTATTCTGTTTCCCCCAGCTCTTGATGGAGCCTCTATGATGTTTCACGTCTCAGCTCAGGAGTGTTTTGCTTTTGGATCCCTCGCCCGTGATTGACTTGCCCCTTTTGAGATCTGTGATTGGTGGAGTACGAGGGACGCCTGTTGCGATTTCTGGCTCGAGAGATGAGAGAATTGCACATCAGGCCGTGCCGTACGAGTTGTTGTTGTTGTTGGGAAGTAATCACGGGGAGTGAGTGGTGTTTCGGGAGCTGGAGGCGTTATTGATGGATACCTACCCGTGGTATTTGTGACTCCTGGTGGATTTGAGCTAGTTTCGAGGACGAAACTTTCTTTAAGTGGGGGAGGATGTGAAGACCCAAAATTCCCACATATGGAGCACTGTTGCATCTACAGCTTCTGGGGGGCCTATGTGGCGTGTCGGTGGTATTTGTGCACTAATTGGACACTAATGATGGACTCGGTGTGTGTAGTGGATCACGAGAGTAGTCTGATTACCCCGTCGGATGCTTAGAAGTGGTTTCGCGCGCTATGGATATTAAAATTGGGCTCAGCGCGAAGTTTGGACAAAGGAACATCTTTCCGGATGCCTTCGGCAATTTTTAGAGTTGGAATTTGGCAAAATGGACTTCGGATTTAGATTCAGCGCGCGAAAACGATGAAAATGGACTATTCACTTGTATTTTTCGGAGTCCGGATGATTCGGCACGTTTTTCGAGGCAAGGGTACTGTTCCGGCCGGCGGCAGCAGCGGCGGCTGGCGGAGGAGCGCGGCGGCGGGGTGAAGCGCAGCCGCTCGGTCCACCGGGCGAGGCGTGCACCAGGGGCTTGGACGCGTGGCGGCCCCGGAGTGGCGGGCGCACGAGCGCGCGGTCTGCGGGGAGTGCGGCCTGGTGCATGGACCGGGCGGGGCCACGTGGAGGCCGTTGATTGGTCGGTCAACGTGCACGCGGTCCACGGAACGGGTGCAGGCCGCCTCGGGGCGCGTGCGTGCAGGGTGGCAGGCGGCGGCGCAGGCGCGCACGTGGGCGCGGTCGGGGGCTGAGTGCGGTCCACGCGTCGGCATTCCCGCGCGCCACGTGTCGAGCAGCGGATGGCCGGTGTGGCTGTCCGCTGTTCGCGGGCGACGTGGAGGCCCAGGGAAGATTCGGGCTGCTACAGTACGCGCCCGAAAGTCCCAGCGCCCGGAAATTTGGGACATATCCGGTATTAATTGAATTGTTTCCTGGAGCCTATAAAAAGCGATCCGAGCTTCCTTCTTTCCCCTTTTTCTGGCATTTCCGAGCCTCTTCTCGCCATGGTGCCTTCAGCAAAGATGATCCCCGAGCTATGCTGCATCCATCTGCAAAGTTTTGAGATTTTTGGTGGCACGCTTATCGAGGTTTCCATTTTTACGGCGCGGCGCGACGCTCGTCCATTTGGGTTCCCCTTCGTCGCGTTTTGGTGCGCGAGCTCCCCCGGCCTACTCCGACCTCCTTTTCGAGCGATTTCTTCGCCGTTGGATCCGCGACAGACAGAGCTACGATCTTGGTATTTTCTGCTTCCCCTAGTTTCGCGCTTTTCGAGGTGTTTGTTCGAGCTTACTGTGACCCCATTTCTGTGAAGGAGATTTGGACAGCGGCGTGGTTTTTCGGCGATATCTCCGCAACCGGGCATTGTATGGCGACGTGCTTATACACTTTTTTCATCTACTCGACGCAAGGAATATCACAGTATTTTTCTTGGATTTTTCTGAGTTTTGCCCGAAGGTATATGTTCTTCCCCTTATCTGTAAATGGAATTACAGTTATGTTGCTGTGTGGTTTTGCGCACCTGTACTGTGGAATTTGTAACTCGGCCTACGGGGCTCGGAATTGGACGTGCAGGTACTCGTTTCGAAGGTATCGACGCGAGGATTGCTGTGATATTTTTATTGGATTTTTCTGGGCACTTTCTGCAGGTGAAAACTGCACGTCTTCGGGACTGTTTTCTGATGTTGTATATGTGGATTATTTTTGGAATAAAAGTGTAATGTTGGACCTTATTGTTGTACTCAGGGGTGTTTTCAGTTGTTTGGAGCCAAGGCTTGCGCAATATGTACCGAGGGTGTAATTTTGGCAGATTTTGGACTGTGAGCGTCTACACTCTTCACCGACTTCAGGTTTGCCTTGGTTTAAGCGCTTCAGGTGGGTAAGCTTAATATCAGTAACTGTATAAGGCAATAATTATGTTATGGCGAATATAAGTGCACTTGTGGGGATGTCACCCCTCTATGACTGATGCATGCATGTTTAGGGTACATGGTTTATGTTTGTAAGATAGGTAAGCTTGATAATGATATTTGTATAAATGATTGCAAGAATAGTATTTATGAGGTATACTGAGGACTTGCATGACTTGGACATCTATGTGATGATTAGTGTAAGCTTACCTAGGATAATGTTACCCTATGAGATTATGTTACATGCCATGTTAGCACATAGCCTTTCATGTGGTTGGCTTATGCTTTGGGATAGGATTTTGTAGCTATGTGCGGATTTTCACTCTGAGGAATTATTGTAATCGAGGATTACGATCAGGTGTAGGCATGTGGTTTACTTTCTATATCATTCTTGAGGACAAATGCATGCTTGTATGGACATATAGTTAGGCCACCTTTTATTGCTACACTACTTATTGGAACTTGACTTAGGAGAAACCATGCTTTTCCTTTCTCCTTCTTGTTAGTCAGGTGGTCAGTGTTGCTCGGGTTTGAGCAGGGGGTCTGGGTAGTGTAGTCGGGACTTTGTGTCCGGGACAGGTTGGATTAGTTTGTGGGGTTTCGCGGCGACCGCGGATATTGGGCGGTTGACCGGATATTACTTATGCATCAGATTGGATGTCAGTTTCCTCTAGTGGATGGAGTTTCCCACTTATCGTTTAGTTGCATCCGACTGAGGTCGGGTCTTTCTTTGGTGGTTGAGTTTTCCCACTTTGATCAGATTGTGATCAAGTCCTGCTATACAGAGATACTTGTTACTGAGATACTTTACTCGTGTGGGTCGCTCCCCTCGAGTGCCACTCCGGAGGTAGGCTTTTCGGACCCAGCCTTGTGTGCCGGTCTGATACTTGTTGGATGCGAGCCGTGCGGGCCGATCCTTTCGGACCCAGCCTTGTGTGCCGGTCTGATACTTGTTGGATGCGAGCCGTGCGGGCCGATCCTTTCGGACCCAGCCTTGTGTGCCGGTCTGATACTTTTTGGGATGCGAGCCGTGCGGGCCGATCCCGCGGTTTCGAGCCTTGTGTGCAGATTCCGCTGAGCAGGCATTGCCAGTTTTACTGGCGGCACTTTGGATTGGGTTTATTACAGATATTTGCCTTATTGTTGAACTCGTGTCAGGGGGACCGAGTGGGGTCTAGTAGCTATGTTTAGACCAGTGCTAGTGTTGTTGGGATCCATTTGGGGACTGTGGTCCCGAGGTCTTTGTGAGTTGTTGACCGTTGTGCGAGAGGCTTGGTGACCTTGAGTTTATCCGTTCTGAGAGGGAGAGCGTGGATTTTGACTATAGCCTGCATGAGCCACTACTCGATAGCGAGTTAGTCCGTTTGGACGCCCTACGTAATTCCTGCCTGTCAGCGGGAGGTGGTTGTAGGTGGGCGCAGGTTTGACTGGGCCAGATGTGGCAGTCAGCTCGATTGGGTCGATTGTGCACTTCATGTGTTAGTGGTTGCATACCATTATTTGGTTCTCCCCTTTTGGGCATTTAGATAGAGACATGGTAGCTGTTGAGAGTCTCCAGCTTTCCTATTTCAGTCTTTACTGCTTGGGTTAGTTTATGTCTCTTGAGGACTTAGTGGGCGGACCGTCGGGTCTGGCGGTGGTACCCACGGAGAACTCCCTTTTTGGTGTAGTTCTCACACCCTTTGGGGGTCTTCCCCCTCCTTTTTCCTTTCTCTCCCTTGTTTTGCAGAGTCTTAGCGGGTGTTGCGGATTCTGCGGTGGTTGTTCGAGGCGAGGGAGTCGCGTGCTAGATCCCTACCCTTTGTTGGAGAGTAGCGGTACCCTTCAGAGGAGATCTTCAGTAGATTAGTTGTTTTATTTTTCCTCTTTTGAGAGACTGATGTAGTGAGGATATATTATGTATCGAGAGACTGTACACTGATGTATTTATTGGAGTTACCTCCCGGTTGGGTTCAAAGCTTGTATTTGAGGATATTGTATTATTATTATTCTTTTGGGAGGCAGACATTGTTGTATTAGTTCCAGTTGTACAGTGATTGATTTTAGTTTACAGCACTTTTATCTTATAGCTCTGATATTTGTTAGCTGTAGTACTTTTCTTGCAGGTAGGACGCTTCGCCTATGCGGGGTTTGGCATAGGTGGCGGATCTGTTGGCGAGCCCGGGTCGCAGTTTCGACCCCGGGGCGTGACAAGCCCACCTACTGCCGCACATCCTCACAGGATGGTCTACCGTAGGGGACCGTGACTGCCACAACTGGGCCAGTCAAAGGGACGGTCGTCGACACAACTGATACCCACAACTCTAACCCACTGCTAAAGATACTCACTGACGGGACTACCGTCTACTTGACGCTCCCACCACAGAGCACCAAACTCAGGAAGGACCGACACCATAGGGTTCGAAAACCCCGATAGGTCGGTGCCTAGAACCCTATCAAACAAGAACAGACTCCAGGCTCCGCCTATCGAAGTTTCCGGCCCCTTACAGTTCGGGGACACGACAACCTCAGACAACAAGCGGAAGACATCAACCAGGGCCCGAAGTCCCGGGCGACCAATACCTACAACCCTATCAACCAAGAACAGGTTCCAGGCTCGGCCCCCGTGGCTTTCGTCCCGAAAAGGAACGGCCTCTAGAACCCAGATCACCCAAACTTTCTCGGGTGAGGATGTTGCAACACAAAGATGATAGTTATTACTGAAACTTATTTTAATCTGAGAAACCCAATTTAATATATTTTAGTTCTTTTAAGAAGATTTATTTAAATAAGTTTTATTTTTCCTAACCCCGAAGGGCTATTGCCATCACCCGAATCAAATAAGAATAGGCTCCGGCGACCCCTCGAGATTTGGAAGAAAAAATATTAGTTTACAGAAATCATGTGTGTTAAGAAAAAAGTCTGGGTCCTAGGACCTGCTGACATGGGTAAACAACTGCCACCAACACAGTGGCGACAAATAAAACATCTCGGGACCGCCGTTTATCCAAACGGCTCCCGCCACAGATGAACGATCAAATACATCTACCAGACTCCACTCTGCTCCCAAGCACGAGTGTAAAAAGCATCCCACACTAAAAGAATCCGACCACTCGGCCCACTACCCGGGCGAGTAGAACACTAAGTCCAGGAGGAATAAAAGTGTGGATGTCTAGAGCAGAATAAACCTAGCCCAGTTGGAGTTTTCTAAAGTCTGGCTGAACATGCTGCATATGACGGGGGTGCTAGGTCAAGTTCCAAGATAACATTAATTTAACAGATAATAGGAAACTAGAGATTGCATGATCATCAAGTAACACTAGAATTATCAGCTATCACTTTCTAGCATACTACACAAAGTGAAACTATCATGCACGGTCTACTATAGTAGATTTAATGAACGTTCCATAAGTCTTGGAGACAAGGCCACCCACCTGAAGGTGCACAACTGTCCAGGGTCATACAGATAAGAGGTCCAGAAACAGCCAAACGCAGTATCCTCCAAGCTAGCAACACTGTAGTAGTGCTCACGAAGTCCTGGTCACAAGCATAATCCAAAATTTACACATAATCCACTCAAATCCAAGTTCCCAAAAATTCTGCATGAACAGTCCCCTTAACACGAAATTGTCACCTGAAAATCATTTTCTAAAAATTCCGATAAAAATATGACGGCGATCCTCGCGAAGTGTAGATGTCGATAGGCTCTTGAATTGTCCAAAACCGATGTCCGGATGATGAGATAAAAATCCATGAAGTGGGTGCTGTCCAGGAATCTCACAGCAAAATAGAGGCTCAGTAAAGCCTCAAAAAACTGTGCCAATAATCCAAATCTAGCCGAACACTCAACACAAAAGTCGAAGACATACCTCTCGTGAATCCAACGCCGCACAAATCGTCCAAAAAGACTATTGGGGTAGCTCTGTGGAACTCTCAGACCGAAAAGCGACGATAACGGCCTCTAACTGTAAATCGTCGCACTGCGCTACGATGCCGGAAACGTCGTCGCCGT
>JAQOTM010000147.1:257921-344127 GCA_029168755.2 Tillandsia fasciculata | reverse complement strand
GAAGAATGTTTGATTCAACTAGCTCTCTAAGAAAATGATATCTAAGTTCAATATGTTTTGTTCTAGAGTGCAACACAGGGTTTTTAGAAATGTTAATAGCACTAGTGTTGTCACATAAAATGGTTACCGAAGATGTTGAAATCCGGAAATCGCTCAACACGCTTTTCATCCACAATTGGGTTGAACAACTTCCTGCAGAAATGTACTCCGCTTCGGCAGTCGAGAGTGCTATGCAGTTCTGCTTTTTACTGTGCCATGCAACAAGGCAATGGCCAAGATAGAAGCATGCACCACTCGTGCTTTTCCGGTCATCCACCGATCCAGCCCAATCGGCATCTGAGTATCCAACAATATCCAAAGTCGTTCCCATAGGATACCAAATTCCGAAATTGATTGTACCTTTGATATACCGGATGATCCGTTTCACCGCTTTCAGGTGAACCTCCTTCGGTGCTGATTGATATCTCGCACAAATCCCAACACTGAAGGATATATCCGGGCGACTAGCCGTGAGATATAGTAGACTTCCAATCATACTGCGATACAGTTTCTCGTCTACATTCTCACTATGTGATTCACTTCCAAGTCCCTTATGGCTAGTTCCCATTGGAGTCGGAAAATCCTTAGAATTTTCAAGATCAAACTTTTTGACCAACTCCAGTGCATACTTGGATTGACACAAGTGAATTCCTTCATCGTTTTGTTTAACTTGTAATCCAAGAAAATAAGTCAATTCGCCCATCATGGACATCTCAAATTCGCTTTCCATGGTCTCCGCGAATTTAGAAGCATCATTATCTCTTGTTGCTCCAAAAACAATGTCATCGACATAGATTTGAGCAACTATGAAATTGTTTTGATAATGCTTCACAAAGAGAGTCCTGTCAGCTCCCCCTCGAGTGTAGCCCTTTTCCAAAAGGTGCTTTGTCAACCTTTCGTACCATGCTCGCGGTGCTTGTTTCAGACCGTAAAGAGCCTTTTTCAGACGAAAAACATGGTTAGGTAGTTTATGATCCACAAAACCTTTCGGTTGAGCCACATAAACTTCCTCATTTAAAAACCCATTTAAAAAGGCGCTCTTAACGTCCATTTGAAATAATTTGATTTTAAAATGACAAGCAATCGCAAACAATATACGAATGGACTCGAGTCTAGCTACAGGGGCGAAAGTTTCATCAAAGTCTATACCTTCTACTTGAGAGTAGCCTTGAGCAACTAACCTTGCTTTGTTCCTGATGATAGTACCTTCTTCATTTTTCTTGTTCTTGAAGATCCATTTGGTACCTATCACATTGTGTTGCTTCGGAGGCTTCGTCAATTCCCAGACTTTGTTTCGCTCGAATTGATGGAGCTCTTCCTGCATTGCTTTAATCCAGTAATCATCTTGGAGAGCTTCATCAACATTCCTTGGTTCGATTTGAGATACATAGCATGCAAATCCGCAAACCAATTGTCTCCGTGTTCTAACTCCTTCTTGTGGATCTCCAATGATGTTCGATTCAGGGTGATCCTTGGAGATGCGTAACGTTTGAGGTAGAGGAGTAGGCGGAGGTACACGAGATGATTCCTGCACATCAGATAAGCTTGAAGAACCGTTAGATGCATCATTATTATCGAAAGAATTGTTAGAAGAAGATGCATTAGCAGGTGTATCATCATCAAGAGAGATATCGAGGGTAGATTTTTCAGATTCAAAGTGAAAAGCTTCATCTACCTTAACATTTATCGATTCTACGATCGTCTTAGATTCTAAGTTAAAAACTCGATATGCTCTGCTGTTTGTAGAATAACCTAAGAAAATCCCTTCGTCACTTCGAGAGTCAAATTTTCCAAGATTCTCACGATCACGTAAAATAAAACACCGACTCCCAAAGATACGAAAATATTTGATGTTAGGTTTTCTACAAAACCAAAGTTCATATGGTGTATTCAAAGTCCCCGGGCGCAAATACACGCGATTAATAACATAAACAGCAGTGTTCACCGCTTCAGCCCAAAAATAAAAGGTAAGTTCCGGCTGTGAAGCATAACACGTGCCATTTCCTGTACGACCCTGTTTTTGCGCTCGACTACACCATTTTGTTGAGGTGTGTAAGGTGCGGAGAATTCATGTTTAATGCCATTAGAAGTGCAAAAATCAATGAATTTGGAATTTATGAATTCCCCACCTCTATCACTCCTAACTCGAGTAATCCTTTCATTCTTTTCAATCATAATACGATTGCAGATTTCGAGAAAAGAATCAAAAGTATCAGCTTTTTCTTTTAAAAATGCTACCCAAGTATATCTAGAAAATCATCAACCAATAAGAAAATATACCATTTACCTCCCAGAGATGGTTGACGAGTTGGCCCCATTAAGTCCATATGCAAAAGTTCCAAAGGCCGTTTTGTACCTATGTGGTTCAAGTTCTTGTGTGCAGTCCTAGACTGTTTTCCCTTTTGGCAACCGCCACACACAAGGTTTTGTTCAAAAGAAAGTTTCGGAACCCCCTTGACCACATCTTTGTTTGAAATTCTAGCAAGTTCCTTAAAGTTTATGTGACCTAGCCTTTCATGCCAAAGTGTTTCATTTTTCAAAGATGCTAGGTTACATTTTTCAGAAATCTTAGAAGGAACTACATAACAATTGTTTTCTGATCTAACCCCTTTAAAAAGAAAGCATGGTTCTGTCAGTTACAGTGCATTTATCAGATGAAAAATTAACTGAATAACCACTATCACAAAGTTGACTTATGCTTATGAGGTTAGTCTTAAGGCCATGAACAAATAACACATTATCTAGAACCGGGCCATCTGGAATAGCTACCGTTCCCTTTCCAACAATTTTGGAAGACCGACCATCTCCGAAAACAACAAGTCCTCCGGAGTTTTTCTCAAATGTTTGAAAACAGTTTTTGTCACCGGTCATATGACGGGAACACCCGCTATCCAGATACCAAGACGAACTATCATATGCATGCAAGGAAACATTGGTAGCAAGACAAGGGAAAATTTCACCTTTGCGCACCCAAACCTTTTTGGAGTGCGTCGGTAATGATCGTGAAGTTGATTTCCTAGGTGAGAGCGTCTTGCTTGAAGAATTGCTGCTCCTTGATGATGTCGTCTTGAGCGGTGTACTACCAAGGCTCTTTTCCTTCAATGATTTGCAGTTGATTTCTGAGGAATAGCCTTTTGGTAGTCATTGCAAGAGGTGCTTGAGGTGTGCGTTTGGCTTCCATCTTGCAATTTCTCCTTATGTGCCCTGAAATGCCACAACGAAAACATACCTTAATTCTTGTCGATTCCGAGGAGGATGTAGTAGGCTTGTTGTCGTTGCTTGTCGTGAATTCCGGTGTCGGAGGAGGAGATACCGACTGAGGCACAAATACTGTCCCACTCGAACTTGGAATGTCTCCAGTTTGAGTGTATCCGAGGCCGAACTTATTTCTTTGACCAAGACCAAGAAGTCTGTCCAACTTACTCCTTCCAGAAGAAAATCTCTTTAAGTCATCCTTCAGTTGGCGTATGGTCTCCGTCATTTCCAATTTTTCCTGTCGAGCCTCGCCGTTGAGCTTCAAGAAGTAATTCGCTTTGTTCACCATATCCATATAATTCTTCTCGATTGCTCATTGGACTCTTGAAGGGAAACATTTGTTTTAATCAGATTATCCCTTTCCACTTCAAGATCGGTTGAGAGAGAGGTTACCCTTTTTACTTCTTCTTCGAGATCCTGCAATCTCCCTTTCAACCCCTTGTTTTGCTTAGCCAGTTTCTTTGAATCCCTCAAAAGTCTGTGGTAGGCTAGAGCAAAATCTTCACCTTCAGAATCATCTGATTCATCGTCCGTTGCAATCTTTTCAACAGGGAGGAGTTGGACAAGGAATCGGATGTACTTGCCATTAAGCACATGAAGGGTGAAGATGTAGTGGACGCGTGGAAAGCTGTCGCGTTGTCTTCTTCATCACTTGAGGATGACTCATTTGACGTGGAGTTGTCATCCCAAGTAACGACTTGCATCGCTTTCTTCTTTGCCGGATTCTTGTTGGGACACTCCGTTGCAATGTGGCCGTAGCCTCGACATTTGAAGCACTGAACTTGTCCCTCAGAACTTTTCTTATCCTTTGAGAAGTTCTCTTGCTTTCTTGACTTGTAACTTGAAGAACCCTTGCCTTTCTTCGACTTTCCGAAGGATGGAGTTTTGCTTGAATTTCCCCTTCGAAAGTTGCGGCGAAACTTCCTTGTCAAGAGAGCGAGCTGCTTCTCAAAGTCCTCCATAGAAAGGTTCTCGTCGTCGTCCGAGGAGGATGAATCCGCGTCTTCTTCTTTAGTTGATTTCAATGCGTAACCTGAAGACTTAGAAGAGGATGCCTTTCCAGAAGAATAGTTAGTAGGAAATGTCATTTCATAAGTTTGTAAAGCACCTACTAATTCTTCTACACGCATTTCGTCCGGGTGTTTAATTGTTTCAATGGCTGCGACCTTCGGGCGAAATCGTTCAGGAAGAGTTCTTAGAATTTTTCTTACAACTTTAAATTCTGGAATCTTCTCTCCCAAGTTAGCACATGAGTTTACGATGTCTTGCAATCGTGTGTAATAGTCAGTGAAAGATTCATTCTCTGCCATAGAGATAGAGTCAAACTTGCTCGTAAGCATTTGCAGTTTCTGAATCTTCACTAGGTTAGTTCCCTCATGCGTAACTTGAAGAACATCCCAGATTTCTTTCGCAGTCTCACATGCCGAGACGCGAGAGAACTCAGTTTGTGACAAAGCATTAAATAGAGCATTAATCCCTTTGCCATTGTAAGAAGATAGTCTATCTCTTCCTTGGTCCATTTCGACCTAGGTTTTAAGGTGCGAACATCATCTAATAATTTCAGTTGGATTAGACCATCCTAATTCAATTGATTGCCACACCCTTTCGTCGATGGAAATTAAAAAGGCTTTCATCCGTACTTTCCAGTACGCATAATTTGTTCCATCAAAGAAAGGGGGTCGATTGATGTTTCCACCTTCAACCATTGTTTACAACCCTATTCCCGCTCTGATACCACTTGTTGGGTTATGTTAATATGGATCTAAATAGGGGAAAAAACACCTAGAGGGGGGTGAATAGGTGTAAACAATAAACACTCAAAAAATCATTGCGCAATAAAACCCAATGCGGAAAAATAAAAGAACACGCAAGATTTTTACGTGGAAAAACTCCAAACCGGAGTAAAAAACCACGGGACCGATAACACGGCGAAATCCACTAGAATTAACACACGTACAAGGTGATATAACGTACTCACAGACGACTCAACCTTTTACCATACGCTCCTAGTAGATCTTCTCCGCTCGCTCCACGACGCTTCTCGAATCCACGATCCGCGCCCAACGCTGAATCCACAGCGTCCAACGTCGAGTCCACGACGTCCGACCGAATCCACGGTCTTCACCCAATAGCACGCTTCGAATCCACGAACGTACCTCGCTCCGAATCCACCTTGCACCTTGAATCCACAAGGCCACGCGAGTCCACGCGCCGATTTTGGGTAAATCGTTGTTTGTTTTGGTGGTGATGATCCGCCGAATACTTAGATTAAAGATAGATCGGAAATACCATCTAAGTATTCATTGATTTGATTCTACTCAAAATGTGAGTATGGAAAACCTAGAATCAAATCAATCAATATAGATGAAGAAACATAGAATAAATCTATTGATTTCCTTTCTTCTCTATATGTGGATTTTTCTTTTCGGCTATTTTTTTCTGTAATAGCGGATGCCCTAGAAATGAATATAGGGCCTATTTATAGGTTAGAAACCATTGGAAGAAGATAGGATCAAAAACAGCCTTTTCTGGAAATTTTACCGACGGCGATCCGGATTGGAATTGGCGATCCGGATTGCAGAAGCAAGAAAGACGATTTCCAGAAAAATGCCTGTTCGGGATCCGGATCGTAAGTCCGATCCGGATCGTTCATACAGTTTTACCAGAACATCAATGTTCGGGATCCGGATTGCAATTCCTGATCCGGATCGAGGAAGCAAACAGGTAAAACTAGTGTTCGGGATCCGGATCAGAGGATGCTGCGATCCGGATTGAACCAGTGTATGAACAAACACCCTTCGGGATCCGGATTGCCGAGCACGATCCGGATCCTGAACATGTCCCATGTCCAGTTTTTGATGTTTATGCAATTAAAAATTCTTCCAGGTGTTTCTACACTATAAGAAGTATTCGGATCATCAAAAATCTTTAGTTAAACGTACCTGATCCTTTTGAATTCTTCTTTCTTGAGATTGAGGTATATGATCCAAAGTTTCTTCATCTTCAATCTTCAAGACTTAATACATTCACGAAATACGCCAACTCAAATTCCGTAACACAATAAAACCCAATGCGGATAAAATAAACACGTAAGATTTTACGTGGAAAAACTCCAAACCAGAGTAAAAAACCCACGGGACCGATCACACGGCGAAATCCACTAGAATTAACCACGTACAAGGTGATATACCGTACTCACAGACGACTCGACCTTTTCCATACGCTCCTAGTAGATCTTCTCCGCTCGTTCCGCAACGCTTCTCGAATCCACGATCATCGCCCAACGCCGAATCCACGGCGTCCAACGTCGAATCCACAACGTCCACCGAATCCACGGTTTTCACCCAGTAGCACGCTTCGAATCCACGAACGTACCTCGCTCCGAATCCACGAGAGCGGTTGCACCTTGAATCCACAAGGCCACGCGAGTCCACGCGCCGATTTTGGAAAATCGTTGTTTTTGTGGTGGTGATAATCCGCCAAATACTTAGATTAGAAATAGATCGGAAATACCATCTAAGTATTCATTAATTTGATTCTACTCAAGATCTGAGTTTGGAAAACCTAGAATCAAATTAATCAATATAGATGAAGAAACATAGAATTAAATCTATTGATTTCCTTTCTTCTCTATATGGATTTATCTTTTTGTTTTTTCGGCTTCTACCGATCTAATTTTTGTCTACCCTAAAATGAATCGTAGGGTCTATTTATAAGTTAGAAACCATTGGAAGAAGATAAATATAAAAAACTAACCATTTCTGAAATTTTACAGGACGACGGTCCGGACTGGAATTGGCGGTCCGGACTGTCTCAGCGAAACAGACTATTTCCAGAAAAGGGGACATTCGGGGTCCGGACTGAGATCCACGGTCCGGACTGTTCACGCAGTTCAACAATTTCCACGTTCGGGGTCCGGACTTAAATTCCAAGGTCCGGACTTAAAAACTGCGCATGAACAAACCAACGTTCGGGGTCCGGACTGAAATTCCAGGTCCGGACTTGAATGCTGATGAATCAGCCTCTGTTCGGGGTCCGGTCTGTAATGCCCGGTCCGGACTCTGAACAGGTAAAATGTCCAGTTTTTGATTTTTTATGCATTAAAAATTTATCCAAGTGTTTCTACACTATAGCAAGTATTCGGATCACCAAAAATCTTTAGTTAAACGTACCTGATCCTTTTGAATTCTTCTTTCTTGAGATTGAGGTATATGATCCAAACTTCTAATCTTCAATCTTCAGACTTAGACACTTTCACGAAATAGCCAACTCAAATTCCGTAACAAGTAGCTGGACTTTTATTGTACCCCTTTTGTATCTCAGACTACATTAGTTTACTTTTGGACTGGCTTTAGCCAGCTGGTTGTATATTTATGGTGAGCTGGGAGTATATTGTACCTTTATGTCAGCTTGTATTTATTTCAGTCTGAGATTACTTTTAGTTCTATTAGTTCAGCTCTATTTATGCTCTTTTATTGTATATTATCTATCTGAGCAGGTTACCAGCGCTTCGTGTACATGGAAAATTCCGTGTGCACGGCGGATCTGTTGGCGGGCCCCGGTTCTGGTTTACACCCGGGGCGTGACAGATTAAGTTGGTATCAGAGCTTAGGGATAGGTCAGTTGGGACTTAGGAAACCCTAGGCTTTTGGCAGACCCTAGGATGATAGGGCGTGAGAGACGTGACACTTTGCGAAAGTCGTTGATTTATTTATTGGACTCTTCCAGTGAGTGAAGAGGGATCGACATACCCAATTTCTGGTGAACAGTTATGTTGGCTGCAGACAACATAAAGTCACAGAAATATGGGGATGTCTTTGACTTTCGCTAGATTGGGTCGTGTGGGGTTTTGTTGCTGATTTGTGCCTTTTTGTGACAGTATGTCGCCCCTCGTCGTTTTTTGTTTTTCCGCCGGGGGTATCCCCACTCCTTCTGAGGAGCTCGAGCAGGCTGTATCAGCCGAGCTGTGGGAAATTCGGGCCTTGGTGACCCATTTGGGCGAGGAGCTTTCGACAGGACCAGCGCCTGGAGCAGCTACTGGCGCAGAGAGGTGATTCGGCAGTCGGAGAGAGGGCCAGGCTTCAGAGCAGTGTTTAGAGAGGAAACGCCCAGCCCCGGATGTTGTTGGACAGGCCAGTTTTTCTAAAACGGCCACGGTTTCGCGGCAGGTGTGTTTTCTGTAGAGGACGGCATCCCTCATGTACCTGTGACTTGAGGCGGGGTCGATGCTTCCGATGTGGACAGTCTGGCCACGTTGAAGCTTCGTGCCCCCTTTCGACCTTAGTACCACCTTCTTCAGCGTTGGCCTCTATCGCATCCTAGCAGAGATCTCAGCAGCAGCGGCACGACACGACCATTGCAGGCTCCCAGCAGTTGTATTTTCTGTGGAGGTCAGCATCTTCCCGGCACCTGCGACCAGCGGTGGGGTCGCTGCTGCTATAGGTGTGGACAGCCTGGGCACATCAGAGTTGCGTGCCCCTCGGGGACGGCTGTGGCACCTACTTTAGTGACCGTTCCTACTACTTCCCAGCTACGACCGGGAGCTTCACCGACAGGTCTCCAGGCAGACCGAGTTTCGCCTCCACACCCTTCTGGTGAGACACAGCCGTTGTTGAGCGGTCAGGATAGCTTAGCGCAGGCGGGGATTCTACTACAGCTGACCGTGTGGTGGCAGGTATGGTTTATTTCTGGCATTAGGACTCGTACTTTATTTGATACTGGAGCATCGCATTCTTTCATTAGTAGATCATTTGCATCATTACATGGGTTAGAGGTAGGACTTTTGCCACGTGCACGAGAGGTTCAGATTCCCGATCACACTTTGCACGTGGAGGAGTGTTGTTGGTCCTGCCCGATGCAGATCGAGTCCTGGATTATGCCAGCAGACCTGTTGGTCTTGAGACAGCTGAGGGACTTTGATGTGGTTCTCGGGATGGACTGGCTGGCTCGGTATTTCGCGACTATTGATTGTGCCGAGAGGACTGTCACTTTTAGAGAGCCAGGCCAGGAGATGTTGTATATCGGGGATGTCAGAGTGCTTTCTTTGCCTCTATGGTTTCGACTTCCCGAGCGAGGCGGATGATTCATCGAGGATGTGTAGCCTTTTTGGCTAGTGTTGTTGAGGGGCCTACGGCGGCACCGGGACTCGGGGATATTCCTATTGCCCGCGAGTTTCGGATGTTTTTCCACCTGAGCTGACTAGTATGCCGCCAGACAGAGAGATTGAGTTTGTGATTGACGTAGTTCCAGGAACTGCGCCAATCTCTAAGGCTCCTTATCGGATGGCACCGGCTGAGCTGCGAGAGCTTAAAGCACAGCTGCAAGATTTGATGGATAAGGGCTTTATTAGACCAAGTGTGTCGCCTTGGGGAGCGCCGGTGCTATTCGTGAAGAAGAAGGATGGGTCACTTCGACTGTGTGTGGACTATAGGGAATTGAATAAAGTGACCATCAAGAACAAGTACCCTTTGCCGCGCATCGACGATCTCTTTGATCAGCTGCAAGGGTCTTGTGTATTTTCCAAGATTGATCTACAGTCTGGTTATCACCAATTGAAGGTGAAGGCCGAGGATATTCCTAAGACTGCTTTCAGATCACGGTATGGGCATTATGAGTTTACAGTTATGCCGTTTGGATTGACTAATGCCCCTGCCGCCTTTATGGACTTGATGAACAGGATATTTCAGCCCTTTCTGGATCGTTTTGTGGTGGTGTTCATTGATGATATCCTTATTTACTCCCGAAGCGAGGCCGAGCATGAGGAGCACTTGAGAACTGTGCTACAACTTCTACGAGATAAGAAGTTGTATGCCAAGCTGGCAAAGTGCGAGTTTTGGCTTCGGGAGGTAGCTTTCTTGGGCCATGTGATCTCCGCCGCTGGTGTGGCTGTAGACCCGGCGAAGATTGAGACAGTTCGTGATTGGCCCCGACCGACGACTGTATCAGAGGTGCGCAGCTTCATGGGGTTAGCTGGTTATTATCGTCGGTTTGTGGAAGGCTTTGCGAAGCTTTCCACACCCCTCACTCGATTGACGCGTAAAGGGGTTAAGTTTACCCGGAATGAGGACTGCCAGAGAAGCTTCGAGGAGCTGAAGGACAGACTGATGACTGCTCCTATCCTTTCCCTTCCTGTTATGGGAAAAGGATATGTGATCTACAATGACGCATCGCACAGTGGACTCGGTTGCGTGTTGATGCAGGATGGGAGGGTAATTGCTTATGCATCGAGACAGCTCAAGGATTACGAGAAGAATTACCCTACCCACGACTTGGAGCTCGCTGCCGTGGTGTTTGCACTGAAGCTTTGGCGCCATTACATGTACGGAGAGCATAGTGAGATCTACACCGACCACGAGAGTTTAAAGTATCTGTTCTCTCAGAAGGAGCTGAATTTGAGGCAGCGCAGGTGGTTAGAGCTATTAAAGGATTATGATGTGGACATTCTTTACCACCCAGGCAAGGCTAACGTGGTCGCTGATGCATTGAGCAGGAGAGCTGTACAGAGTTTGTCTATGTTGATCACTGACCAGGCGCCGCTATTAGAGGAGATGAGACGGCTCGAGTTAGAGGTGGTATCCTCTGGGGTCTCTGCTAGACTGATGTCTTTGGTCGTGCAGCCCACTCTGCTGGAGAGGATCCGAGAGAGACAGAGTGAGGACCCCTATTTGACCAGGATTAGAGATCAGATTCCGAGTGATCGATCAGGGGATATTTCAGTTGATGCTGCGGGAGTACTAAGGTACAGGGACCGAGCATGTGTGCCAGTGGATGCTGAGTTCAGAGAGCAGATATTGAGAGAGGCCCATTATACACCTTACACCCTTCATCCTGGGGGGACTAAGATATATAAGGACCTCAAGGCACACTTCTGGTGGAATGGCATGAAAAGGGATATTGGGAGGTTTGTGTCTCAGTGTTTAACTTGTCAGCAGGTAAAAGCTGAGCATCGAGTGCCAGCTGGCAAGTTACAAAGTCTTCCAATTCTCGAGTGGAAATGGGACCACATTACGATGGATTTTGTGGTCAGATTACCGAGGGCACAAGGAGGTGCAGATGCTATCTGGGTAGTGGTGGATCGACTTACCAAGTCAGCGCACTTTTTGCCTATACAAACTACTTGGCCACTCGAGCGACTAGCCCAGTTATACTTGGACGAGATAGTGAGGTTACATGGGGTGCCAGCTTCCATAGTATCAGATAGAGACCCGAGGTTTGTTTCGTGATTCTGAAGGAGTTTACAGACTACCTTGGAGACTCAGCTCAGATTTAGTACAGTTTTCCACCCATAGACTGATGGACAGTCAGAGCAGACGATTCAGATCCTTGAGGATATGCTGAGGGCTTGTGTCCTGGATTTTGGCGGTGGATGGATTCGACACTTACCATTGGCTGAGTTTGCGTACAACAACAGCTTTCAAGCGAGCATCCAAATGGCTCCGTTTGAAGCGTTGTACGGACGTAAATGTCGATCACCGCTATATTGGAGTGATGTGGGGGAGAGAAGGACTCTGGGACCAGATTTGTTGCTAGAGGCAGAAGAAAAGGTCAGAGTGATTCGACAGCACCTTCAGATAGCTCAGAGTCGACAGAGGAGCTATGCTGATGTTCGGCGACGAGACTTAGAGTTTCAGGTGGGAGATCATGTATTTCTGAAAGTCTCGCCGTCCAAAGGGATAAGGAGGTTTGGCATTCGCGGGAAACTCAGTCCCCGATACATTGAACCCTTTGAGGTATTAAAGCGTATCGAGCCAGTTGCTCACCGACTTGCACTTCCCCCGAGACTTGCTGGTGTCCATGATGTGTTCCATGTTTCTACTCTGAGGAGGTACGTCTTCGACCCATCGCACGTCATCGACTTCATACCGCTTGAGATCAGCGAGATTTTGAAGTACGAGGAGCGCCCACTGTGGATTCTGGATCGAGAGGTGTGAGAATTGCGCAGTCGGGCCATTCCCTATGTGAAGGTCCTTTGGAGCTATCATGACGAGCGCGAGGCTACTTGGGAGCTGGAGTCGGAGATGATAGACGCCTATCCCTACCTGTTCGAGGCTCAGGATTGACGTATGATTTTCGTTTCGAGGACGAAACTTTTGTTAGTGGGGGAGGATGTAGTGGTCCAGGATTCCGTATAGTTTTTTCCGTGAATCCTTGGTGTGAAACACCTATCATTGGTGTATTAGGCCCACAGGGCATCAAAGGGATGCTACGGATGGACACAGTGTGGTATTTACTGTTGGTTTGGCCTTCGGCGGTATTTGCCGAATTTTAGAGAAGGCTTTGGGCCAAACGGAGGCCGTATTTGGATTCAGCGCAGAAAAACGCTTGAAAACAGCTATTTACTTATTTATTTTGGAGTCCGGATGCCCAAAAACGGACCCCCGGAAGTTTTCTGCGCAAAATGGTGCATGGGGGGAGCCGTGGACCAGCCCGGGACACGTGGCAGGCTCTTATTGGGCCGGCGCGCCACTCTCGGTCCACGGAAAGGGCCGCACGGTGGACCGGCGGGCCACGTGGCTACACGCGGTTGGCCCGGTGCAGTGCGCTTGGCGCGCGGGGGTAGGCGCGGGCAGCTCGGGCAGGCCGGGCAGGTGTGGAGCGTGCGCGGTGCACGGTGGACCGGGGCGCGCCACGTGGCGGCCCCGGATTGGCCGGCCCATGTGCGCGTGGCGCACGCAGCACCGCGCGGCGGCGGCCGTACGCGCACGTGGGCGGCGCACCGGCCGACCGGCGCCGTGTCGGGCGGAGCGGCGCACGCGGCGACACGTGTCGCCGCACTATTGGCGGGCGCGCCCACCGCGCCGCTAATCACGGGGGACGCGTGGCGCTTCCCCGTTGGGCCCGCACGGCTGCCGCCTGTTTGGCGGACACGTGTCGGGCCCTGGGCCGGGTCGGACGGCCGGTTGGACGCGGCGGGATCCCGTGCGCGAGTTGGGCTGGGCTGGGCCGCACTGTGCGCGCCCGAAAATTCTTGGGCCGGGCCGCACTGTAGCCGCCCGAAAGTGGCCGGGCTGCACTGTAGCAGCCCGAAACTGGGGACATATTGGGAATTTTCCCAATTGTTCTAATGGGCCTATATAAAGGCCTCCCTCCCTTCTTTTTTTCTGCTTTTTCGAGAGATAGAGAGAGAATCAGAGAGAGACCATTGAAGAGAAGTTTTTCATCTCCTTATTTTCTACCTCCTGGTGCGTTCCCAGATTTTCTGGAAGTTCGACAGCGGCGATCCGGATTTTACCGTGTGCCTCGTTTTCCCCCCAATCTTGGCCCGTTATCGTCGCATTTTAGTCCGAGGAGTCCCCTGCGCAGTACAGGAGTCCTTTTTTGACGATTTTTTCGCCGGTGTGTTCCTAAGAGGTAGGGCTTCGTTTTCCGTGTTGGTGGTTTCTCTGGATTCCGATTCCTTGGCATGATTCCCGAGGTGTTTTGACCCCCTCTTTTGCTGTTTGGGTTTTTGGACAGCGGCAACTTTGACGATTTGTTTCTTGGCGTAGAAATATCAGATCGAGGCGATTCAAGAGTCGATTTTGGGCTACTTTTCGCGAGGAACGCAACCGTGATTTTTCTGGGATTTTTGAAGCTCGGAACAGAGGTGAAATTCCTCGTTTTGCGTGCTGATTATAAAAACAGCAAAATCTGTTTTGAGACTTGTAGTTTTTACATCGTGTACACTTATGTGATGTTGTAGGATACTGTTTCAGCTGACGGTGTGCTTAGAGAACAGCGGGTATTTTCTTGGTGTGTTGTACATGCTTTTCGAGGTGGGCGGTTGTGTTTTCCTCTTTGTTGACATGCTCACTAGGAGTATTAGAGTTCCCCAATCTTATATGTGACAACTAGCTATTAGTATGTGAACCTATTGCATTGGCCCCCTAAATTAATGGATAGCTTCTATGTGATAAATCTGGGACAATAAAGTTGGACAATTGCTATATCTTAATCCGCATGCAAATAAGTAACCCAATAATATTTTAAAATGATTCTTTGCAAGAAACTTTAGTCACTTCTCTAACGCTTTTTAAAAGAACAATTGCATGCTTATTTGGACATCTAGTTAGGCCACTATTTTACTGCAGTACTATATTATGGGATTTGACTTAGGAGAAAACATGTTTTATTGTTATTCTTCTTTTATCGATGCATGATGCTCGAGTCTGATCGGGATGTTGGGATAGTGTAGTTGGACCTTGAGTCTGGGACAGTTTAGACTCGTCTTGGGGATTGTGGGGCATAGTGGCAACCGCGGACGTGAGGCGGTTGGCCAGATGTTTTATCAGATTGGGATTTATGGGTTAGTGCGGCAACCGCGAACAGTAGGTGGTTGACCGGATCTTGATCATTTTATCCGATTGTGGGTTGTGGGTTATTGCGGTGACCGCGGACTTTGGGCGGTTGACCGGATGTTACCATTGCATCAGATTGGGTATCAGATTTCTCCAGTGGATGGTGTTTCCCACTTTTTGAGTGCTATCGCACCAGATCAGGGTTTCATTAGTGGACGGAGTTTCCCACTTTGATTATAGTCATGATCCAGTCCTGCTATTGTGAGACATTGGTTACAGAGATGCTTGATACAGAGGTACTTTACTCGTGTGGGTCGCTCCCCTCGAGTGCCACTCCGGAGTAGGCTTTACACCGTGCCGAGCGCCGGGCACCATGATGAGTTGCGAGTGATGACAGAGCAGGCAGTGCCAGTATTTCCTAGCCCTTTGATTGGGTTTTTTTGGGCAGTTAGCTTTATAGTTGCATATATATATATACAGTTATCTTTTGGCACTGCATTTAGAGGCATAGTAGTGGGAGTTTCCTTTTTCAGCAGTCTTTATTGCATACCACTGTTCTTTCCTTTTTGCCTCTTATAGTCCTAGTGGGTTTGTCAGCATTTGAGGTTTTACCCACTAGGGGAGGCTACTGGTTTATCTAGTAGTTCTCACCCCCATTGTTGTTTTCTGTCCTTTTCCCCTGTGTTTTGCAGAGTCGTCTATGGGAGCTGCTGGGCCTTCAGCGGCGGATCGAGGTAAGAGGATTGCGGACTAGCTAGATCATCTACCCCGACTGTGAGAGTAGCTTGACTTTTATTGTACCCCTTTTGTATCTCAGACTACATTAGTTTACTTTTGGGACTGGCTTTAGCCAGGTGGTTGTATATTTATGGTGAGCTGGGAGTATATTGTACCTTTATATCAGCTTGTACTTTATTTCAGTCTGAGATTACTTTTAGTTCTATTAGTTCTGCTCTATTTATGCTCTTTTATTGTATATTATCTATCTGAGCAGGTTACCAGCGCTTCGTGTATATGGAAAATTCCGTGTGCACGGCGGATCTGTTGGCGGCCCCGGGTTCTGGTTTACACCCGGGGCGTGACATTTACAGAGCGCACTGCAATGTGTTTTCCGATCACCAGAGCCTTAAGTACCTGTTCACATAAAAGGAGTTGAATTTACGGCAAAGGCGGTGGCTGGAGCTACTGAAAGACTATGACTTGTCTATCCATTACCACCCCGGAAAGGCAAATGTGGTGGCCGACGCCTTAAGCCGGAAGAGGCAGACAGGAGAAACGATGATGAGCGCCTTTACCCAACAGAATCGTCTAATTACGGAGTTCTCGCAATTGGGACTAGAGGTAGTGCCGGCGGGTACGATTACGCAACTCCTGTCCTTAGTTGTAGAGTACCGGGACCTTGTAGAGTGCACTGACCTCGCAAGATCGCGTGGTGCGGAGAAATCGCCTTGGGCGTGTTCCATATATGTTACAGATGAGTTCGGGTTGAGTCGGATCGACACGGAAGCCCCAGCTTGAATCGGAGTTTTCCGGGCATTGTGCGCCAATAGAGGACTGGTTTTGTTAGGCCCTCGACTCCACAGTTGTGCGCAAAAAAATTGGAAAATATTTGGAACATGTGTATTTTCAGATTACAGCGGAGTTCGGGAGGTTTCGGACTGATGCGGAGACCCCGAAGGCAAAAAGTGAGTTGGAGTTGGCATTTGAGGGATTAATTAATTAATTTAATTAATTTGTAATTTTAGCCTGTAAAGAAAGAAAGAGAAAAGAATGGATTTGAGATATTTGTTGGAGGGATTATTTTAGTTTATCTCTTCACAGCCGCCTTGCACCCAAGCCTCCTAATTAAGCCATCCTTAATTAGCCTCCACGTCACCTTCATCTCCTTCACCCTGCAAACAGAGGAAAGAAGTGAAAACAGAGGAAAGAGTGAAGGAGGGAAAAGAGAAGAAGAAAAAGAAGGAAATGAGAGAAGTGATTGTGTGGACCTGCTGCTATGAGCCAAGATGTAATGTACCAGATTTATGGTATATAAATAACATAAATAAAAATGGTATGAAATACTATTTTTATTGGATTCGGAGAAAAGTGCTAAATTATGGTTTATTCAAAATAGGGGAGAGTGTAGTACATCGATTTCTGCGAAAAGGCGAAGTTCAGCAAAAATACTTGTAACGCATTTCAAATGTAATTACAAGTGAGTTGGAATGTAAAGTACCGAATTTTCGGCACATAAATAAATATAATAAAAATAGTATGAAATACTATTGTTATGAAAGTTAGGGAAGTAAAGAATATGTGGACGCGAGTTGGGCCCAATTCGGGTTAAAATGTAGAGAGCTAAAAATTTATTGGAGAAAGGGGGTCCAGATTTTTAGTGGAAAATTCACAATGTCGGAAAATTCCGAGAAAATTACGGGAGCCCCGTAAATATGTTTTATGACCACAGAAAAAGTTTCGCGTTGATCGGATACCCGATAGTGAAAACGGGCTCCGCCAACAGTGTCGAAAAATTCTGAGAAAATTTGGGGAGCTTTGTAATTATGTTTTAAGGTCACAGTAAAAATTTCGGGTTGATAGGATATCCGGATTGCGAGAACGGGGTCCGCCAATGATTCTGGACACAGTGGGGCTTTGGTGGCCCAGAAATGGCCCAAACTGGAAATTTAAAATTTTCTGTGGTTAACTAGGCTGAAACGAAGCTGCCTGTCAAATTTGGACGGAAACGGACAAAAAACGAACAGAAAACAGGACAGAAAATGAGTTATTAGGACTTTGTGGATTATTTAATTAATTTTGGTTAATTAATTAGTGGGTGTTGGGGGCTTTAGTCTGGGAGGTTTGAAAGAAAAAGAATGAATTAGGGATGTTATTTGGATAAGGGAGTGGATCAATGTGATATGGGTAAAGTGTGAGTTGGATTTTTTATTTGGGTGCAATAAATGCTCCCAACCACTCCCTGCTCCTCCCCTTAATTAGCCCGTAGCTAATTAAAAAGGCCACCTCACCACTTCTTCTTCTCCTGCAAGCAGAGGAAGCAAATGAAGCAGAGGAAATGTACGAAGGGATGAAGAAGAAGAGAAGAAAGGAGGAAGATGGAGGAGAAAGATGGAATAAGAGAGTTTTGATTTTGGGTTTGTGTTGGTTGGACCCTTGCGTGAAGCCGAGGAAGGGCGAACGGAGCGCGGCGCACGTCGAGCTCATCGAGGTAACCTGCTGTTTTTAGAGAGGGAGCTTGGCTTGCTTGGTGGACTGGTTGTCCACGGTTGGTGTGGCTGCAGGAGTTGGGGTGGAGGCCGCTCGGGTGCTGCAAGGGGCGCGCGAGCGCGCAGCGCGCGGCGCGGTAGCGGCTGTGCACTGCGGGCAGCGGCTGCGCTGCGCGCTGCTAGCGCGCGTAGCGGGCCGGGCTGCCGCGCGGCAGGCCCCGGCGCAGCGCGGCGGCGGCGGCATGCCGCAGCGCAGTGCGGTGGTGGCTGGGCGGCTTGCTGCGATGCGTGCGCAGGAATTTTTCCGCGCGGCGCGCGCGGCGTTTTCGCGTTTGGGCCGGATTTTCGCCGGCAATCGCAGGTGTGGGCCGTTCTTCTTTTCTGACCTTGGTTTTTTTCCCTGGGTTGGTGCAGCAGCACGATGCGCGCGGCGAGCTCGGTGCCGCGCGAACAGTCGGAGCCGACGGTGGACGGCGCGTAAATCACCATCTGAATGCGGGCCCGGATCAGTGATAATGTTAATGATGTTGATAATTATGATGACGATGAGGTTGTATGTGTATGGATATTATTTAAAGTGTGCTACAGGTAATGAGGTGAATTTAATTGGGCTTTGGATCTTTAATTTATTACTATGCTATTTGGGGCTTTTAAGCATATTGTGGGTAGATTTAAATGATCTATGGAAGTGAGCATTTATTTCTCTAAGCGTGCAGAAGTTATGTTGGATTTGTGGTATGTTATTGTTGGTGGCATGTAAAGTTGGATCTAAGGGATTGTGTATATGGAATTTTAATTAGTATATTTTGGAGCTTATAAAGGGGGGATTGTAGAGCTCTTGTGTAATGGTGTGTATGTGAGCATGCTGTTGATACTGTGAGAAGTATGGTTGTTGTGCATTGGAGTTTGTTTTAGTGTTATGTGAGTGACTCCTTGGAAGCAGTTTGTGCTGAAGCTTAGAGTTGTATGTGTTGTGGAGAATGCTGTAGAGGGCGTGTGTGTGTGTTGTGACTTAAGTGAATTGTGTAAGTGGATTATTAGAGTGTATTTCTGGCTCTAAGGTGAATTGATGTTCAAGTCAACATACTGTGGAACCTATGAGATGTTTTGTCACGCCCCGGGGTCGAAACTGCGACCCGGGCTCGCCAACAGATCCGCCATCTGTACGGAAACTGCCGTACAGACGAAGCGTCTAACCTGCAGAAAGGAACATCTACAGTATACAGATATCAGAGAGCTGAAAGTGAACAACTAAGAACTGTAATCCGAACACTGTACAACTGAAATAATACAATATCCATCTCCCAAATACGATCGTATAAAAATTCCTCTGATACAAAACTCAAAAGGGAGGTATCTCCAATAAATACATCAGTGTACAAACTCTCGATACAAGAATATCCTCACTACAACAGCCTCTCAAACTGTAAAAGTAAAATACAACTCTATACCTCACAACAAAGGTCTCTCAACAGGGTAAAAGAAGTAAACTAATCAACTGGAGCTCTCCTCTGAAGGGGTACAGCTACACTCCAACGACGGGTAGGGAACTAGCTCGCGACTCCCTCGCCTCGGTCCGAAGGATCAGCAACAGGAGCACAGGAACAGAAGAAGAAGTCCCTGGGGAAAAGACACCACGACGGGTGTGAGAACTACTTCCCACAGTAGTTCTCAGTGGGTGCCGTCAACAAGTCCAACGGTCTGCCCACCAAGTCTACCAGAGGTAAAAGATAACAGGCAAAGAAATCTGAACAAGAAAAGCTGGAACTACTCTACAGCTACCATGCCTCTATCTAGATACTCAAAAGTGGAACAGATGAAAGTAAATGAGACCACTCGCACCCAAGGTGCTCAATCGTCCCAATCGAACTGACTACCTCAAAGGTCCAGTCAAGCCCGCGCCTGTCGACTAGGAACGCTCCTGCCCACTACCACACATCCACATGAGGACGGGATTTACGTGGGGCGTCCTGTCCGACTAACTCATCCCTCGCGCAAAACTGCCTCAACAGGCCAACCATCGCATCCACAGCGGCATCTCAGGGGGCGCGGCCCCAACTGAGGAAAACGGCGCGGCATAGAGTAATCAACATTGGCATATGCAGGCTAGTCAAATCCACGCTCACTCTCAGAACGGTAGGACTCAAGATCCCCAAATATCTCGCATAACAGTCGGAGCACTCTCGACGACTCAGCTGATCGGCTAACTCGAAACACGAGACACTAGCCTCTCCAACAGCTCGCAGCACAAAGCTCACTGGCTGGAGATACTCCACAGCCAGGAACGACCCACAACTCAGGGTAACAAAACAGGTCGGACAACACTCAACGACCTGGGACCACCGTCAACCCCAACGGTTCCCAACAAGACGGACCGGAAGATACTCGACGGCCCGGGACTACCGTCTACTCAACGGCTCCCTCCTACGACAACGAAAAAGGAAACAAGACCTCTCGGGACTACCGTTTACCCAAACGGCTCCCCGCACAGATAAGCAACCCGCTACAACTACCAGACTCCACTCTGCTCCCAAGCAAGAGTGCAAAAGCATCCCACACTAAAAGCAAGTCCCGACCTCTCGGCCCACTACCCGGGCGAGAAAAACACTATGTCCAGGAATGAAAGAACAGTGTGGATGTCTAAGCATAAATAACCCTAGCCCAAGTGAGGGTTTTCTACTGGTCTGGTTACACATGCAACATATGACGGGGGTGCTAGGTCAAGTTCCAAGATAACTATATTAACAGATAATAAAAGGAATAACAATTCCTACAATCTAGCATGCTACACAATGAAATAACTATCATGCATAGTCCTACATCAGTAGAAATACTGTACAGTCCATAAAACTTGGAGATAAGGCCACCCACCTCGATTTGCCACCAATTGCTCGTAGACACTTGCAATTGGCCTCCACGCGATCCGCACGCAACGGGGCACGCCGCCGGAGTCCGCACGCAAAACGGAGCACGCCGCCGGAGTCCGCACGCAAAACGGAGCACGCCGCCGGAGTCCGCACCAGAAACGGAGTCTGCACATACAACGGTGCACGGTGTCAGGATCCGCACGCAAAACGGTGCACGGTGCCGGGATCCGCCGCAAAACGGGTCCGCACGCAAAACGGTGCACGTTGCCGGAGTCCGCACGCAAAACGGTGCACGGTGCCGGGATCCGCCCGCAAAACGGGGTCCGCACGCAAAACGGTGCACAGTGCCGGAGTCCGCACGCAAAACGGTGCACGGTGCCGGGATCCGCCCGCAAAACGGGGTCCGCACGCAAAACGGTGCACAGTGCCGGAGTCCGCACGCAAAACGGTGCACGGTGCCGGGATCCGCCCGCAAAACGGGGTCCGCACGCAAAACGGTGCACGTGCCGGAGTCCGCACGCAAAACGGTGCACGGTGCCGGGATCCGCCCGCAAAACGGGGTCCGCACGCAAAACGGTGCACAGTGCCGGAGTCCGCACGCAAAACGGTGCACGGTGCCGGGATCCGCCCGCAAAACGGGGTCCGCACGCAAAACGGTGCACAGTGCCGGAGTCCGCACGCAAAACGGTGCACGGTGCCGGGATCCGCCCGCAAAACGGGGTCCGCACGCAAAACGGTGCACAGTGGGTCAATAACAGTCTAAAAGGACACTCCAAAAACTGTACAAAAATACAGTAAAATACAAATGCGGGACTTACCTGACCGCGCCGCCGCCGCCAAATCGCTTCCATCGGAAGCCTTGCGCGTTCCACGAGGCCCGCGATGCAAAACGGCACCTCCCACAACCTCTTCCCTCACTCTCCCTCACTCTCGGGCTCCTCAGAAGAAAGAAAGGGAGAAAAAAAATGGCGCTTGCGGGGAGGAAGAAGAAGAAGAAAAGAGAAAGGGAGAGGGAGGCGGGTCCATGGTGCACCGGTCCACGGTGCACCGGCCGGTCCACCGCACCCGCCCGGGTGCACCCGGTCCGAGCAACGCGGTAGCGGGCCACGTGGCCGAATCCCCGCACGCCACGCGGGCGCGCAGCTCACGCGCCACACGGGCGCGTGACACCGCGCTGCCCACAGGCGCGGGACACGCGCCCGTGACACGGGCGTGCGCCCCAGCGCCCGCGCGGGCGCCAACGGGGGTCCGCCACGTGGCGGCCCCCCGTTGGCCCGCGCAGGGGTGCGCCTGCGCACCTGACGCGCGCAGAGGCGCGTCCCGTCACGCGGTCTCCTCGGGATCCGAGCCACGCACGCCTCGACTTGCGTGCCGCGCATGCCTCGATTTGCGTGCCGCTTCGCCTCGAAAAGCGCGCACACCTACCGGGCTCCAAAACCAACAAATAAATAGTCCATTCTTAGCGATTTCGCGCGCTGAATCCAAAAACGATGTCCGTTTCCCAAATTCTCGCCCGAAAAATTGCCGAATGTCCACTCGATCCGATTTCCGCGCCGGGTCCATTTTTAAAGTCCGATTTGCCAAATTCCAACTCTAAAAATTCCCGAAGGCGACCGGAGAGGTAAACTTTTATCCGGACTTCACCCGGAGTCTAATTTTGACATCTGAATCGCGCGAAATCACTTCCAAACACCCGACGGGTCCTCCAACTTCCCACGGGGTCTCAATTTAAGCCCGAAGTCCACCACTTGTGTCCAAATTGCGCGCAACCCACGCAGGCCTCCAGTGATGCAAGCAAATCCCAAATTGCATCACAAATTCATTTCTTGGGCCCGACACGCGCACAAACACTCCCAACGGCCACTAAAAGCTGCCCAACAACCAGCAACTCCTACGTCGGGGATTCCGGGACCTCACATCCTCCCCCACTAAAAGAAAGTTTCGTCCTCGAAACTAAATCAAGCCCATCAGGAGTCAAGAATACCATGGCTAGGTATCTAACAATACGCCTCCAGCTCCCCAAACTCCACTCGCTCCTCGTGATTACTCCGCAACAACAACAAGTACGGTATGACCCGATGTGCAATTCTCTCATCTCTCGAGCCAGAATTCGCAACGGGCGTCCATCGTACTCCACTAATCACGGATCTCAAAGGGCCAAGTAAAACACGGGCGAGGAAAACACATCCCTACTGAGCTGAGACGTGGAAAACCACAGGGCTCCTCACAAAGGCTGGGGGAAACGGGAAAACCACAAGTGTAACACGCACCAAACCACAACATGGTGCCAATCTCAACAAGACGACCCGCAGCATACCCGCACATTCATCCAATAAGGAAGGGAATCCAAAAAGCTGGGGTCTTCACTTGGTTACTCCCCGATCCGAACCCACTCGAGTGGACTACACAATTGCAGGCTACCATCAAAAGGGATCCTCAAAAGGCACAATCTCGTGCCGCAGTTGGTCGCTCAGCTCAACATGCTAGCAAAACCCCAACGGACCCTCGGGTCGAAGTCGATCCCTCAACTAAAAAGAACACCCTGACGGGAACAAACCGTCGGTGAACGGGACTGAAAACTGGCTCGCAAGGCAATCATAAAGCTGATGCCCAAACTCGCGATCAAAAGTCCGAAACATCCCCAAAAACTCTCACCGTTGTGTACCTACAACGTGGCATCACTGCCGTGCACCAACGGCGTGGCATCACTGCCGTGCATCAACGACGTGGCATCACCACCGTGTATCAACGGTGTGGCATCATCACCGTGTGCCAACGGTGTGGCATCACCACCGTGTATCAACGGTGTGGCATCACTGCCGTGCACCAACGGCGTGGCATCACCGCCGTGCATCAACGACGTGGCATCACCACCGTGTATCAACGGTGTGGCATCACCACCGTGTATCAACGGTGTGGCATCACTCAAGCATCAAGTCCTCAGATCCTCACAGTCCTATACCCTCGAAAAATTCCGGAGCGGAGGAAGGGCCAAAAGGTCAATAGGCAAAAACCAGGGCCCCAACTGCACAGGGCAGGACCAACAACACTCATCTATGTGTAACACGTGATCAGGTATCTGAACCTCACGGGCACAAGCTAAGGGTCCTATCTCAAGCCCATCCAGCAAAGCAAATGCCCTACAGAAGAAAAGAGTGCGATGCTCCGGTAACAAATAACGCTCAAGTGCGTGAAGGGGAGATAAGATTAAAAAACTGCCACCACGTGGCTAGCTGCCCCCGAATCCTCATCCTGTGCAACATAAGCGCTCTCGCTCGGGGGTGGTCGTCCGTCGGACTGCCGCGAAGAAGTGGCCCTAACTATCTGGCCACAACCTGTCGAAGCTCCGCCTGTCTGGAAGAGCGGAGGAGGAGGAGCCGAAGCTGCCAATGCGACTGATGACCCCGCTTTGGGACAAGACCATGATCTGTGCCCTGCCTGTGGTCACACTACGGCGCAGAATGCAGCCCACCACAAAAGACACAGTCATCCCGCTGCTGTTGCTTATGCATCGACTCTGGAGAACCTCCTGGTCTCTGTCTCCTCAAAGACTCACGACCCTCAGACTGGGATCGTGGCAGCCCCGGGGGTCTCGATCTATTCGACTGTCCAAACACAGGCGGCACTGGATGCCTCTCGCCGGAGCTGGTCCCTGGCGCTCCGTCTCTCTCTGACATGATCACTAATCCTCGGTCAACCCGCTAGGTATGCTCAATCGCTGCATCTAACGTTGGCACCCGCCGAGAATACACAAAGTGATAGCTAACCCGAGGCAGTCTTTTCTCAACTAGCTCAACCTCTTGGGCCTCAACCAGGCGACATGGGGTACACCGCTCGACAAATCGCAAAACTCGCGAACGTACTCCCAAAAGAGGTCGACTCCCCTGCTGCAGGAGTCTAAGATCCCCTGTCCAGTTTCTGCTTACACTGGCGGGTAAGAAGGCCCTGAGCCGCAAAGCATGAAACTGGTTCCAAGTCAACCACTGCGCTCCGGGTAGTCCAACAGGATGAACTCGACGCCACCAAATCTCGGCGTCCTGTCAGACCCTCTCAATCTCAGTACAGCAACCACCTGGTAACTCGACCAGGGCTGGTACCCACCTGGTAACCCGGCCAGGGGTATGTACCAATCTGGTAGCTCGGTCAGTGGAAAGTGCCCTCCTGGTAACTCGGTCAGGACATATGCCCACCTGGTAACTCAGCCAGGGACAATGTATCCATCTGGTAGCTCGGCCAGTGGAAAGTGCCCTCCTGGTAACTCGGCCGGGACATATGTCCACCTGGTAACTCAGCCAGGGACAATGTATCCATCTGGTAGCTCGGCCAGTGGAAAGTGCCCTCCTGGTAACTCGGCCAGGGAAAAATACCCTCCTGGTAACTCAGCCAGGGAAAATGCCCTCCTGGTAACACAGCCAGGGAAAATATCCTCCTGGTAACTCAGCCAGGGAAAAATGCCCTCCTGGTAACTCAGCCAGGGAAAATATCCTCCTGGTAACTCAGCCAGGGAAAAATGCCCTCCTGGTAACTCAGCCAGGGAAAATATCCTCCTGGTAACTCAGCCAGGGAAAAATGCCCTCCTGGTAACTCAGCCAGGGAAAATATCCTCCTGGTAACTCAGCCAGGGAAAATATCCTCCTGGTAACTCGGCCAGGGAAAATACCCTCCTGGTAACACAGCCAGGGAAAATATTCTCCTGGTAACTCAGCCAGGGAAAATATCCTCCTGGTAACTCGGCCAGGGAAAATACCCTCCTGGTAACACGGCCAGGGAAAATATCCTCCTCGTAACTCAGCCAGGGAAAATGCCCTCCTGGTAACTCAGCCAGGGAAAATATCCACACAACTGGGATCGCCGTCACTCCAAACGGCTCCCACAACCACACCCCACTCATAGGCGAGAAGAACCAACTGACGCGGCAAAGATCCAAAAATCCCGATAGGCTAGTGTCTAGAACCCCAATCAAACAAGAACAGACTCTAGGCTCAGCCTATCGTAGTCCTCGATCCTTTACCGTTCAGGGATTCGGCCCTTCTCGGTTAAAGTGGGGAACTACCACAACACACAAACTCCTGGGTCTCACACTGCTCTGATAGCTCCGTCTCCCGCTGCTCGGGTGCTCATCAGGTGCGGGGTGTGTCCTATCAAACATGACGTCTCAGGGGTATCGCAATCCGCTGCACAATAACAAACGTCAGGACACAACAACCATACGACCCAATCCAGCGAAAGTCTGAGGCATGTCATCCAGTCCATATCATTACGTTGTCAGCAGCCCCATAACCGCTTAGGAAAGCAAACTTGTCAATCTCTCATCCCATCTCTTGGGAGAGGTAAAAAACTCAATCAGGACTCTCGCTAAAAGTCACGACTCTCACGTAGTCGTCCTAATATCCAACCACAAGCCTAGGGTTTCTAAGTCCACCACGACCTACAACCTAGGCTCTGATACCACTCTAATCTGTCACGCCCCGGGGTCGAAACTGCGACCCGGGCTCGCCAACAGATCCGCCATCTGTACGGAAACTGCCGTACAGACGAAGCGTCTAACCTGCAGAAAGGAACATCTACAGTATACAGATATCAGAGAGCTGAAAGTGAACAACTAAGAACTGTAATCCGAACACTGTACAACTGAAATAATACAATATCCATCTCCCAAATATGATCGTATAAAAATTCCTCTGATACAAAACTCAAAAGGGAGGTATCTCCAATAAATACATCAGTGTACAAACTCTCGATACAAGAATATCCTCACTACAACAGTCTCTCAAACTGTAAAAGTAAAATACAACTCTATACCTCACAACAAAGGTCTCTCAACAGGGTAAAAGAAGTAAACCAATCAACTGGAGCTCTCCTCTGAAGGGGTACCGCTACACTCCAACGACGGGTAGGGAACTAGCTCGCGACTCCCTCGCCTCGGTCCGAAGGATCAGCAACAGGAGCACAGGAACAGAAGAAGAAGTCCCTGGGGAAAAGACACCACGACGGGTGTGAGAACTACTTCCCACAGTAGTTCTCAGTGGGTGCCGTCAACAAGTCCAACGGTCTGCCCACCAAGTCTACCAGAGGTAAAAGATAACAGGCAAAGAAATCTAACAAGAAAGGCTGGAACTACTCTACAGCTATCCTGCCTCTATCTAGATACTCAAAAGTGGAACAGATCAAAGTAAATGAGACCACTCGCACCCAAGGTGCTCAATCGTCCCAATCGAACTGACTACCTCAAAGGTTCAGTCAAGCCCGCGCCTGTCGACTAGGAACGCTCCTGCCCACTACCACACATCCACATGAGGACGGGATTTACGTGGGGCGTCCTGTCCGACTAACTCATCCCTCGCGCAAAACTGCCTCAACAGGCCAACCATCGCATCCACAGCGGCATCTCAGGGGGCGCGGCCCCAACTGAGGAAAACGGCGCGGCATAGAGTAATCAACATTGGCATATGCAGGCTAGTCAAATCCACGCTCACTCTCAGAACGGTAGGACTCAAGATTCCCAAATATCTCGCATAGCAGTCGGAGCACTCTCGACGACTCAGCTGATCGGCTAACTCGAAACACGAGACACTAGCCTCTCCAACAGCTCGCAGCACAAAGCTCACTGGCTGGAGATACTCCACAGCCAGGCACGACCCACAACTCAGGGTAACAAAACAAGTCGGACAACACTCAACGACCTGGGGCCACCGTCAACCCCAACGGTTCCCAACAAGACGGACCGGAAGATACTCGACGGCCCGGGACTACCGTCTACTCAACGGCTCCTTCCTACGACAACGAAAAAGGAAACAAGACCTCTCGGGACTACCGTTTACCCAAACGGCTCCCCGCACAGATAAGCAACCCGCTACAACTACCAGACTCCACTCTGCTCCCAAGCAAGAGTGCAAAAGCATCCCACACTAAAAGCAAGTCCCGACCTCTCGGCCCACTACCCGGGCGAGAAAAACACTATGTCCAGGAACGAAAGAACAGTGTGGATGTCTAAGCATAAATAACCCTAGCCCAAGTGAGGGTTTTCTACTGGTCTGGTTACACATGCAACATATGACGGGGGTGCTAGGTCAAGTTCCAAGATAACTATATTAACAGATAATAAAAGGAATAACAATTCCTACAGTCTAGCATGCTACACAATGAAATAACTATCATGCATAATCCTACATCAGTAGAAATACTGTACAGTCCATAAAAGCTTGGAGATAGGGCCACCCACCTCGATTTGCCACCAATTGCTCGTAGACACTTGCAATTGGCCTCCACGCGATCCGCACGCAACGGGGCACGCCGCCGGAGTCCGCACGCAAAACGGAGCACGCCGCCGGAGTCCGCACGCAAAACGGAGCGCGCCGCCGGAGTCCGCACCAGAAACGGAGTCTGCACATACAACGGTGCACGGTGTCAGGATCCGCACGCAAAACGGTGCACGGTGCCGGGATCCGCCCGCAAAACTGGGTTCGCACGCAAAACGGTGCACGTTGCCGGAGTCCGCACGCAAAACGGTGCACGGTGCCGGATCCGCCCGCAAAACGGGGTCCGCACGCAAAACGGTGCACAGTGCCGGAGTCCGCACGCAAAACGGTGCACGGTGCCGGGATCCGCCCGCAAAACGGGGTCCGCACGCAAAACGGTGCACAGTGCCGGAGTCCGCACGCAAAACGGTGCACGGTGCCGGGATCCGCCCGCAAAACGGGGTCCGCACGCAAAACGGTGCACGTGCCGGAGTCCGCACGCAAAACGGTGCACGGTGCCGGGATCCGCCCGCAAAACGGGGTCCGCACGCAAAACGGTGCACAGTGCCGGAGTCCGCAAGCAAAACGGTGCACGGTGCCGGGATCCGCCCGCAAAACGGGGTCCGCACGCAAAACGGTGCACAGTGCCGGAGTCCGCACGCAAAACGGTGCACGGTGCCGGGATCCGCCCGCAAAACGGGGTCCGCACGCAAAACGGTGCACAGTGCCGGAGTCCGCACGCAAAACGGTGCACGGTGCCGGGATCCGCCCGCAAAACGGGGTCCGCACGCAAAATGGTGCACAGTGGGTCAATAACAGTCTAAAAGGACACTCCAAAAACTGTACAAAAATACAGTAAAATACAAATGCGGGACTTACCTGACCGCGCCGCCGCCGCCAAATCGCTTCCATCGGAAGCCTTGCGCGTTCCACGAGGCCCGCGATGCAAAACGGCACCTCCCACAACCTCTTCCCTCACTCTCCCTCACTCTCGGGCTCCTCAGAAGAAAGAAAGGGAGAAAAAAATGGCGCTTGCGGGGAGGAAGAAGAAGAAGAAAAGAGAAAGGGAGAGGGAGGCGGGTCCATGGTGCACCGGTCCACGGTGCACCGGCCGGCCCACCGCACCCGCCCGGGTGCACCCGGTCCGAGCAACGCGGTAGCGGGCCACGTGGCCGAATCCCCGCACGCCACGCGGGCGCGCAGCTCACGCGCCACACGGGCGCGTGACACCGCGCTGCCCACAGGCGCGGGACACGCGCCCGTGACACGGGCGTGCGCCCCAGCGCCCGCGCGGGCGCCAACGGGGGTCCGCCACGTGGCGGCCCCCGGTTGGCCTGCGCAGGGGTGCGCCTGCGCACCTGACGCGCGCAGAGGCGCGTCCCGTCACGCGGTCTCCTCGGGATCCGAGCCACGCACGCCTCGACTTGCGTGCCGCGCATGCCTCGATTTGCGTGCTGCTTCGCCTCGAAAAGCGCGCACACCTACCGGGCTCCAAAACCAACAAATAAATAGTCCATTCTTAGCGATTTCGCGCGCTGAATCCAAAAACGATGTCCGTTTTCCCAAATTCTCGCCCGAAAAAATTGCCGAATGTCCACTCGATCCGATTTCCGCGCCGGGTCCATTTTTAAAGTCCGATTTGCCAAAATCCAACTCTAAAAATTCCCGAAGGCGATCGGAGAGGTAAACTTTTATCCGGACTTCACCCGGAGTCTAAATTTGACATCTGAATCGCGCGAAATCACTTCCAAACACCCGACGGGTCCTCCAACTTCCCACGGGGTCTCAATTTAAGCCCGAAGTCCACCACTTGTGTCCAAATTGCGCGCAACCCACGCAGGCCTCCAGTGATGCAAGCAAATCCCAAATTGCATCACAAATTCATTTCTTGGGCCCGACACGCGCACAAACACTCCCAACGGCCACTAACAGCTGCCCAACAACCAGCAACTCCTACGTCGGGGATTCCGGGACCTCACATGTTTGTGTGTGTGTATGCTTTTGGGACTGTAGAGGGTTGTGTGGATTTTGATAAGTTATGTTTATGGGTTGTGATTATGTGAACATTAATTAATTAAGTGATGTTGGGGCTTTAATTGTGCTGATGTGGGGGATGTACAGAGGCAATTTGTGCATGCGGACATTGATTATTGGTTTGCATTGGAGCTTCTTGTAGTGGGCTGGGGACTCGAATGTAGTAATGGTTGTATGTAGTGGGTGCAGTTGCAACTTGAGAGAGAGTAGGTGGATTTGAATAATTGTAATGGTGCTATGAATGTGGGTTTTATAATTTTGGTTTGTGAGCATTCTGAGTTGAGTGAGCATTTGATACTGCTTGTATGTTGAGAGAGTTTTGTAGGGTGTAAGTGGTTTGTGCAAATTGGATAAATGAGCATTTATTTTTGAGTGTGCGGGTTGAATTAACGTGCACCGTTTTGCGTGCAGGTAAGGAGAACGTGCATCGTTTTCGCGTGCGGACTCGAGGGAGGTGCGCCGTTTTGCGTGCAAGCTCGAGGAAACAAGTGGAATCGCGCGGAGACCAATTGCAAGTGTCTACAAGCAATTGGGTACACTACAAGGTGGGGAATTCTGCCGAAATTGGGTGACCTCTCCCCTTGCTCCTTTGCTTTTCGATTTCGAAGCATGATAGTAGCCTGTTAGAGGCGTTAGGTAATCATGATTAAGATTGCATGTGTAGATGGATACAGATGAAAAGTGCAACTGTTGGTTGCCAAAGACAGGTGACAATATGCATGCGTAGAAGTAAATATTATTTTATGAAATAGAGGATAATTGCATGCGTAGAGGACAAATATTATTTTATGATGGATATGAAAATAATTGCATGCGTAAAAGTGGGTAATTATGTGATGACTGTGATCATGTTAGGGTACAACCCTAGGAATCATGTGACATAAGGGAACAGAACATGTTGGTAGTAAGACTAGGAGAAAACCTAGTTTAGGGGTTTGACGAGTGACATCAAACTTAGGAGTTATCCTAGGATTTACGAGTGGCATTGTCTTAGGTGATAACCTAAGGACACTGGATAGAGTGATCAACATAGAGTCAAGGAACTCTAGGATGATATGACATGGAACTTAGGTAAAGAGAACCTAAGGAGAACTAGTGATCAACATAGAGTCAAGGAACTCTAGGATGAGTATGACATGGAACTTAGGTAAAGGGAACCTAAGGTGAACTAGAGGAGTTAAACTCACAGACAGAAAATTAGAGTCAGTGTAACTCTAAGATAAAAGTGGAACAGGAAATTAGAGTCAGTGTAACTCTAAGATAAAAGTGGAATAGGAAATTAGAGTCAGTGTAACTCTAAGATAAAAGTGGAACAGGAAATTAGAGTCAGTGTAACTCTAAGATAAAAGTGGAACAGGAAATTAGAGTCAGTGTAACTCTAAGTTAAAGTGGAACAGAAAAATAGAGTTAAGTTAACTCTAGGATTCAGTGAGGAATCAGGAAAAGTGGGATAAGATCCCAGGGTTAAAGAGTTAACAAATATAACCCTAGAAAGTCATAGGGTGTCTGGGCAAATGGACAATAACTTTAACTTCAATTTGAGTTAAATAAATGAAAGAGAAATGTTTAAGAGTCCAGGAGACTCTCTAGTTATCCTTATGGCAAGACCTAGGATAAGAGGTAAATTGTTGTAAAAAGGCAAAGTTTAAAAGCAAGCTAAAAGTGGCTAAAAAGCATAAAGAGAATGTAAATGGCGCCTTCGAATTTGAGACTCGTCAAGTGGAGCAGGACTCCCTGGGCAGTGACCCGTCGGACGAGGTACTTTCGAAGGGCTAAAAGTGAAAGCAAGGAGCTAAATGCTCGAAGAAAAGAGAAAGTAAATTGCCAGTGGCAAAATGGGAGCTATAAGCTCGAATAAGAAAGGAAAGCAAGTGTTCAAAAGCAAAGAGGCTAAGAACTAAAATAAAAGAGAAAGAAAAAGAAAAGAAAAGAAAGAAAAATTAAAGATAAAACGGGCGTACCTCCGGGGGCGAACGTACAACGGTCAGGAGTTGGACAGGGTCCCTCTCCCGGGCAGCGACCCGTATGACTGGTAGATAGAGTACTCTTGTCAGAGTTGGGCAGTGACCCTATCGGGCAGTGTCCCGTATGACAAGTCCCCCCGGCAGGACGGGGTAACACTTGCGAGTGTTATCGGCAACCTTAGAAATCTTATCTTATGGTAGCAAGACTACCGGGCTCGGGCCCGTTGGATAAGAATTTCCAAGGGTTAACTTGAACTAAAGCACCAGAATCTAAAGAATAAAGAAAAATAGAGTGGCCAGGGTGGCCGGGTTAGTTGAACCCAGTATACAGCGGCATAGTGGCCGAGTTGGTGCTTAGCAGCCTAGTGTGGCTAGACAGAGTAGTGCTGGGTCGATGGTTGTACACAGATAGTGTAGTGATATATTATTGCATAGCTGCATATTGATGTTGAGGATTTTAGTTTCCTAGCACACTATTATTATTGCTTCCATTGGACCAAGTGGTGTAGGACACTTTCTCTCGGTGGTTGAACCCACTGGGAACTCGCTCGTAAGTTCTCACACCCCTTGGGTGACTCCCCCCACAGGTTCGGGAATGGATGCAGCGGTCGAGACAGATCAGATGCAGACGACAGCGAGGCATACGACAGGGGCAAGGGCCCAGCAGCATAGTGACCTAGAGGGTCTAGCAGAGGTATCCCTTTCTATATATTTCTTGAGTGAACCTTGTATGGTGAGGAATTATGTAAAGGAAATGTAATAATTTTATTTGCAAGTTCAGAATTGTAAAGTGTAATAAGTTTAATTTATGGTTCACTCCTGTATGCTTTCATTTCCGCATTAGTTATTGAATGAAAGTTTTAAATTTATAGTGATTTTTAGTACTCTGATATTGAGCTTCCGCATACACTTGTTGTGTTATTATGGATGTTACCGTTCCTTTCGGGTAGAAAAAGGTTTTACCCGATTGGCGGGTCTGTTGGCGTGCCCGAACCGTACAAATTGGCGGACTCGGGGCGTGACAGATTAGAGTGGTATCAGAGCCTAGGAATAGTCCTAGGTGGTTAGCAACCTTAGGGAGACCCTAGGGATTAGCACGAGAGAGTGCGTGGATTTTGTGGCGAAAGTATTTGATTGGTTTTGTTGTTCCCAAAAGGATATTGGGACTGATCGAGGGCGACGAGCTTTCATTCTTCGGATATTACGTTGGCGGCCGACAACGTAATGTTGGAGATGAAAAGGAGTACCCTCTTATACTTTCGCATGATTGGGTCGACGAGCCTTTCTGTCGGTATATAGACTGCGCGATGCTCAAATGGCTAAGTTTGGGCTGGTTGTTTCGTTGTGGTGTGCATAGTAGCGATGACACCACATAGGGAAACGCACCTGTTTGACTCGAGTCCCGAGAGGGCTCGGGGTCAAACGTGGTATACGAGTTGCGATAGCAGGTGACCGCACTTGTTGGAGTGGTCCAACAGTAGGTCAGACTTCTTGCCGTCGGCGGAAATTTTCCGCCGACAGGAAGACAGGTTCCGACGCCTAAGAGTAGCGTCAGCATGACAGTTGGAGCAGATAGATAGGCTCCAGTGGCTGATAGCGCAGCAAGTTGAGGCTGCACAAACAACGTATGAGTATACGGCGTCGCCGCCTGTAGGGGCGACAGTAAAGAGAGTGGCAGTGGCCGCCGAACTTTTGTCGGCGCAGCCAACACCTTCAGCATGGGGTGTTGTAGGCTTGTGTCAGCTAGGTTGCTGGCAAAGTATGGTTAGTAAGGTCCAGTGAGAGACCGACTCACAGAAAATGGTGATCGCTATGTGCGAGAAGCAAGTTAATGTCCTAAGGGTTAGGGCAAGAAAGATTTACGGGCCAGGCGGCGTGAGTTCGCCCTGATGACGGTAGTGACCGTGTGGCGTGTTGATTGTGGCTAGGTTGCCGTAGTAGTGTTGGTGAGGCCTAGAATAGGCTTCAGGATGCGAGAACCTCTCGAAAGAGCGAGAGTTTTGTGGCGCCGTTCTGATGGATCGGTGTAATGGCAAGGATTGCCACCGTAGGATTTGCGAGTTAATCACCAGAGTTGGTGAATGTTCATTGTGTGCCTCAACCCAGTTGGGAGAGGTGTACAGGAGTCATGCGCGTGTTTAAGCAAGTTGCTTAACACTGGATTATGCAAGTTAGCGTGGGGGCGTAGGACGCCCAACTGTTTGGGTGCTCATGGAGCACAAGTACCGTTTAGCCAGAGAGAGCTGATTAGGTGGCGTATTAGCCTTTGCCCAGTGTGGCCAGAGTTGATATAGAGAGTTTGGGTCGTGGATTGACGACTTGTTAGTTGATTTTGCTCAGTGAGCATAGTGGTCGCGTGGCGACGATTAGCGGGTTCGCTTGGGGACGATCCGTGCCTGGACCATGTTTGTGGACTGTGGGCCTGTAGCCCAGTGGGCAGGCGCAGTCAGCTGTGAGAGACAGCGGCCCGAGACCTGACGGCGGGGCATGATAGAGATTTGGTCAGGACGGTAGTCCGAGCGATGACCCGGGAACGTGGAATGCCACGTGTGAGCATTGAGGCTGTTAGTACACTGAGAGTGAGATATGACCAGGCCGTAGAGCTAGTGGTGATTGAGGTACTGTAGCTCCTAGTGGGAGTGTTGGGGTAGTAATCCTAAGTGGGGATCTACCCGTATGACGATTGGATCTGTGGCTAGTGAGAGAGCCGTTGCACAGTGTTGGCTAGTTTTGGGCTATAGGGCCCTATTGGACCGTGGTCTGTGAACCTATTAGTAGTCCGAGATATCGGGTTAGCTGATAACCCGTGGACTTAGAGCGCTAGCAGCGTGTGTGATAGTTGAGGACACTCCACATTAGGCAGCGGAGCGATCGGAAAGAAAATGCGGTAAGTGTAATTAGTTGCAGATGCAACCTCGTTGTGAAAAGAATGATGGCGGAATTAAAGTGAAAATTTCGCAAGTAAAAACTGGATCATTCGTGGCAATTGAGAGAACAAGTGCTCAACTGTGTCTTTCACCTATTTGGTGAAAGTGGCCAGACACCGGGTTTGAGTTTGTCCCTGGATTGAGATAGGGATTCATTAATGAGTTGCTCGTGTGATCTGGCGAGCGGGCAATTTGATGCCGGTCACGATATACAGTGAGCCCAGTAGTGAGGGCAAAATTCCTCCCTCTCGATCAAGTAGGAGTCGAGATGTGATTCAAGTTTCGAGGACGAAACTTATTTTAAGGGGGGTAGAATGTAAAGTACCGAATTTTCGGCACATAAATAAATATAATAAAAATAGTATGAAATACTATTGTTATGAAAGTTAGGGAAGTAAAGAATATGTGGACGCGAGTTGGGCCCAATTCGGGTTAAAATGTAGAGAGCTAAAAATTTATTGGAGAAAGGGGGTCCAGATTTTTAGTGGAAAATTCACAGTGTCGGAAAATTCCGAGAAAATTACGGGAGCCCCGTAAATATGTTTTATGACCACAGAAAAAGTTTCGCGTTGATCGGATACCCGATAGTGAAAACGGGCTCCGCCAACAGTGTCGAAAAATTCTGAGAAAATTTGGGGAGCTTTGTAATTATGTTTTAAGGTCACAGTAAAAATTTCGGGTTGATAGGATATCCGGATTGCGAGAACGGGGTCCGCCAATGATTCTGGACACAGTGGGGCTTTGGTGGCCCAGAAATGGCCCAAACTGGAAATTTAAAATTTTCTGTGGTTAACTAGGCTGAAACGAAGCTGCCTGTCAAATTTGGACGGAAACGGACAAAAAACGAACAGAAAACGGGACAGAAAGTGAGTTATTAGGACTTTGTGGATTATTTAATTAATTTTGGTTAATTAATTAGTGGGTGTTGGGGGCTTTAGTCTGGGAGGTTTGAAAGAAAAAGAATGAATTAGGGATGTAATTTGGATAAGGGAGTGGATCAATGTGATATGGGTAAAGTGTGAGTTGGATTTTTATTTGGGTGCAATAAATGCTCCCAACCACTCCCTGCTCCTCCCCTTAATTAGCCCGTAGCTAATTAAAAAGGCCACCTCACCACTTCTTCTTCTCCTGCAAGCAGAGGAAGCAAATGAAGCAGAGGAAATGTACGAAGGGATGAAGAAGAAGAGAAGAAAGGAGGAAGATGGAGGAGAAAGATGGAATAAGAGAGTTTTGATTTTGGGTTTGTGTTGGTTGGACCCTTGCGTGAAGCCGAGGAAGGGCGAACGGAGCGCGGCGCACGTCGAGCTCATCGAGGTAACCTGCTGTTTTTAGAGAGGGAGCTTGGCTTGCTTGGTGGACTGGTTGTCCACGGTTGGTGTGGCTGCAGGAGTTGGGGTGGAGGCCGCTCGGGTGCTGCAAGGGGCGCGCGAGCGCGCAGCGCGCGGCGCGGTAGCGGCTGTGCACTGCGGGCAGCGGCTGCGCTGCGCGCTGCTAGCGCGCGTAGCGGGCCGGGCTGCCGCGCGGCAGGCCCCGGCGCAGCGCGGCGGCGGCGGCATGCCGCAGCGCAGTGCGGTGGTGGCTGGGCGGCTTGCTGCGATGCGTGCGCAGGAATTTTTCCGCGCGGCGCGCGCGGCGTTTTCGCGTTTGGGCCGGATTTTCGCCGGCAATCGCAGGTGTGGGCCGTTCTTCTTTTCTGACCTTGGTTTTTTTCCCTGGGTTGGTGCAGCAGCACGATGCGCGCGGCGAGCTCGGTGCCGCGCGAACAGTCGGAGCCGACGGTGGACGGCGCGTAAATCACCATCTGAATGCGGGCCCGGATCAGTGATAATGTTAATGATGTTGATAATTATGATGACGATGAGGTTGTATGTGTATGGATATTATTTAAAGTGTGCTACAGGTAATGAGGTGAATTTAATTGGGCTTTGGATCTTTAATTTATTACTATGCTATTTGGGGCTTTTAAGCATATTGTGGGTAGATTTAAATGATCTATGGAAGTGAGCATTTATTTCTCTAAGCGTGCAGAAGTTATGTTGGATTTGTGGTATGTTATTGTTGGTGGCATGTAAAGTTGGATCTAAGGGATTGTGTATATGGAATTTTAATTAGTATATTTTGGAGCTTATAAAGGGGGGATTGTAGAGCTCTTGTGTAATGGTGTGTATGTGAGCATGCTGTTGATACTGTGAGAAGTATGGTTGTTGTGCATTGGAGTTTGTTTTAGTGTTATGTGAGTGACTCCTTGGAAGCAGTTTGTGCTGAAGCTTAGAGTTGTATGTGTTGTGGAGAATGCTGTAGAGGGCGTGTGTGTGTGTTGTGACTTAAGTGAATTGTGTAAGTGGATTATTAGAGTGTATTTATGGCTCTAAGGTGAATTGATGTTCAAGTCAACATACTGTGGAACCTATGAGATGTTTGTGTGTGTGTATGCTTTTGGGACTGTAGAGGGTTGTGTGGATTTTGATAAGTTATGTTTATGGGTTGTGATTATGTGAACATTAATTAATTAAGTGATGTTGGGGCTTTAATTGTGCTGATGTGGGGGATGTACAGAGGCAATTTGTGCATGCGGACATTGATTATTGGTTTGCATTGGAGCTTCTTGTAGTGGGCTGGGGACTCGAATGTAGTAATGGTTGTATGTAGTGGGTGCAGTTGCAACTTGAGAGAGAGTAGGTGGATTTGAATAATTGTGATGGTGCTATGAATGTGGGTTTTATAATTTTGGTTTGTGAGCATTCTGAGTTGAGTGAGCATTTGATACTGCTTGTATGTTGAGAGAGTTTTGTAGGGTGTAAGTGGTTTGTGCAAATTGGATAAATGAGCATTTATTTTATGAGTGTGCGGGTTGAATTAACGTGCACCGTTTTGCGTGCAGGTAAGGAGAACGTGCATCGTTTCGCGTGCGGACTCGAGGGAGGTGCGCCGTTTTGCGTGCAAGCTCGAGGAAACAAGTGGAATCGCGCGGAGACCAATTGTAAGTGTCTACAAGCAATTGGGTACACTACAAGGTGGGGAATTCTGCCGAAATTGGGTGACCTCTCTCCTTGCTCCTTTGCTTTTCGATTTCGAAGCATGATAGTAGCCTGTTAGAGGCGTTAGGTAATCATGATTAAGATCACCTGTGTAAATGGATACAGATGAAAAGTGCAACTGTTAGTTGCCAAAGACAGGTGACAATATGCATGCGTAGAAGTAAATATTATTTTATGAAATAGAGGATAATTGCATGCGTAGAGGACAAATATTATTTTATGTTGGATATGAAAATAATTGGATGCGTAAAAGTGGGTAATTATGTGATGACTGTGATCATGTTAGGGTACAACCCTAGGAATCATGTGACATAAGGGAACAGAACATGTTGGTAGTAAGACTAGGAGAAAACCTAGTTTAGGGGTTTGACGAGTGACATCAAACTTAGGAGTTATCCTAAGATTTACGAGTGGCATTGTCTTAGGAGATAACCTAAGGACATTGGATAGAGTGATCAACATAGAGTCAAGGAACTCTAGGATGATTATGACATGGAACTTAGGTAAAGAGAACCTAAGGTGAACTAGTGATCAACATAGAGTCAAGGAACTCTAGGATGAGTATGACATGGAACTTAGGTAAAGGGAACCTAAGGTGAACTAGAGGAGTTAAACTCACAGACAGAAAATTAGAGTCAGTGTAACTCTAAGATAAAAGTGGAACAGGAAATTAGAGTCAGTGTAACTCTAAGATAAAAGTGGAATAGGAAATTAGAGTCAGTGTAACTCTAAGATAAAAGTGGAACAGGAAATTAGAGTCAGTGTAACTCTAAGATAAAAGTGGAACAGGAAATTAGAGTCAGTGTAACTCTAAGTTAAAGTGGAACAGAAAATAGAGTTAAGTTAACTCTAGGATTCAGTGAGGAATCAGGAAAGTGGGATAAGATCCCAGGGTTAAAGAGTTTAACAGATATAACCCTAGAAAGTCATAGGGTGTATGGGCAAATGGACAATAACTTTAACTTCAATTTGAGTTAAATAAATGAAGGTGAAATGTTTAAGAGTCCAGGAGACTCTCTAGTTATCCTTATGGCGAGACCTAGGATAAGAGGTAAATTGTTGTAAAAAGGCAAAGTTTAAAAGCAAGCTAAAAGTGGCTAAAAAGCATAAAGAGAATGTAAATGGCGCCTTCGAATTTGAGACTCGTCAAGTGGAGCAGGACTCCCTGGGCAGTGACCCGTCGGACGAGGTACTTTCGAAGGGCTAAAAGTGAAAGCAAGGAGCTAAATGCTCGAAGAAAAGAGAAAGTAAATTGCCAGTGGCAAAATGGGAGCTATAAGCTCGAATAAGAAAGGAAAGCAAGTGTTCAAAAGCAAAGAGGCTAAGAACTAAAATAAAAGAGAAAGAAAAAGAAAAGAAAAGAAAGAAAAATTAAAGATAAAACGGGCGTACCTCCGGGGGCGAACGTACAACGGTCAGGAGTTGGACAGGGTCCCTCTCCCGGGCAGCGACCCGTATGACTGGTAGATAGAGTACTCTTGTCAGAGTTGGGCAGTGACCCTATCGGGCAGTGTCCCGTATGACAAGTCCCCCCGGCAGGACGGGGTAACACTTGCGAGTGTTATCGGCAACCTTAGAAATCTTATCTTATGGTAGCAAGACTACCGGGCTCGGGCCCGTTGGATAAGAATTTCCAAGGGTTAACTTGAACTAAAGCATCAGAATCTAAAGAATAAAGAAAAATAGAGTGGCCAGGGTGGCCGGGTTAGTTGAACCCAGTATACAGCGGCATAGTGGCCGAGTTGGTGCTTAGCAGCCTAGTGTGGCTAGACAGAGTAGTGCTGGGTCGATGGTTGTACACAGATAGTGTAGTGATATATTATTGCATAGCTGCATATTGATGTTGAGGATTTTAGTTTCCTAGCACACTATTATTATTGCTTCCATTGGACCAAGTGGTGTAGGACACTTTCTCTCGGTGGTTGAACCCACTGGGAACTCGCTCGTAAGTTCTCACACCCCTTGGGTGACTCCCCCCACAGGTTCGGAAATGGATGCAGCGGTCGAGACAGATCCGATGCAGACGACAGCGAGGCATACGACAGGGGCAAGGGCCCAGCAGCATAGTGACCTAGAGGGTCTAGCAGAGGTATCCCTTTCTATATATTTCTTGAGTGAACCTTGTATGGTGAGGAATTATGTAAAGGAAATGTAATAATTTATTTGCAAGTTCAGAATTGTAAAGTGTAATAAGTTTAATTTATGGTTCACTCCTGTATGCTTTCATTTCCGCATTAGTTATTGAATGAAAGTTTTAAATTTATAGTGATTTTTAGTACTCTGATATTGAGCTTCCGCATACACTTGTTGTGTTATTATGGATGTTACCGTTCCTTTCGGGTAGAAAAAGGTTTTACCCGATTGGCGGGTCTGTTGGCGTGCCCGAACCGTACAAATTGGCGGACTCGGGGCGTGACAGAAGCATTTCGAATCGATGCAAAAGTCATCGAGTCGAAAAGTGAGTTGGAGTTGAGAGTTTGAAGCTTCAATTGTGAAGCTTAGGTCATTGTTTGGCGATTTCTGTAAAAAAGTACGAAATTCAGCAAAAATACTTGTAACACATTTCAAATGTAATTACAAGTGAGTTGGAAGCATTTCGAATCGATACAAAAGTCATCGAGTCGAAAAGTGAGTTGTAGTTGGAAATCGAAGCTTCAAGCTTGTAAAAGGTAGACCCACGTTTGCCGAATTCGCAAAATGGCGAAATGCGGCGAGAAGACTTGTAACATGTTTTAAATATGATTATGTTGGGTTATGTTAATATGGATCTAAATAGGGGAAAAACACCTAGAGGGGGGTGAATAGGTGTAAACAATAAACACTCAAAAAATCATTGCGCAAATAAACCCAATGCGGAAAAATAAAAGAACACGCAAGATTTTTACGTGGAAAAACTCCAAACCGGAGTAAAAAACCACGGGACCGATAACACGGCGAAATCCACTAGAATTAAAACACGTACAAGGTGATATAGCGTACTCACAGACGACTCAACCTTTTACCATACGCTCCTAGTAGATCTTCCCGCTCGCTCCACGACGCTTCTCGAATCCACGATCCGCGCCCAACGCTGAGTCCACAGCGTCCAACGTCGAGTCCACGACGTCCGACCGAATCCACGGTCTTCACCCAATAGCACGCTTCGAATCCACGAACGTAGTTGCACCTTGAATCCACAAGGCCACGCGAGTCCACGCGCCGATTTGGGGTAAATCGTTGTTTGTTTGGGTGGTGATGATCCGCCGAATACTTAGATTAAAGATAGATCGGAAATACCATCTAAGTATTCATTGATTTGATTCTACTCAAAATGTGAGTATGGAAAACCTAGAATCAAATCAATCAATATAGATGAAGAAACATAGAATAAATCTATTGATTTCCTTTCTTCTCTATATATGTGGATTTTTCTTTTCGGCTATTTTTTCTGTAATCGCCGATGCCCTAGAAATGAATATAGGGCCTATTTATAGGTTAGAAACCATTGGAAGAAGATAGGATCAAAAACTGCCTTTTCTGGAAATTTTACCGACGGCGATCCGGATTGGAATTGACGATCCGGATTGCAGAAGCAAGAAAGACGATTTCCAGAAAAATGGTAGTTCGGGATCCGGATCGTAAAGTCCGATCCGGATCGTTCATACAGTTTTACCAGAACATCAATGTTCGGGATCCGGATTGCAATTCCTGATCCGGATCGAGGAAGCAAACAGGTAAAACTAGTGTTCGGGATCCGGATCAGAGGATGCTGCGATCCGGATTGAACCAGTGTATGAACAAACACCCTTCGGGATCCGGATTGCCGAGTCCGATCCGGATCCTGAACATGTCCCATGTCCAGTTTTTGATGTTTAAGCAATTAAAATTCTTCCAGGTGTTTCTACACTATAAGAAGTATTCGGATCATCAAAAATCTTTAGTTAAACGTACCTGATCCTTTTGAATTCTTCTTTCTTGAGATTGAGGTATATGATCCAAAGTTTCTTCATCTTCAATCTTCAAGACTTAATACATTCACGAAATACGCCAACTCAAATTCCGTAACAATCTCCCCCTTTGGCGGTTTCGTGACAAAACACAAATCCACAAAAGAAAATTCAAAAAGATATTTTTGTTGCTATCACCATACAACAAAAATTTACAAAAGAGATCCAGAAATTAAAAACATGAGATAAACTCCTAAAACAGACTCTAGACTTAGACATCTGTACTCTCTGCACAAAGAAATCATTCTTGACAAAAGAAATCGTTAGATACCTCAAGAATTGAAACATACAAAACCAAATACAGAGATAGAGTTTATTCTCATCATGACATTTGAAAAATTCAGATATGTAAGAGAATCATAGTTAAAACCAACATATCTTCTAAGCATTCAAAAACCAAATGTCACAAAAATTAGTCCAACATCAACTTGTTAGTCATATTACATGCCCAAATAGTTAGTCGAATAGTTAGTATAGAAGCATGTCACAAATCACAAGAGAAAAACCAAAGTTGAGTTGAAGTCATACTTACCTTGATATTCACACAAATTCACATCATTGTCAATTGTTCATCATTGTTCAAAGTTCTCTCTAACTCTCTCCCCCTTTTTGTCACAAAACAAAGCCAAAACGTAGCAAGAGCTACAATATGTAAGGAGAGTAAAAAAAAGTTCTATAATATGCAAAACCTGAGAACTAAACTAAAAGTTAGAACAAAACTAAGTCCTAAAAATTCTGCAAAAAAGAAACGAAAAGAAAAACTGTCAAAAGAGTCATTGTCAGAATCCGAGTCGTCAGAGCTCGTGAACATTTTGTAGAACATCTGTCATTGCTGTGCAAGAATGACCTTTTTAGTGATGGTAATGTGAGCTGCCGTGACGATTTCAAGCTCGTTGAATTCTTTGCTGTTCTTGATCTTTCTTGCTTGACAGATAGTTGTTGTTGAACTTGAAGATCGAAGTTATGATCTTCATCATCCAGCCTTTCTTGTTGAGAGGTGAGGCCGAGGTGCCGACGAATCTCTTTCCAATTCATCTGTGTCTGTAGTCCCTTTCTTCGAGTGTGATGGGTGCTGTGTAGATGCAGATGGTGCATTCATTCCCGTAACCCATGGAGATTCAGTTTGAAGAATTCCAGAAAGTGAGCGTGCTCTGGTGAGAGGCCCACTATGCTGACTCGCACTCCTTTGGACATTTTTCCTTCTCGTATACTGTTTGGTTGTTGAGGCAGATTTCATTAGTCTTTTTCCTTTGGTAAATTTCCTGTCCTCCTCATCAATTTTTCGTTGAACATCTTTGAAGAATTCGTCCCATTCTTCTTCATCATAGTCTGAGCTGTCTTCCTCTGCGTCCTTCGTCTTGATTTGAGTTGAATCATCCTGTTCCTTTTAACAGATGTACTCGTGTGCACCATATGACTAACAACAGAAAGAACCAGAGAGAGCCATTGAACTAGTGCTTTGAGTTTTGAGAAAGTGTCCTGTGAAGACCAACTCAAGAACACATGAAAAATCGTCAATTTTGAAAAATTTGAAAAATTGTACCTAGACAATCATAATCATGTAGAGAAGCCAAGAATCAAATTAGTTTTGCAAAAAGAATTTTAAAAATAGATCAATCCATGATTTTCAAAAATTCCTCTTTTATGCCCTAAAACAGAATTTTTAGAAATCGAAGCCTAAAAACTCGTTAATCAGGTAAAAACCCAGCATAAAAGCAAAACTAATTGACCCAGAGTTCTTATTTCAAAAGAAATTTGATCAAAAACCATTCACAAACGAAAAAGATCCAAGATTTCAACTCACGTTTGATGAAAACCATAAAAACTGTGAAAAACCGAGATTTGATCAATAAAACTTACTTGAATCCGAAGAACTTTGAGTTTGGAAGCTCCAAGATGCAAGAAATCTAGAGAGAGAAACTCTAGAGAGCTTGAGAACAAAAGATTAGGGTAAAAGAAATCAAATCCTCTTTGTTCTTATAAAAACCCTAGCCGTGATCCGGATCGGATCGAGAATGTGATCCGGATCGGCTACCCGCAGGAAGAATCCTGCGTTCGGGATCCGGATCACTTACCCCGATCCGGATCGGCTTCAACTTTTTCTCCAGAAAAATTCAGAAAAATTCCATAAAATCCAGAAAAAGTATGTAAGCACTTTACCATGTCAACTTTAAACAAAAGACATCGTTTCATACAACAAGAAATAGATTATGCAAAATCTATCAAAAATACCCAAAAATGAAACGAAAATTTACGAAAGTTAAAACACTTAAAGTTGAACAACTTCAATTACATCTATCCTGATCTTATGTGTAATGCCTTTATCAAATCATCAATTTTGTAAAGAAAATGAAATACCAAGATCAATAGATGTTTGAAATCCCAGATAAGTTAGATAATATATCTAGACAATCTGTTGAAGGAGTGGCTCTTTGAGCATCTTTTATCAAAAATCCCACCTTATACCAACCATGAAATACGACTGAGTCAAGTATTTCAATATGCATTTTTTTCAACAAAAATTTGCTTTTCATTCATGGAGTATCTTTTTCTTTCTTTCATTTTCTCCATGTGGTGGTAGTTTTCACACTCCTCATTGGGATGTAACTCTTTCCACATCTTTTGAGCATTTTACATTTCATTGACTCCCCCTCAATTGGCTATCAATTATTTAATATATAAGGTATTCAACCAAACCATTGATCTCGAATTCATACTCGACTAAGCAATCAAATATGATAATGACTATACCAAGAGATCATTGAGAGAGAAATTGACTTTGATCACTTAAAAGATGGTTTAATTAACGTAAATGATCATTGCAACATTGAAATATTATGATATCAAAAGCATAATAAATTTCTAAATGCATAAAAGGATGCAATTAAAGTCAATTATGATTTATGCTCAATTAATGTCCTATGTACAAAACATAGATAAAGAACAAAACAAAAACAAAAACAAAACCTAACCTAAGCAAAGGTTTCAAAAGAGTTTATTTCAAGGAAAGCATGCCAATTGCTTTACGCAAGTGAATAAAACGTTTTTGATCCAAAGGTTTTGTTAAGATATCAGCTAATTGATCCTCAGTTGAAATATATGACAGTTGAAGAATGTTTGATTCAACTAGCTCTCTAAGAAAATGATATCTAAGTTCAATATGTTTTGTTCTAGAGTGCAACACAGGGTTTTTTGAAATGTTAATAGCACTAGTGTTGTCACATAAAATGGTTACCGAAGTTGTTGAAATCCGGAAATCGCTCAACACGCTTTTCATCCAAATCAATTGGGTTGAACAACTTCCTGCAGCTGAAATGTACTCCGCTTCGGCAGTCGAGAGTGCTATGCAGTTCTGCTTTTTACTGTGCCATGCAACAAGGCAATGGCCAAGATAGAAGCATGCACCACTCGTGCTTTTCCGGTCATCCACCGATCCAGCCCAGTCGGCATCTGAGTATCCAACAATATCCAAAGTCGTTCCCATAGGATACCAAATTCCGAAACTGATTGTACCTTTGATATATCGGATGATCCGTTTCACCGCTTTCAGGTGAACCTCCTTCGGTGCTGATTGATATCTCGCACAAATCCCAACACTGAAGGATATATCCGGGCGACTAGCCGTGAGATATAGTAGACTTCCCAATCATACTGCGATACAGTTTCTCGTCTACATTCTCACTATGTGATTCACTTCCAAGTCCCTTATGGCTAGTTCCCATTGGAGTCGGAAAATCCTTAGAATTTTCAAGATCAAACTTTTTGACCAACTCCAGTGCATACTTGGATTGACACAAGTGAATTCCTTCATCGTTTTGTTTAACTTGTAATCCAAGAAAATAAGTCAATTCGCCCATCATGGACATCTCAAATTCGCTTTCCATGGTCTCCGCGAATTTAGAAGCATCATTATCTCTTGTTGCTCCAAAAACAATGTCATCGACATAGATTTGAGCAACTATGAAATTGTTTTGATAATGCTTCACAAAGAGAGTCCTGTCAGCTCCCCCTCGAGTGTAGCCCTTTTCCAAAAGGTGCTTTGTCAACCTTTCGTACCATGCTCGCGGTGCTTGTTTCAGACCGTAAAGAGCCTTTTTCAGACGAAAAACATGGTTAGGTAGTTTATGATCCACAAAACCTTTCGGTTGAGCCACATAAACTTCCTCATTTAAAAACCATTTAAAAAGCGCTCTTAACGTCCATTTGAAATAATTTGATTTTAAAATGACAAGCAATCGCAAACAATATACGAATGGACTCGAGTCTAGCTACAGGGGCGAAAGTTTCATCAAAGTCTATACCTTCTACTTGAGAGTAGCCTTGAGCAACTAACCTTGCTTTGTTCCTGATGATAGTACCTTCTTCATTTTTCTTGTTCTTGAAGATCCATTTGGTACCTATCACATTGTGTTGCTTCGGAGGCTTCGTCAATTCCCAGACTTTGTTTCGCTCGAATTGATGGAGCTCTTCCTGCATTGCTTTAATCCAGTAGTCATCTTGGAGAGCTTCATCAACATTCCTTGGTTCGATTTGAGATACATAGCATGCAAATCCGCAAACCAATTGTCTCCGTGTTCTAACTCCTTCTTGTGGATCTCCAATGATGTTCGATTCAGGGTGATCCTTGGAGATGCGTAACGTTTGAGGTAGAGGAGTAGACGGAGGTACACGAGATGATTCCTGCACATCAGATAAACTTGAAGAACCGTTAGATGCATCATTATTATCGAAAGAATTGTTAGAAGAAGATGCATTAGCAGGTGTATCATCATCAAGAGAGATATCGAGGGTAGATTTTTCAGATTCAAAGTGAAAAGCTTCATCTACCTTAACATTTATCGATTCTACGATCGTCTTAGATTCTAAGTTAAAAACTCGATATGCTCTGCTGTTTGTAGAATAACCTAAGAAAATCCCTTCGTCACTTCGAGAGTCAAATTTTCCAAGATTCTCACGATCACGTAAAATAAAACACCGACTCCCAAAGATACGAAAATATTTGATGTTAGGTTTTCTACAAAACCAAAGTTCATATGGTGTATTCAATGTCCCCGGGCGCAAATACACGCGATTAATAACATAAACAGCAGTGTTCACCGCTTCAGCCCAAAAATAAAAGGTAAGTTCCGGCTGTGAAGCATAACACGTGCCATTTCCTGTACGACCCTGTTTTTGCGCTCGACTACACCATTTTGTTGAGGTGTGTAAGGTGCGGAGAATTCATGTTTAATGCCATTAGAAGTGCAAAAATCAATGAATTTGGAATTTATGAATTCCCCACCTCTATCACTCCTAACTCGAGTAATCCTTTCATTCTTTTCAATCATAATACGATTGCAGATTTCGAGAAAAGAATCAAAGTATCAGCTTTTTCTTTTAAAAATGCTACCCAAGTATATCTAGAAAAATCATCAACCAATAAGAAAATATACCATTTACCTCCCAGAGATGGTTGACGAGTTGGCCCCATTAAGTCCATATGCAAAAGTTCCAAAGGCCGTTTTGTACCTATGTGGTTCAAGTTCTTGTGTGCAGTCCTAGACTGTTTTCCTTTTTGGCAACCGCCACACACAAGGTTTTGTTCAAAAGAAAGTTTCGGAACCCCCTTGACCACATCTTTGTTCGAAATTCTAGCAAGTTCCTTAAAGTTTATGTGACCTAGCCTTTCATGCCAAAGTGTTTCATTTTTCAAAGATGCTAGGTTACATTTTTCAGAAATCTTAGTAGGAACTACATAACAATTGTTTTCTGATCTAACCCCCTTTAAAAAGAAAGCATGGTTCTGTCAGTTACAGTGCATTTATCAGATGAAAAATTAACTGAATAACCACTATCACAAAGTTGACTTATGCTTATGAGGTTAGTCTTAAGGCCATGAACAAATAACACATTATTTAGAACCGGGCCATCTGGAATAGCTACCGTTCCCTTTCCAACAATTTTGGAAGACCGACCATCTCCGAAAACAACAAGTCCTCCGGAGTTTTTCTCAAATGTTTGAAAACAGTTTTTGTCACCGGTCATATGACGGGAACACCCGCTATCCAGATACCAAGACGAACTATCATATGCATGCAAGGAAACATTGGTAGCAAGACAAGGAAAAATTTCACCTTTGCGCACCCAAACCTTTTTGGAGTGCGTCGGTAATGATCGTGAAGTTGATCTCCTAGGTGAGAGCGTCTTGCTTGAAGAATTGCTGCTCCTTGATGATGTCGTCTTGAGCGGTGTACTACCAAGGCTCTTTTCCTTTGAATGAATTGCAGTTGATTTCTGAGGAATAGCCTTTTTGGTAGTCATTGCAAGAGGTGCTTGAGGTGTGCGTTTGGCTTCCATCTTGCAATTTCTCCTTATGTGCCCTGAAATGCCACAACGAAAACATACCTTAATTCTTGTCGATTCCGAGGAGGATGTAGTAGGCTTGTTGTCGTTGCTTGTCGTGAATTCCGGTGTCGGAGGAGGAGATACCGACTGAGGCACAAATACTGTCCCACTCGAACTTGGAATGTCTCCAGTTTGAGTGTATCCGAGGCCGAACTTATTTCTTTGACCAAGACCAAGAAGTCTGTCCAACTTACTCCTTCCAGAAGAAAATCTCTTTAAGTCATCCTTCAGTTGGCGTATGGTCTCCGTCATTTCCAATTTTTCCTGTCGAGCCTCGCCGTTGAGCTTCAAGAAGTAATTCGCTTTGTTCACCATATCCATATAATTCTTCTCGAATTGCTCATTGGACTCTTGAAGGGAAACATTTGTTTTAATCAAATTATCCCTTTCCACTTCAAGATCGGTTGAGAGAGAGGTTACCCTTTTTACTTCTTCTTCGAGATCCTGCAATCTCCCTTTCAACCCCTTGTTTTGCTTAGCCAGTTTCTTTGAATCCCTCAAAAGCTGTGGTAGGCTAGAGCAAAATCTTCACCTTCAGAATCATCTGATTCATCGTCCGTTGCAATCTTTTCAACAGGGAGGAGTTGGACAGTGAATCGGATGTACTTGCCATTAAGCACATGAAGGGTGAAGATGTAGTGGACGCGTGGAAAGCTGTCGCGTTGTCTTCTTCATCACTTGAGGATGACTCATTTGACGTGGAGTTGTCATCCCAAGTAACGACTTGCATCGCTTTCTTTGCCGGATTCTTGTTGGGACACTCCGTTGCAATGTGGCCGTAGCCTCGACATTTGAAGCACTGAACTTGTCCCTCTGAACTTTTCTTATCCTTTGAGAAGTTCTCTTGCTTTCTTGACTTGTAACTTGAAGACCCTTGCCTTTCTTCGACTTTCCGAAGGATGGAGTTTTGCTTGAATTTCCCCTTCGAAAGTTGCGGCGAAACTTCCTTGTCAAGAGAGCGAGCTGCTTCTCAAAGTCCTCCATAGAAAGGTTCTCGTCGTCGTCCGAGGAGGATGAATCCGCGTCTTCTTCTTTAGTTGATTTCAATGCGTAACCTGAAGACTTAGAAGAGGATGCCTTTCCAGAAGAATAGTTAGTAGGAAACCAAAAGTAGCACCTATTTCTTCTACACGCATTTCGTGGTGGCTTTTATAAAAAAAGCCAGCAAAACTTAATTTTTCCCGACATTTTTAATAAATGCCCTTAAAAAAGTTATACATATTTTTTTTTTCTTTTTTGTAATCTACCAATTATCTCAAACTTTTACCCACAAAGCGCCAGGATTGTAAGGGCGGGAATTTTGGCCACAATCCCGCGCGTTTGCTTCGCGTGCAAGAAAGGAAAAAAAGAAAAAAAAAAAAAATTCCAAACCCTGCTCTTCAAATCGTCCATCTCAGAACCCCCCCATCCCAAACCCTTGCCCAACCCAGCATCCTCTGCCCCATTAAGGAGCTTTCCTTGTCCGCTCCCCCGGCCACTGCCTCCCCTGCGGCCACCTCTATCGCCTCCACCGCCTCTGTTGCTCCACACTCCATTCCCCTCTCACAGAAGTCCTCAATCCCTCCTCTCCCGCACGCGCACTCAGATTTTGCTGCGCCGGATCCACCCCGCCCAATCAACGTTGTCTCTTTCGCCAGCCCCACCCGGCTCCTGCGCTAGCCCTGCGAACAACGCCAACTCCTCTATCCCGTCAAGAAGCAAGGTTTCCCCATTTGCTCCGCCTCCCCTGCGGCCACCTTTGCCGCCTCCGCCACCTTCGCCGCTCCCCGCTCCCTTCCCCTCTCCTAGAAGCCCCCGATCCAACCTTTCCCGCACACGTGCTCAAGTTGTTCTGCGCCGGATCCACCCCCGCCCAATCAACTTTGTCTCCTCCTCCAGCCCCACGCCGGCTCCTCCACCAGCCCCGCAAAGAACACCCCCGCCCAATCAGAGACTAGGGTTTGCATATTGTTTTAAATGATATTTTGATATTCATATGGTGGCTATGTGATAAACAAATCTATATTGTTTTGTGGTGTTGCCGGAATAAGGGTATACAAAGTTCACTTACTTCAGGAGCTTTTCTTGTTGAGGATAATCCATACTATTTCTGCATGCTGAAAATTCTTCTTGGAAAATTATCAAAGCCGCTATTCAATCAGGTTTTCTTTTTTTTGCTTTATAACTCTATATAAAAAAAAAGGAACAGCTGCTTTTGATCGGAAGAGAGAATACCTAATCAACCTAAATGAGAGAAAAGAACTATACAGTAACAAAGGTAAGTTATTGATTTATTGTGTATGTCGATTCATATTGATGTTCTGGCTGAACCATGTTTTGAAATAACGTTTTGACTAATCTCACCCCCTTATACCGTGTTCCTAAGAAACTAGCGTACCACCATGTATTCCTTTCTACGTAACATACTCCTGCCATTGTCATATGAATCTAATGTGCAACCATGACTTTCTTCCAGAAACTGATTTGAAGTATGTTTGATGCCAGTCCTGTCTTGCCTAATAAACTTAGTTAGAGTTTATCTCAAGTTTTGTTGCCGCTCAGACTAGTAAATTGTTATCTATTCAAACATTCCATGGAACCTTTCAACTTTTAAGTTCTTTCAGGATGATTTAGTATGGTTCTTGAGAAACATCTGTGGTAATAGCTGTGTGCTCTAAAGATAGTTTGTCTTGAATAGACGACTAATGTAGATTCTTATATCTATGTTATGCAACATGGCAACAATATCTAGACTATTACTAGTTTGCTATTGTCTATCACTAAAACCAGCAGGCTCTTTGTACAGGGCACTCGTTCAGCTCTCTACGCAAATGATAGGGAATCAATTACAGTAAGCGTGCAAGAAGTAAATCCCACTTCTGTTGGAGCTCTTGTTGCACTTTATGAACGAGCTGTTGGGATATATGCTTCCCCCATCAACATTAATGCTTACCATCAGCCTGGTATGTTACCTAGTATTTTATTGCTTAGTTGATAAACTACAAGGAAGACAATACTGTAAATAATCATGCTCTTAAAGCTTTGGCTTTATCATACTAAGCACCAATTGCAAGGCATGATTTACTGGTAATTAATACAGGTGTAGAAGCAGGAAAAAAGGCAGCAGGAGAAGTTTTGGCTCTTCAAAAGAGGGTCTTGGCTGTTCTCAATGAGGCCAGGTATGTAATTCTTGTTTGCTTTTTGATTTTGTTTCACTTCCCACCATCAAGTACTTGCACTCATACAAATCATTTACTTTTTCTGTTGGACCTTCGGTGTGTGGGTCCATTGAGCATTGAATGGGATATCTATGTTGCAACAAGTAATTTAGAAGTTAGAAGTGTGTAAACAGGGTTTAACATTTAAAATAGTTATTTTTCTGTTTATTTTAAATGAATTTACTTGATTTCACTTTCCTACGATCAAACCTATAGCAACTAATTTTGGATTATGAAGGTTTTACTAATAAAAAGTATCTTGAGAGCTTTAGCCTAAACACAAAGATTGCATTTATAATATGTGAGCTATTCCAAAAAAAAAAAAAAAAAGCTTGCTCAATTGTGCGGATAGTAGTGATCATTCTTGAAATGTATTGGTATCAAAGTTTCTTAATTTGACGTCTGAATGTTCCAAATGTTATTCATTATTGTTATGCTTATACTTTATATTCATTCTGTGCAAAGTTGTTTGTCGGGGTTCACCTGTAAGTTCCGATGCTTTAAAATAATTGTAACAGTATTACTTGCAAGATAGAAATAGTTCTTCTAGGTAGTTCTATATTCATTGTTTTTCTAACAAATAATCTATGGATTACCCAAACCGTCTACACAGTTATCACAGTTTCCATATCTAGGTTGTTGTAGCGACCGCCGTTAGAGTATGGTGTTTTAAATTTTCTTTGAATGTCCTAAAACTCCATTCTTCTGTGTAAAAGTGCTTGAAACATGGGCTCATAATTTTTGCTTTCCATACCATAACCTCCGCAACAAGCTGTAAAAATTATACTTATCTATTTACTGAGACTTGCAATCTTGGACTGCTATACATGCCTGGGAGCAGGTGTGGGGAAGATGGGTTAAAGTAGATAACAGACTTGCAATCTTGCAAAAGCTCAACTACTGCTAATTCTGATTGAAACTTTGGACTTGGAAAATCTTCTCCAAATAGTTCATGATGATGTGCCTTTCAGGTCGTGATGAATCTTATGATATTTTGCTTCTGTTGTAGATCTGCTATACATGGTTTTTTTTCCAATGCTGATAGGCAGTTGAGTTCCCAGTGCTAACTTACATTTCATGGTATGCATCAGGCAAGGCTTTTCTGCTTTTTCACTGTCAGATGTTCAAGAGATGGATGCTGAAGTTTCTAGTCTCTCTGACTTGGAATTTAGGGAATCAGGGCCTTTGATTCTTGCATGGGCAATTTTTCTTTGCTTGCTTTCGTCTCTCCCGGAATGTAATATTGGTTTGCTTACGGTAATGTTTATTTTCATTATTTATTTTTGTCTACCACTTTTCACATGCTGCTCTCACTTTTTATGACATAGGAGAAAATATGGAACTTGTATGGCTTCCATCTACATTTGCATTTCTTGAATCTTGATTATGTTTTCTATGTTTCAATCTCATTTAGCTTATGCTATTGATGTTTATGCTTGAGGATTTGCTTGCCTTCGCTTTTTGTTTGCTGGCCCCACCATATAGAAACTGCAAAGTAGATTTGTGGATTGTGATGACATATTGATTCTCCATTTTGAAGTTATAGAGTTGTTACACTTGTTAACTATAAATCTGTCAAAAAAACAATATCCAAATCTTGTTTGCGCTCGAATGTATACATCTACAATTTTTGTTGTTTCACAGTCGCCTAATAGAATTTTTTTTTTCTCATGCAGGTTTGATTAGTTAAGAAGAAGTAATCTGGTGACTAATTGCAATGTCGATCTCCTTTCCTTCATTTTGTCTATATATGACTCAAATATGTATTTGAAGTATATATGCTAACATAATTTTTTGTTGTAATTAATTAAATTGATGGTATTTTTTGTCTATTATGGATATTGATTAGATATATACTTGAAATTTTATAAATTGATGGTATTTTACCTATGACTCAAATTTATTGTGCTTAATTGTAGTTATTTGCATGTTTTTAAATATCTTTCAAAATCTTCTGTGTTGATATAAAATAATTATTTTATCTAATTAAATTATTATTTTATTACTAATTATAAAAATGAATAAAAAATTATCTCTGAGCCGGCATTTTTTTTTGTCAGGATATAAATTTATTTGCCGACCGTTTTAATTCTATTTGGCGACACTTTTTTATTGGGATAATTAATTGGAAAAATTAATTTTAAAATTATTTTGGCACTAATGAGTGCCACTAAAAATTGTTTTGCTGTCACTTTTGAGTGCCACTAAAAATGGGATATACTAGCGGTTTGGAGTGTCGGAATAGATTGTTTTCCTGGCACTTGTAAGTGCCGCTAAAATGGGAAATGCTGGCGGTTTAGAGTGCCGGAATAGATCATTTGCCATCGTTTTCCTGGCACTTGTAAGTGCCACTAAAATGAGAAATGCTGGCAGCTGAAAGTGCCGGAATAGATTGTTTTCCTGGCACTTGTAAGTGCCGCTAAAATGGGAAATGCTGGCGGTTTGGAGTGCCGGAATAGATCGTTTTGCTGGCACTTGTGTGATGACCTGGATCTCCGCAGAGCTGTTGCGGTGCTATGGGGTGGCCACTGGAGGCCTATGCGGGGTGCTGGAGGTGAGTGTTAGACTTCGGGCTTAAAATGGATCACGCGGGTGATCAGGGGACCCCATTGGATGTTTAGAGGTGTTCCGCGCGCAAACGGATATTGAGATTGGGCTCTGCGCGAAATTTGGACCAAGAATACTCTTCCGGGGGCATCCGGCAATTTTTAGAGTGAGAATTTGGCGAAACGGACGTCAAATTCGGATTCAGCGCGCGAAAACGCTTCAAACGGACTATTTACGGCATTTTTCGGAGCTCGGGTACTGTTCACTGCCGGAACAGTGATTCCGGCGATCGCCGGCGGCCGGCGGCGGCGGCGGGCAGCGCCGGCGGGCGGCGGCGCGGCCTCGGGCAGGCGGAGCAGCGGCGGCAGGCGGCGCGGGCAGGGCGCGGGCAGCGCGCGGGTGAGCGGGCAGGCGGCCGGTCCACGCGGCAGGCGTGCACCAGGCGGAGGACACGTGGCATCATCTCGTTGGCTGGCTCACAGGCGTTGGTCCACGGAGTTTCGGGTTGGCTTTGGTTCACGGTGCACCGGGGGTGGACACGTGGCAGACTTTGGTTGGTTCGGTGCATGGGTGTTCGTGCACCGGGTGCAGCGGTCAGAGGCAGGACACGTGGCGCTTCTCTATTGGCTGGTCAACTGTGCGGGCAGGAGGGGCAGCGGGCGCAGACTGTGCGGGCAGGCGCGGCGGTACTGTGGTCGGGGACACGTGTCGACACCCGGGGTTGGCCACGCGGCGCAGCAGGAGTGGGGGTTTTGGCTGTCGCCTGTTCGGGCGACACGTGGCGGGCTTGGAGGCGGGTTGGACGGTTTTCGGATCCCGTCCGACGGGGCGTATTGGGCCGGGCCGCACTGTGCGCGCCCGGAAATTCTGGGCCGGGCCGCACTGTGCGCGCCCGGAAATTTCCGGGCGCCCGAAAGTGGGGACCCGGATGGAATTTCCCAAAAGTTCTTTTGGCTGGCCTATTTAAGCAACCCGAGCCCTATTCATCTTGCTTTTTCCACCATTTCCGAGCCTCTTCTCACCAAGGTGTCTTCAGCAAAGTTTCTCCCCTTCGAGTTCTCCATCTCCTGGTGAAGTTTGAGGATCTGTGGTGGCACGCACTTCGAGATTTGGATTTTTCGGCGCGGCGCGACGTTGCATTCCTGGATTCTTCTTCGGCGCAGCGACAGTGTTTTAGCTCTCCCGAGCTAACCAGACAGTATTTTTCAGCGATTCTTGCGCCATCGTCTTCGTAACAGGTAGGGCTACATTTCTTATTTCTATGGGTTTTCCCTCATTCCGAGGTTTTCATGGGTTTTTCGGGTCATCTTGTGACCTCATTTTCTGGGGTGGAGTTTTGGACAGCGCAGTATTGTTTTGAGGATATCTCCGCAACCGGACATCGGATTGAGGCGATTCAAAAGGGGATTTGCATCTACGCATCACAAGGAATCTCTCTGAATTTTTGTGGAACTTTGTGGAATTTCCCTGATGGTGAGAACCCCCTTTTACAGTATCTTCAGATTCAGTTTTTGTGATCGATTTGCTTTGGGGTGTCCCTCTTGTCGATTTTCGTTCTCAGCACAGAAAAATCGTGGGAAAACGTGCAGGTACTCGTTTCGACCAGTTCGTCGCGTAGATCGTGATAGAATTTTTCTGGGAATTTATTGGGCACGTTTCGCAGGTAAAAATGGCTGAACAGTAAATCTGATTTTGGGGACAGATTTGGATTAAACTTGATTAGTAAATTTGTGTGTGTTCTTTGGGACTTTTGGCGCAGTATTTCGGGGACGGTTGAGGATCGAGCGCGGACTTCGCCGCCGGGACTTGGATTTAGCGCTCGAGGTGGGTACCGTTGTTTAACCTCCTACTTGTGATGTCCCCACTAGGCCTATTTGAGTTGCTTCTTTATTATCTTGCTAAATGAACCGGTAAAAGTGAAAATGGCATGTTGATTGGGAATTGGACTTATGTTAGGGCTTGCATCTAAAAGGGGACTATATTACGTGTACACTTTGGGACCTCTTATGCTTATGTGATAAATGGATATGTTGTATATGCATGACGGGACCTCTTTTACATATACATAAACTATTTTGGGGCAACTTAGTAAAATGGAAGTTTATTTAAACGGCATATCTCTACTTTGTGAGAACTAGAATACTTGAATCATGCTTAATAATGATAAAGGACTTTGCATGCGTGTATGGACATTTAATTAGGCCACCTTTTTCTGCTACACTATCATACTGGAATTGACTTAGGAGAAACCATGCTTTTCTCTTCTTTTGTCTACATTTGGGGGATAGTGCGCTCGGGTGCGAGCAGGGGCTGGGATAGTGTAGTCAGACAGTTGTGGGTTTTGGGACAGGCAGGCTGTGAGGGCAGGGCATTGCGGCAACCGCGGACAGTAGGCGGTTGACCGGATAGTGATTGCTGCTTATGCATCAGATTGGGTATCAGGTCTCTAGTAGATGGAGTTTTCCACTATTTGTCTATCTTGCATCATCTTCGAGATCGGGTCTCCTTTTAGTGGACGGGTTTTCCCACTTTGATCAGAGTCATGATCCAGTTCTGCTGACTTGATACCTATTACTGAGGCACTATGCTCGTGTGGGTCGCTCCCCTCGAGTGCCACTCCGGAGTGTGTATTTTGTGACCGTGCCGGTCAGGAGCCGGTCTGTTGCCTTGGGGCGGGGCCGTGCCGGTCAGGAGCCGGTCTGTCGCCCTCGGGATGGGACCGTGCCGGTCAGGAGCCGGTCCGCATCCCATAGCTGAGTTGGGACTTAGTAGGCATAGTGGGCAGTACCGGTGTTCGCCGGTGACTAGGTTGGGCTACCCAGGCAGGCATTCTTATTCTGATGCATACAGTTGGCCATACTCTTAGCTGAGCACCTTAGAGGCATATAGTGGTAGCTTCTTACATCATCAGTAGACATATTTACAGCTTACCACCTTGTTTTATTCCTCCGCCTCTTATAGTTCTAGTGGGCACATTTGAGTTGAGGTTTACCCACTAGGAGGAGGCTACTGTTCTATAGTAGTTCTCACTCCCCACTGCTTTTCTTTTCTCTTCCCCCTTTGTTTTGCAGAGTCGTCTGCGGGAGTTGCAGGACCCTCCGCAGCGGATCGAGGTAAGTGGATCGCGGACTAGATAGCGGTCTACCCAGGCACCAGTTCAGTTACTAGATGTACCCTGATACTCTCAGATACTCTACTTTTCATTTCTTTTGGGTCCGGCTTCGACCAGCTGGTTGTATTTGATCAGTGAGCTGGGAGAGATATTTGTATTATTGAGAGTTTATTTCTGCACTTTACTTTTCAGCTTTATCTGAGATGTATTAGTTCTAGTTTAGCTCTGTTTATGCTCTTTTATTATATCATCTTTATCTGAGCAGGTTACCAGCGCTTCGTGTACACGGGAAATTCCGTGTACACGGCGGATCTGTGGACGGGCCCGGGTTCTGGTTTACACCCGGGGCGTGACAGATTAAGTTGGTATCAGAGCTTAGGGATAGGTCAATTGGGACTTAGGAAACCCTAGGCTTTTGGCAGACCCTAGGAAGGCCGGGCGTGAGTGACGTGACATTATGCGAAAGTCAGCAATTTGGTCATGTGTTTATTTGACTCTTCCAGTGGGCGAAGAGGGATTGGCATGTCCTATTTCTGGTGGACTATTATGTTGGCTGCAGACAACATAAGGTTACAGAAATAGGGGGATGCCTTTGACTTTCGCTAGATTGGGTCGAGAGTGGTTTCGTTACTGATCTGTGGTTCTTTGTGTGGCAGGATGCCTCCCAGGCGGCGGATTCCTACCCGGGGTACCCCTACACCTCCAGAGGGGCCGGAGCTGTCCGGACAGGCAGAGATTGCTGAGCTGAGGGCCATGGTGGCCCAGCTGGCGGAGGGTCACCGCCGGCAGGAGGAGAGGTTTGAGCAGCTGCTTGCTCAGGTTAGGGCCCCTCCCCCTACTGTTACTACTGAGGCCCCCGCACCACCTGCTGTACCACCGACTATACCGTTGGTGCCGGCGGCACCGTCTTCGAGCAGCGGGGCCCGGGAGCTATCCGACCTTTGACCCCCGCGGAGGAGCAGGAGTTCACTGATAAACTCACTCATTTCTGCAAGCGGGGACCGCCTAGATTTTCGGGGCGGAGCACTCACCCTTGGGAGGTTGGGACTTGGCTTTCAGCAATGGAGAAGTTGTTCCGAGACTTCTTCGTCGATCAGAAGTACCAGGTACACATGGCTGTGCATTGTCTGGATGGAGATGCGGATACGTGGTGGCGTCGGGTGGAGCCCCTGGAGTTTCAGATCACCCGGCAGCTACCTTGGGCAGAGTTCAAGAGGATGGTCCTGGACACTTACTTTTCCACCAGCGTGAAAAAAAAGGTAGAGGATGACCTGAAGAATCTCCAGCAGGGCGACCGGTCGGCATGGGACTACTTCCAGGAGTTTTCGCGACTGCTCAGCTGCGTTCCCTACGTCGCGAGGGATGGACCACATCAGGTGGAGCTCTTCGAGTCGGGCCTGCGCCCGGAGCTCTATACCTTGGTGCATGCGCAGAGACTACAGACCCTAGAGGAGGCGGCAGAGCATGCACAGTGGATCGAGAGAGGAGACCACGTTATCGCCAGACGTGGGGGCCTAGTCGCTCAGGGATCGGACAGGAAGCGGCCAGCGCAGGATGATGGGGGACAGGCCAGTTCCTGGAGGCCGCCCCGACCCCCGCCGTCTCAGTCTTCTGGCCGCGGGCGTTCAGAGCGGCAAGGGCCTGATGGATCCCAGAAGCCCCCACAGCATCAGCAGCAGCAGCATTCGCAGCAGCAGGGGTCGCAGCGGCAGAGGCAGCAGCAGCAGCGGGCGAGGCAGCCCCGGTCTTCAGTCGGGTGTGTTTTCTGCAAGGGCCAGCACCCCTCTGATACTTGTGATTTGCGGCATGGTCGTTGTTTTCGGTGTGGACAGTCCGGTCATCTGCGAGCTGCTTGCCCTTTCTCGACATCGCAGGCTCCTTCCTCAGCATCAGCCCCTTCGGTGCCCCAGCAGAGGTCCTATGCTCCAGCGAACGGATCACCACCTTTTTACCCTGCGGATCATCAGCTGCCGGCTCAGAGCGGTCGGGCCTACGCCGCTCAGGTAGAGGACGTTACAGCAGCCGACCTTGTGGGGGCAGGTATGGTTTTACTGTATTTACCGGCATTGTTTGTGCATTGTATTGCATTTGGGCATCCTAGTCATTTGTTAGGAGTGCATGTGCTTCCTTGCATTGGGTTAAGGGTAGGACGGTTACCGGGTGTTCGGGAGGTCGTATTCCCGATCTTTAGCACGTAGGGACGTGTTGTGGGTCCTGCCCAGTGCAGTTGAGTCCTTGGTTGTACCTGTAGGCCTTATGGTCTTGACCTAGTTGTGGGGCTTGGTTTGGTACTTAGGACGGTTAGGCTGGCTCGGTTGTTTTCTTTTCGCGGCAGCTGATTATGCCGCGAGGACGGTTCTTGTGAGAGCCAGGCCTAGAGGTGTTGGTGTACCTGGGTTGCTTGAGAGTATCTGCGCTTCTTTGGGTTTGACCTTGTGAGCGAGGCGGATGTCTCGTAGTGGGTGAGTAGCTTGTTTGCTGGTGTGTTTGAGGGACCTGCGGCGGCATCGGGACTTGGTGATACCCTTTTTGGGTTGTGAGTTTTTAGCTGTTCTCCTATCGGAGTTGTTGGCATGACACCAGTTTGGGAGCTTGAGTGGCGGATGATTGGATATTTACCCCCTGTTGGTTGGGTTTCCGTGTTGAGGAATGACTTTAGTTTCGAGGACGAAACTTTCTTTTAGTAGGGGAGGATGTGATGACCTGGATCTCCGCAGAGCTGTTGCGGTGCTATGGGGTGGCCACTGGAGGCCTATGCGGGGTGCTGGAGGTGAGTGTTAGACTTCGGGCTTAAAATGGATCACGCGGGTGATCAGGGGACCCCATTGGATGTTTAGAGGTGTTCCCGCGCGAAACGGATATTGAGATTGGGCTCTGCGCGAAATTTGGACCAAGAATACTCTTCCGGGGGCATCCGGCAATTTTTAGAGTGAGAATTTGGCGAAACGGACGTCAAATTCGGATTCAGCGCGCGAAAACGCTTCAAACGGACTATTTACGGCATTTTTCGGAGCTCGGGTACTGTTCACTGCCGGAACAGTGATTCCGGCGATCGCCGGCGGCCGGCGGCGGCGGCGGGCAGCGCCGGCGGGCGGCGGCGCGGCCTCGGGCAGGCGGAGCAGCGGCGGCAGGCGGCGCGGGCAGGGCGCGGGCAGCGCGCGGGTGAGCGGGCAGGCGGCCGGTCCACGCGGCGGGCGTGCACCAGGCGGAGGACACGTGGCATCATCTCGTTGGCTGGCTCACAGGCGTTGGTCCACGGAGTTTCGGGTTGGCTTTGGTTCACGGTGCACCGGGGGTGGACACGTGGCAGACTTTGGTTGGTTCGGTGCATGGGTGTTCGTGCACCGGGTGCAGCGGTCAGAGGCAGGACACGTGGCGCTTCTCTATTGGCTGGTCAACTGTGCGGGCAGGAGGGGCAGCGAGCGCAGACTGTGCGGGCAGGCGCGGCGGTACTGTGGTCGGGGACACGTGTCGACACCGGGGTTGGCCACGCGGCGCAGCAGGAGTGGGGGTTTTGGCTGTCGCCTGTTCGGGCGACACGTGGCGGGCTTGGAGGCGGGTTGGACGGTTTTCGGATCCCGTCCGACGGGGCGTATTGGGCCGGGCCGCACTGTGCGCGCCCGGAAATTCTGGGCCGGGCCGCACTGTGCGCGCCCGGAAATTTCCGGGCGCCCGAAAGTGGGGACCCGGATGGAATTTCCCCAAAAGTTCTTTTGGCTGGCCTATTTAAGCAACCCGAGCCCTATTCATCTTGCTTTTTCCACCATTTCCGAGCCTCTTCTCACCAAGGTGTCTTCAGCAAAGTTGCTCCCCTTCGAGTTCTCCATCTCCTGGTGAAGTTTGAGGATCTGTGGTGGCACGCACTTCGAGATTTGGATTTTTCGGCGCGGCGCGACGTTGCGTTCCTGGATTCTTCTTCGGCGCAGCGACAGTGTTCTAGCTCCCCCGAGCTAACCAGGCAGTATTTTTCAGCGATTCTTGCGCCATCGTCTTCGTAACAGGTAGGGCTACATTTCTTATTTCTATGGGTTTTCCCTCATTCCGAGGTTTTCATGGGTTTTTCGGGTCATCTTGTGACCTCATTTTCTGGGGTGGAGTTTTGGACAGCGCAGTATTGTTTTGGGATATCTCCGCAACCGGACATCGGATTGAGGCGATTCAAAAGGGGATTTGCATCTACGCATCACAAGGAATCTCTCTGAATTTTTGTGGAACTTTGTGGAATTTCCCTGATGGTGAGAACCCCCTTTTTACAGTATCTTCAGATTCAGTTTTTGTGATCGATTTGCTTTGGGGTGTCCCTCTTGTCGATTTTCGTTCTCAGCACAGAAAAATCGTGGGAAAACGTGCAGGTACTCGTTTCGACCGGTTCGTCGCGTAGATCGTGATAGAATTTTTCTGGGAATTTATTGGGCACGTTTCGCAGGTAAAAATGGCTGAACAGTAAATCTGATTTTGGGGACAGATTTGGATTAAACTTGATTAGTAAATTTGTGTGTGTTCTTTGGGACTTTTGGCGCAGTATTTCGGGGACGGTTGAGGATCGAGCGCGGACTTCGCCGCCGGGACTTGGATTTAGCGCTCGAGGTGGGTACCGTTGTTTAACCTCCTACTTGTGATGTCCCCACTAGGCCTATTTGAGTTGCTTCTTTATTATCTTGCTAAATGAACCGGTAAAAGTGAAAATGGCATGTTGATTGGGAATTGGACTTATGTTAGGGCTTGCATCTAAAAGGGGACTATATTACGTGTACACTTTGGGACCTCTTATGCTTATGTGATAAATGGATATGTTGTATATGCATGACGGGACCTCTTTTACATATACATAAACTATTTTGGGGCAACTTAGTAAAATGGAAGTTTATTTAAACGGCATATCTCTACTTTGTGAGAACTAGAATACTTGAATCATGCTTAATAATGATAAAGGACTTTGCATGCGTGTATGGACATTTAGTTAGGCCACCTTTTTCTGCTACACTATCATACTGGAATTGACTTAGGAGAAACCATGCTTTTCTCTTCTTTTGTCTACATTTGGGGGATAGTGCGCTCGGGTGCGAGCAGGGGCTGGGATAGTGTAGTCAGACAGTTGTGGGTTTTGGGACAGGCAGGCTGTGAGGGCAGGGCATTGCGGCAACCGCGGACAGTAGGCGGTTGACCGGATAGTGATTGCTGCTTATGCATCAGATTGGGTATCAGGTCTCTAGTAGATGGAGTTTTCCACTATTTGTCTATCTTGCATCATCTTCGAGATCGGGTCTCCTTTTAGTGGACGGGTTTTCCCACTTTGATCAGAGTCATGATCCAGTTCTGCTGACTTGATACCTATTACTGAGGCACTATGCTCGTGTGGGTCGCTCCCCTCGAGTGCCACTCCGGAGTGTGTATTTTGTGACCGTGCCGGTCAGGAGCCGGTCTGTTGCCTTGGGGCGGGGCCGTGCCGGTCAGGAGCCGGTCTGTCGCCCTCGGGATGGGACCGTGCCGGTCAGGAGCCGGTCCGCATCCCATAGCTGAGTTGGGAGTTAGTAGGCATAGTGGGCAGTACCGGTGTTCGCCGGTGACTAGGTTGGGCTACCCAGGCAGGCATTCTTATTCTGATGCATACAGTTGGCCATACTCTTAGCTGAGCACCTTAGAGGCATGTAGTGGTAGCTTCTTACATCATCAGTAGACATATTTACAGCTTACCACCTTGTTTTATTCTTCCGCCTCTTATAGTCCTAGTGGGCACATTTGAGTTGAGGTTTACCCACTAGGAGGAGGCTACTGTTCTATAGTAGTTCTCACTCCCCACTGCTTTTCTTTTCTCTTCCCCCTTTGTTTTGCAGAGTCGTCTGCGGGAGTTGCAGGACCCTCCGCAGCGGATCGAGGTAAGTGGATCGCGGACTAGATAGCGGTCTACCCAGGCACCAGTTCAGTTACTAGATGTACCCTGATACTCTCAGATACTCTACTTTTCATTTCTTTTGGGTCTGGCTGCGACCAGCTGGTTGTATTTGATTAGTGAGCTGGGAGAGATATTTGTATTATTGAGAGTTTATTTCTGCACTTTACTTTTCAGCTTTATCTGAGATGTATTAGTTCTAGTTTAGCTCTGTTTATGCTCTTTTATTATATCATCTTTATCTGAGCAGGTTACCAGCGCTTCGTGTACACGGGAAATTCCGTGTATACGGCGGATCTGTAGACGAGCCCGGGTTCTGGTTTACACCCGGGGCGTGACAGATTAAGTTGGTATCAGAGCTTAGGGATAGGTCAATTGGGACTTAGGAAACCCTAGGCTTTTGGCAGACCCTAGGAAGGCCGGGCGTGAGTGACGTGACATTATGCGAAAGTCGGCAATTTGGTCATGTGTTTATTTGACTCTTCCAGTGGGCGAAGAGGGATTGGCATGTCCTATTTCTGGTGGACTATTATGTTGGCTGCAGACAACATAAGGTTACAGAAATAGGGGGATGCCTTTGACTTTCGCTAGATTGGGTCGAGAGTGGTTTCGTTACTGATCTGTGGTTCTTTGTGTGGCAGGATGCCTCCCAGGCGGCGGATTCCTACCCGGGGTACCCCTACACCTCCAGAGGGGCCGGAGCTGTCCGGACAGGCAGAGATTGCTGAGCTGAGGGCCATGGTGGCCCAGCTGGCGGAGGGTCACCGCCGGCAGGAGGAGAGGTTTGAGCAGCTGCTTGCTCAGGTTAGGGCCCCTCCCCCTACTGTTACTACTGAGGCCCCCGCACCACCTGCTGTACCACCGACTATACCGTTGGTGCCGGCGGCACCGTCTTCGAGCAGCGGGGCCCCGGGAGCTATCCGACCTTTGACCCCCGCGGAGGAGCAGGAGTTCACTGATAAACTCACTCATTTCTGCAAGCGGGGACCGCCTAGATTTTCGGGGCGGAGCACTCACCCTTGGGAGGTTGGGACTTGGCTTTCGGCAATGGAGAAGTTGTTCCGAGACTTCTTCGTCGATCAGAAGTACCAGGTACACATGGCTGTGCATTGTCTGGATGGAGATGCGGATACGTGGTGGCGTCGGGTGGAGCCCCTGGAGTTTCAGATCACCCGGCAGCTACCTTGGGCAGAGTTCAAGAGGATGGTCCTGGACACTTACTTTTCCACCAGCGTGGAAAAAAAGGTAGAGGATGACCTGAAGAATCTCCAGCAGGGCGACCGGTCGGCATGGGACTACTTCCAGGAGTTTTCGCGACTGCTCAGCTGCGTTCCCTACGTCGCGAGGGATGGACCACATCAGGTGGAGCTCTTCGAGTCGGGCCTGCGCCCGGAGCTCTATACCTTGGTGCATGCGCAGAGACTACAGACCCTAGAGGAGGCGGCAGAGCATGCACAGTGGATCGAGAGAGGAGACCACGTTATCGCCAGACGTGGGGGCCTAGTCGCTCAGGGATCGGACAGGAAGCGGCCAGCGCAGGATGATGGGGGACAGGCCAGTTCCTGGAGGCCGCCCCGACCCCCGCCGTCTCAGTCTTCTGGCCGCGGGCGTTCAGAGCGGCAAGGGCCTGATGGATCCCAGAAGCCCCCACAGCATCAGCAGCAGCAGCATTCGCAGCAGCAGGGGTCGCAGCGGCAGAGGCAGCAGCAGCAGCGGGCGAGGCAGCCCCGGTCTTCAGTCGGGTGTGTTTTCTGCAAGGGCCAGCACCCCTCTGATACTTGTGATTTGCGGCATGGTCGTTGTTTTCGGTGTGGACAGTCCGGTCATCTGCGAGCTGCTTGCCCTTTCTCGACATCGCAGGCTCCTTCCTCAGCATCATCCCCTTCGGTGCCCCAGCAGAGGTCCTATGCTCCAGCGAACGGATCACCACCTTTTTACCCTGCGGATCATCAGCTGCCGGCTCAGAGCGGTCGGGCCTACGCCGCTCAGGTAGAGGACGTTACAGCAGCCGACCTTGTGGGGGCAGGTATGGTTTTACTGTATTTACCGGCATTGTTTGTGCATTGTATTGCATTTGGGCATCCTAGTCATTTGTTAGGAGTGCATGTGCTTCCTTGCATTGGGTTAAGGGTAGGACGGTTACCGGGTGTTCGGGAGGTCGTATTCCCGATCTTTAGCACGTAGGGACGTGTTGTGGGTCCTGCCCAGTGCAGTTGAGTCCTTGGTTGTACCTGTAGGCCTTATGGTCTTGACCTAGTTGTGGGGCTTGGTTTGGTACTTAGGACGGTTAGGCTGGCTCGGTTGTTTTCTTTTTGCGGCAGCTGATTATGCTGCGAGGACGGTTCTTGTGAGAGCCAGGCCTAGAGGTGTTGGTGTACCTGGGTTGCTTGAGAGTATCTGCGCTTCTTTGGGTTTGACCTTGTGAGCGAGGCGGATGTCTCGTAGTGGGTGAGTAGCTTGTTTGCTGGTGTGTTTGAGGGACCTGCGGCGGCATCGGGACTTGGTGATACCCTTTTTTGGGTTGTGAGTTTTTAGCTGTTCTCCTATCGGAGTTGTTGGCATGACACCAGTTTGGGAGCTTGAGTGGCGGATGATTGGATATTTACCCCCTGTTGGTTGGGTTTCCGTGTTGAGGAATGACTTTAGTTTCGAGGACGAAACTTTCTTTTAGTAGGGGAGGATGTGATGACCTGGATCTCCGCAGAGCTGTTGCGGTGCTATGGGGTGGCCACTGGAGGCCTATGCGGGGTGCTGGAGGTGAGTGTTAGACTTCGGGCTTAAAATGGATCACGCGGGTGATCAGGGGACCCCATTGGATGTTTAGAGGTGTTCCCGCGCGAAACGGATATTGAGATTGGGCTCTGCGCGAAATTTGGACCAAGAATACTCTTCCGGGGGCATCCGGCAATTTTTAGAGTGAGAATTTGGCGAAACGGACGTCAAATTCGGATTCAGCGCGCGAAAACGCTTCAAACGGACTATTTACGGCATTTTTCGGAGCTCGGGTACTGTTCACTGCCGGAACAGTGATTCCGGCGATCGCCGGCGGCCGGCGGCGGCGGCGGGCAGCGCCGGCGGGCGGCGGCGCGGCCTCGGGCAGGCGGAGCAGCGGCGGCAGGCGGCGCGGGCAGGGCGCGGGCAGCGCGCGGGTGAGCGGGCAGGCGGCCGGTCCACGCGGCAGGCGTGCACCAGGCGGAGGACACGTGGCATCATCTCGTTGGCTGGCTCACAGGCGTTGGTCCACGGAGTTTCGGGTTGGCTTTGGTTCACGGTGCACCGGGGGTGGACACGTGGCAGACTTTGGTTGGTTCGGTGCATGGGTGTTCGTGCACCGGGTGCAGCGGTCAGAGGCAGGACACGTGGCGCTTCTCTATTGGCTGGTCAACTGTGCGGGCAGGAGGGGCAGCGAGCGCAGACTGTGCGGGCAGGCGCGGCGGTACTGTGGTCGGGGACACGTGTTGACACCCGGGGTTGGCCACGCGGCGCAGCAGGAGTGGGGGTTTTGGCTGTCGCCTGTTCGGGCGACACGTGGCGGGCTTGGAGGCGGGTTGGACGGTTTTCGGATCCCGTCCGACGGGGCGTATTGGGCCGGGCCGCACTGTGCGCGCCAGAAATTGCTCGAAGCATTTGCAGTTTCTGAATCTTCACTAGGTTAGTTCCCTCATGCGTAACTTGAAGAACATCCCAGATTTCTTTCGCAGTCTCACATGCCGAGACGCGAGAGAACTCTGTTTGTGACAAAGCATTAAATAGAGCATTAATCCCTTTGCCATTGTAAGAAGATGAGTCATCTCTTCCTTGGTCCATTTCGACCTAGGTTTTAAGGTGCGAACATCATCAATAATTTCAGTTGGATTAGACCATCCTAATTCAATTGATTGCCACACCCTTTCGTCGATGGAAATTAAAAAGGCTTTCATCCGTACTTTCCAGTACGCATAATTTGTTCCATCAAAGAAAGGGGGTCGATTGATGTTTCCACCTTCAACCATTGTTTACAACCCTATTCCCGCTCTGATACCACTTGTTGGGTTATGTTAATATGGATCTAAATAGGGAAAAAACACCTAGAGGGGGGTGAATAGGTGTAAACAATAAACACTCAAAAAATCATTGCGCAATAAACCCAATGCGGAAAAATAAAAGAACACGCAAGATTTTTACGTGGAAAAACTCCAAACCGGAGTAAAAAACCACGGGACCGATAACACGGCGAAATCCACTAGAATTAACACACGTACAAGGTGATATAACGTACTCACAGACGACTCAACCTTTTACCATACGCTCCTAGTAGATCTTCCCGCTCGCTCCACGACGCTTCTCGAATCCACGATCCGCGCCCAACGCTGAGTCCACAGCGTCCAACGTCGAGTCCACGACGTCCGACCGAATCCACGGTCTTCACCCAATACCACGCTTCGAATCCACGAACGTACCTCGCTCCGAATGCACCTTGAATCCACAAGGCCACGCGAGTCCACGCGCCGATTTGGGGTAAATCGTTGTTTGTTTTGGGTGGTGATGATCCGCCGAATACTTAGATTAAAGATAGATCGGAAATACCATCTAAGTATTCATTGATTTGATTCTACTCAAAATGTGAGTATGGAAAACCTAGAATCAAATCAATCAATATAGATGAAGAAACATAGAATAAATCTATTGATTTCCTTTCTTCTCTATATATGTGGATTTTTCTTTTCGGCTATTTTCTCTGTAATCGCCGATGCCCTAGAAATGAATACAGGGCCTATTTATAGGTTAGAAACCATTGGAAGAAGATAGGATCAAAAACTGCCTTTTCTGGAAATTTTACCGACGGCGATCCGGATTGGAATTGACGATCCGGATTGCAGAAGCAAGAAAGACGATTTCCAGAAAAATGGTAGTTCGGGATCCGGATCACAAAGTCCGATCCGGATCGTTCATACAGTTTTACCAGAACATCAATGTTCGGGATCCGGATTGCAAGCCCTGATCCGGATCGAGGAAGCAAACAGGTAAAACAAGTGTTCGGGATCCGGATCAGAGGATGCTGCGATCCGGATTGAACCAGTGTATGAACAAACACCCTTCGGGATCCGGATTGCCGAGTCCGATCCGGATCCTGAACATGTCCCATGTTCAGTTTTTGATGTTTAAGCAATTAAAAATTCTTCCAGGTGTTTCTACACTATAAGAAGTATTCGGATCATCAAAAATCTTTAGTTAAACGTACCTGATCCCTTTGAATTCTTCTTTCTTGAGATTGTGGTATACGATCCAAAGTTTCTTCATCTTCAATCTTCAAGACTTAATACATTCACGAAATACGCCAACTCAAATTCCGTAACAGATTACAGTCGAGTTCAGTGCGTTTCGGGCTGACGCGAACGGCATCGGGTCGAAAAGTCACTTGAACCCCGAGGACTTAGCAAATTCTGGAATTCTGAAATTTGTGATCACGAAGTGTTTTCGGAGCCCTGTTTCGGAGACTTGGAGTGGCCTAAAAATTTAAAAGAAATTGTGAGGTGTCTCACAAAAGTTTTCTGATTAAAAGTGGTGAAAAACCTAGGTGAGCGATTAAGGAAAAATCGGAGAACGAAGCGAAGAAAAATGCTTCGTGAATTCTGAAACTGCAGTTTTTGACAGTGCAGTTGATCGCGAAGCTTTTTCGGGGCTCTCTTTCGAGGGCTTAGAGTGGCCTAAAAATTTAAAAGAAATCGTGGGGTGTCTCACAAAAGTTTTCTGATTAAAAGGCGTGAAAAACCTAGGTGAGCGATTAAGGAAAAATCGGAGAACGAAGCGAAGAAAAATGCTTCGTGAATTCTGAAACTGCAGTTTTTGACAGTGCAGTTGATCGCGAAGCTTTTTCGGGGCCCTCTTTCGAGGGCTTAGAGTAGTCCAAAAATTTAAACAAAATCGTGGGAAGTTTAAGAAAAATTTGTAAATTAAAGGGGAGAAGAAAAATTACGATTTTGATTTCCCAGTTGGCAGCAAAACGCGGAGAAAGAGGGCTATCCGAATTCTCTTTCTGCAGGAGATGCTGCAGAAATTGAGGGCAGTTTTGGAATTTTTTTTGAAATTGGGGGGCAAACAAGTAAATTCACCCCCCCCCCCAACCACCCTCTGCAGAAATTAAATGCTCTCTCTCCCACTTGAATCTCTCTCTCTCTCTCTCTCTCTCTCTCTCTCTCAGCTGAAACAAGAAACGAAAGGGAGAAAGGAGAAGGAGAAAGGAAGAAGGAAGAAAGAAGAAAGGAGGAAGTAAAGAAGAAAGAAGAGAAGAAGGTAATATCTCTCTCTCTCTCTCTCTCTCTCTCTCTCTCTCTCTCTCTCTCTTTTGGCAGGAAAAGGGAAGAAAACAAAAAAAAAAAAAAGAGGTGGGAGGCTGCAGGCAGCAGCAAGCATTGCTGCAGCTGCGGCTACTGCTGCTAGGAGCAGCAGCAGCCACCCAGCTGCAGCCTAGCATGCTGCTGCTTGGCTGCTGCTGCAGCCAAGCAGCAGCCATTTGCGGAGCTGCTGGGGCTGCGGTTGCTGCTGCTAGCAGCAGCAGCCAGCAGCAGGAAACAAAAAAAAAAAAAAAAACAAAAAAAAAAAAAAAAAAAAAAGAAAGAAAGAAAGAGAGAGACAGGGCAGCTGCAAGGCAGCTGCATTGGCAGCTGCCTTGGCAGCTGCATATGCTGCTGCTTGGGCAGCAGCTATGCATGCTGCTGCCCAGCAGCAGGGCATCCTTACAAAAAAAAAAAAAAGAAAGAATGGAAAGAAAGGAAGAGAAGAAGAAAAGAGAAGAAGAAAAGAAAAGGAAAAAGAAAGAAAAGAAAAGAAGAAAAGAAGAAAGATAGAAACTTCTTCTCTTCTCTTTTCTCCAATATGAAAAATGCAATTTCTCAATTTGCCAAAATGCAAAATCGGTGAATTGGGGGAAATTGCTCAAATTGAGTTTTTCTCAAATTTCTGGAAGCATTTTGACCCAGGGTCGAGTTGAGCAAGTTTCTTATTAGCACTATGCCATGGGAGGATTATTCTCCTCCCATTTTTATGAACCAATCAAAAATTAGCCTTTTGGTAGGGAAAATGATCAAATAGGAACTTTCCCCTTTTAGTTGTCAAAAGGGGTTTAGTTTTATTGTCTTATTGAATTAGTGAATCATGTAAAAGAAATTGCTTCATCTTTTGCTTTCCTTACAATGTAGGGAAGCCTCATGGATCCAAGGAGCTGGAATTGTCTCCTTTAGAAACTAAGGGAACACATCGAGGTGGGGGATTCTTCCGAAAATGGGTGATCTCTCTCGTTTGTCCTTTGTTTTTCTGACCTAGAAGCATGCTAGTAAGCATGTAGGGTGTTAGGGTCAAGAATGAGAATGAATAGGGTTTAGCCCTAAAAGCAGTTATATTAAACCTATTGTAGGTTAAGTTTGCATTAGTATAAATAGCAAAGGATAAATATGAGAATGATCATGTTAGGGTATAACACTAAGAATCATGTAAAAGTACAAGAGAAATGCATGATGGTTGTAAGACCTAGGAGAAAACAAGGACAAGTGAATGGATGCAAAACTAGGAGAAAACCTAGATTAAGGGTTTAACGAGTGGCATGATAACCTAGGATTTAAACCTAGATGAACGAGTGAAATCGTCTTAGGGAATAACCTAAGGTGGATTATAGAGTGTTCAACATAGCGTCAAATGTACTCTAGGTTATGTGGAGAAGAGCAAACATAGAGTCAAGGGTACTCTAAGCTAAAGAAAAAATGTAATTAGAGATGATAAACTCTAAGCAAAAGGGGATGGAATTAGAGTTATTAAACCTTAAGCTAAGGTGAAAAATGGAAAATAGAGTTAATAAACTCTAAGTCAATTGAAATTGAATGTAACTAGTGTCTTTATGACATAGTGTAACCTTGAGGGTAATTACGACATAAGGTTGTAAATTGAGAACAAGTAAGTAAAGAAAAGTATAAAATGGGCTCAGGAGCTAAAGAAATTGCCAAGTGACAAGACATAATGTAAATGCAAATGAACAAGAAGTTCAAATCTAAATTGGTGTTAGAGACACCCAAGCTATCCTAGAGTAAAGAACTTAGGATAAAAGAGAAAAGTAAAAGAAAAAGCATTGAGGCACAAATGCTAACGGGAGGGTTGAGCATATGTCACTCCCGGGTAGATGAGTGCCAAGGTGCTTTAAACTCATCTGAAACCAAAGTGTAACGAAAATGCTTAAAGAGCAAAGAAGCTAAAGGCTTAATTGAAACAAAAGAAGATAATGCTTAAAGAAAGGTAAAAAGAAAAAATAAAGTACATTGGGCCGAGCACTACGGGAGGCGGTGCTATAACCTGTTCTTGTTTGATTGGGGTTGTAGGCATCCGTCTTTTGGAACCCTCGGACCCGGTAAATGTAAGCTGTAAAAGAAAAGCCTAAATGGCTAACGGGAGGGTTGAGCATATGTCACTCCCAAGTGAATTAAAGAATTAAAGGCAAGTTGCCATCGGGAGGGTTGAGCATATTTCACTCCCAAGGGGAAGTGTGTGAGCAAGACTCAGCTTCCCAAGTGAAAAGCAAGTAAAGAGTTAAAAGCTAAATGAAAAGAAAAGAGAATATAGAGTGGCCTATGTGGCCGGGTTAGCGTAACCCATTTTATAGCGGCATAGTGGCCGAGCTTTTGGGTAGTAGCCAGAGTGGCAAGTTTTGGTAGCAATGAGACAAGGAGCACACACCAATAGTGTAGAGTTATTCATACATGTTATGATCATGTTAGTTGGCATCTGCAGTTATTTTTAGCATAGATTATCTTGCTATCTTGCTTCCATTGGACCAAGTGGTGTAGAACATTCTTTCTCGGTGGTTGAACCCACTGGGAACTTTAAGTAGTCCTCACACCCTTGGGTGACCATTTTTCCAGGTACATCGAGCGAGGCACGCGACAGGGGCAAGGGCCCAGCAGAGTAGCGACCTAGCAGTCTAGAGTTGCCAGCACCATTTTGGAGTTTTTATTTCTTGAGCGAAACTTGTATGTGAGGAATGATGTAAACTTTAATGTTTTAAGTTTCATTTGGAAAAAAAAAAAGGGTTGTAATTTTTATATAGTAGTTGTATGTTAAAGAGAGTTGTAACATAAGTAAAGTTTTATTTTTCGCTCAAGTATTGTACTTTCATTTTCTTCTAACTATTCGTTTGGATGAATGGAAGTTTTTAAATTCATAGTTTAGTACTTTGATTGATTTCTCTTCCTCTACACTAAACTGTGATGGTTGGAATAAACCGTTCCTTTCGGGTCTTGAAAGGTCATGCCCGATTGGCGGGTCTGTTAGCGCGCCCGAACTGTCCAAACTGGCGGGCTCGGGGCGTGACAGATAAGAGTGGTATCAGAGCCTAGGAATAGTCCTAGGTGGTTAGCAAACCTTAGGGAGACTCTAGGGTTTAGGCACGAGAGAGTGCGTGAATTTTTGGGCGAAAGTAATTGATTGGTTATTATTGTTCCCACAAAGGATGTTGGGACTGATCGAGGAAAATGAGCTTTCATTCTTCGGACTATTACGTTGGCGGCCGACAACGTAATGTTGGAGGTGAAAGTGAGTGCCCTCTTATACTTTCGCATGATTGGGTCGACGAGCCCCTTTGTTTGGTATTTAGCTCATGCTTTGCCCAAATTGTTAAATTTGGGGTTAATCTTTTCGTTGTGCTGTGCAGATTGGCAATGGCACCACGTAGGGGGACGCGGTTGTCCCGACTCGAGCCAGGAGAGGGTACTAGGTCGAACGAGGTACACGAATTGCGAGAGCAGTTGGCCGCGCTTGTCGGCGTGGTCCAGCAACAGGCGAAGATTTCTCGCCGACAGGCGGAGCAGATTGATAGTCTACAGGGGTTGTTAGCGCAGCAAGCTGAGGCTGCGCGAACAGCGCACGGGCATGCGGCATCACCGCGTGTAGGGCCGACAGTTGAGGATACGGCAGTGACCGCCGAGCCTATGTCGGCGCGCCCTACACATCCAGTTGGGGTCACAAGGGAGGTGCCCCACGGGGCTGACTTGGTTGCATTTGACGCCGAGTATGCAGCCCAGAAGGCGGAACAAGATAGGGCAATGGAGGGCCTTGCAAGTTTTCAGAGGTTCAACCCGCCTACGTTCACCGGTGAGGGTTCAGACCCTATGATCGTGGAGTCATGGGTCAACTCCATGGAAAAGTTGTTCTCGAACCTACGGATACTAGATCGGGATCGGGTTGCGAGGGCGGTTCCCTTCCTTGATGGAATGGCACACCGCTGGTGGAAGATAGAACTTGAGGGGCGGACTAGGGCCGCCTTGCCTACACCGACGTGGGAGGAGTTTAAGGAACTCCTTTTTGCAAAGTATTTTCCCGACAGCGCTAAGCAGCAGATGGAGGAAGATTTTAGGGGTCTTCGCCAGGGGAGTCGCTCCGTGCAGGAGTACGAGTACGAGTTCGCTCGCATCGTCAGCTGCCTTCCCTCTGTTGTGCGTAGCGAGTGGGATAAGACATGGTGTTTTGAGCGGGGCCTGCGGCCCAGTATTTACTCGAAGGTCCAGCCGTTTAGCATCGCGACCTATCGAGAGATTGTGGATCGCGCCCGCTTGGTCGAGCGGGGTGAGGCCGTGATGCGCCGAGAGCACGAGGCTTACAGGATGGGCAAGGAAAAGATAAGGCACCAGGGTGGCCCTGGGGGTTCGGTTGACTACCAGTGGCCCCCTAAACAGCGGCAGCAACAGTGGCACTCTCAGGAGTTCCGAAGGCCGGTGGCACACGGGTGGTGCGTCATTTGTGGTGGACCACATCGAGCGTCGCGGTGCAAGGAGCGTCATGGAAGGTGTTATAGGTGTGGCCAGCCGGGCCACATGTCCTCGGAATGTTTTGAGGGCGTACCTCTAGCCTCAGTGACTGCGACAGTTCAGGAAGTCCCGTGGCAGAACTCGGGGGCTGTATTGGCCCTACCAGCAGGGCGACCAACTACCCCAAGCCAATCACCGGGTGGGCAGGCTTTCGCCACTTGGGTGATGGAGGAGGAGCCAGCCGTAGACAACGATGTCGTGGCAGGTATGAGTTATTTAATGCAATTGCATAAGGCATAACTGTTATGAGCATTGCATCATGGATAAACTAGTCGTTGTGATTGTATGTGAGAAAGTGTCAGCTAGACTGCTGACAAGGTGCGACCGATTAGGTTCGGTGATGACTCGGTGAAAGACCGACTCACGAGTCGATGGTGATCGCTGTGTTGCGAAAATCAAGTTGTTGTGTCCTGAGATTTTGGGCCACCGGTCCAATGGATTAGTGTAACGGCAAAGGGTTGCCACCGTAGAGTTACGTGTCGATCGTCAGGTTTGGAGGATTATCGTTATAGTGCCTCGGCCCCGGTTGGGGAAGTGCATATGAACCATAAGGGGGGGTGTTTAGGCAAATTCCTTAACACTAAGGATTTTGCGAGTTGGCATAGGGGCGTAGGACGCTCAATCTCCTGGGTGCTCAGGAAGCATGTGTGTCGTTCAACTAGAAAGGGCTGGTTAATAGCACCTTAACATTTGCTAAGTGTGGCAAGAGTCGATAGGGAATTCAGGTCGTAGAGTGACGACGATTAGTAGGTTCGCTGGGGATGAATCGTGCCTAGACCATATATGTGGACTGTGGGCCTGTAGCCCTGTGGGCAGGCGTAGTCGGCTGTGAGAGACAGCGGCCTGAGGCCTGAGGGCGGGTCATGATAGAGATTTGGTCGGGACGGTAGTCCGAGCGATGACCCAAGAATGTGGAAAGCCACATGTGAGTTTTGAGGCCTTTAGTACACCGAGTGTGTGGACGCGGTCTGGCCTTGGGGCTGGTGATGATCGAGACGTTGATACCCCTAGTTGGAGCGTGGTTTGGTAATCCTAAGTGAGGATCTACCCATATTACGATTGGGTCTACGTGCTAGCGAGAGCCATTGCACAGTGTTGGACTAGCTTTGGGCTATAGGCCCTATTGGACTGTAGGATACCGAACTTCTAAAAGTAGAAGTTAGACATTAAGTAGAATATGCCCAATTAATTCAAAGAAATCCTAATTAACCATAGGCAAAATGTGCAAGTTCAACTTTTAAAAGAATACAATATAGAAGTTACGGTGGGATATAGTAAGTCGGAAAAATTATTATATAAATAAAAATAAAAATAGTGTAAGATACTATTTTTATTGGACTCATAGAAGCATAACATAGGTTGAAAATGACCTACGCCGAAATCGGAGCGAAAACAGAAGATTTAATATTTTCTGTGAGAGACGGGGCAGATAAATTAGCAGAAAATTCACAGTGTCGGAAAATTCCAAAAAAATTCGGGGAGCTCCGTAATATTATTTTAAGGCCACAGAAAAAGTTTCGCGTTGATCGGATGCCGGATAGTGAGAACGGGCTCCGCCAACAGTGTCGAAAAATTCTGAGAAAATTACGGGAGCTTCGTAATTATGTTTTAAGGTTACAATAAAAGTTTCGCATCAATCGGATACCCGAGCAGTGAGAAAGGTACCTGACAGCGATTTTAAGTACAGCGAGACTTTTGGTGACCCAAAAATAGCCCAAACTGAAAATTTAAAATATCTCGTGATAAATTAAGTTGAGATGAGCCTACCCGTCAAATTTGAGCACAAACGGACATCCAGAAGGGTTCCGCAGGCAAGTATCAGATAAAATTGGACTAAATAGTAAATTAGTACTATTGTGGGGGGTTCCTTTATGCATAAAACAACTTTACCCTTTTCTTCTTCTTCTCCACTCACGCACCCCACGCACGCACACATACAGAGCACACCTCCATGGAAGGCTCTCTCGTTCCTTCTCGCCTCACCTTCTCTCTCTAAGATTTCTCATCCTAATGCGCATGAAATCGCGGAGCGATTTGCGGAAAGCCTAAGGCGAGCGAGGGCAAGCTCTTGAACCAAGAAAAGCTTGGAATCCTAGCTTTTTGAGGTGAGTTTCGCGGAAGATAAATTTGATTTTTGCCATATCTTTTTTGATCTATAATCTATATGATCTTAGGAGAATTCTTGTCGAAGAAATCGGCGAAAATCGTGGAAAAATCATAATGAATGTGTATATGAAACCTAGGGTTAAAAGAGGAGTTTTTGGATTTTCATGGGATTGATCTCATTTGAACCCTTGGAAACCCAATTACTATGTAAAGAAACGTGTTGGCGAAGACGGATCGACATTCCGTCAAACGGTCGAAAAGTTAGAGCCGAAATACGCGCTCTAGGACTTTTGAGGCAAAAAGAGAAATAATTACATTAGTAATTTTGGTGGGGGATTTAAATGGAATCCTTCCATCATGGAGGGGTTTTGGGTAAACCCTTGACGATCCAGGCCACAAATCGTGGAAGTTCGTCGTCTTTCGTCGGCGCTTTTGCGCACACGTGAAAACACTAAGCATAGTGCTTGGAGGTTATTAATAGGCCGTTTTGGACTTGTTTAGGACATCCGACTTGAGGCGATCCTTCTGATCGAGACCGGTGCTCCCGTAGATTTTTTTTGGAGAGCCGAGCCGAGCCAAGGACCCGAGGTGGGTGGTGCTTTTACCGAAGCCGTTGGGCTTCTCTCTATGTCTTAGCCACTTACGCTATTGCATATTGCACCATTGCATTGTAGGATAGTATGTATTGCCATCTTTATACTTTCCGGTTGATATAGATATTTAGCAAATGTTATGCTAATATGTGGATTGGGAAAGATTGGGTCGATACCGAGGAATCCTATAGTGCGGATTGGGTGTTGGACTTGTGAGTCGACAATAAATGAACGAGTGGCATATATGTAGAAATTGTGAACACCACACAATAAATGAACGAGTGGCATATGAAAAGTAGTGTAGGTAAACCTATCATGACACCTGTGAGACATAGATTGTGTATTATCTATAGGGATCTCAGTTGCCATTAGCCTTATAGATAGGGTATCCTCGTGTGGAGAGGATTGGATCATGCTCATAGTCTGTTTTAGGCTGGTGGAGGTCGCTCCTCTACGGCCGCCTACTCCGGAGTTGGTCACGGGGCACGCCACCCCGAGGGACAGTCAGGTCCCGCAGACGCGTTCGATTGGTAGGTTGAGACATAGTCTCCCTCGTCGTGATAGTGAGCCGTGGGCAACCTTCGGGTGTGCCGTGAGATTTGAGATGAAGTGTTAAAAACCACACTTCTTGAAAATGAGTTAGAGAACAAGTATGAAATAGTACTTCTTGGACATAGTGATATATTTGGATATCTCTCCCCTGAGCATGCATACATGTTTTTCCGTGTTGGGCATAGTAGTGTAGTTATTTACTGCATTTACAGTTTTCAGATATATCTATCTATCTATCTATCTGCTTTGCCCTCTTGGACCTAGTGGGAAGACCGGTGGAGTCGGTGGCCGAACCCACTGGGAACTATGGACCATAGTTCTCATCCCACTATTATTACAGGGCCGAGTACAGGTACTCCCGGCGAGGATCGCGGTAAGGGCTTGGCGCCCTAGAGACGTTGGTAGCAGCCTCCCTACATCTATAGCTCTTGTCACCTTGTCTTTACATTTTGAGAGTAGATGTTGTATAGGGTGAGGATGTTTTGGATGTGATCTATGTATTATTCATATGCTCGAATGCAATGGTTGTAATAGATAGAGTTTCTCTCTTTGTTGCTTGTATGTTTACTGTTATATACTCGTACCTTGCTCTTATGTTCTTGTTAGCACTGGTTGTGCTCTCGTTGTGATTGTGTATATCTAGAATTAATTCCTGGGTGATTCTTGTACATGATCTTGTTGCTTAGCCTTGGGCGGACAGGGGAGGTTCTGTCCGTTCGGCGTCTGTTCAGCGCGCCCGAACTATGCCAAATTGGTAGCAGTTTCGGGGCGTGACAGATAAAGTGGTATCAGAGCAAGATAAGAGCAAGTAAAGAGAGAGAGTCTAGGATGACTTAGGAAACCCTAGGCTGGTAAACCCTAAGGTTGTAGGGACGTGAGTGAAACGTGAACCCTTGACGTTGGCGGAAGTGAAATCGATTGGGTCAAAGAAGATTATATGTCTCTAATTGAGAATAGAGACGGATTCAAGTGTGCTTGTTCGGTGACACGAAGTGTTATGTCGGCGGCCGACGGCATGATGCTAAGGGTCTAGGACTAGTATGCTTGTATGCTTCCGCCCGATTTATTATTGAGTTGTCTAGTTTCGTAAATGCTAAGGAGCTATCGGGTTAAACTAACTGACTAAGTTCTTGTTTCCAGGAAAGAATGTCAGGGAGACGCCACACTCGTAGGTCCTCTCCGGTGCCGCCTCCAGCGGCGCCCGAGCAGTCGGGATCTGGCGAGGTGCAGGAGCTGCGAGAGCAGGTCGCTGCTTTGGTAGGCGCGATGCAGCGCCAGGGGGCTCAATTGGAGCAGCTCCAGTCACTGTTGGAGCAGCAGGCAGCGTTGGCGGCCGCGACGGCGGCTGGGAGCCGTGATCCGCCTGCACCCTCGACTCACGCGCCGGGAGCGGTTGAGGGTGAGGGCGTGGGGGCCGTTCCACTGTCGGCGTGCCCCCTTCCGAGGAGTGCGCCTCTGGCGGCATCGGGTTCTACTACACCCGATATGACGGCGGAAAAGGCGGAGCGGGAGCGCGCATTGGCAGTTCTGATGCAGTTCCTAAAGTTCAAACCTCGGACCTTCGAGGGAGGGAAGATGGAGCCGGCGGTAGTGGAGTTGTGGTTAGGCGCTATGGAGACTATCTTTGGAGATCTCCCTGTCCTGGAAAGGGACAAGGTGCCCCTGGCCACGCATAGTTTTGGAGAACCGGCGTTAGTATGGTGGAAGCGGGTGCAGCGTGATCGACCCGCGCATCTTCCTCCGATGTTGTGGGGGGAGTTCAAGAGGACGGTGTACGGGCACTACTTTCCCGACGCCGATAAGCGGGTGATGAAGGAAAAGTTCCGCAAGCTGCAGCAGGGAAATCGCTCGGTGATGGAGTACGAGGAGGAGTTCACCCACATCATCGACTGTGTTCCCGATGTTGTTCGCGACGATGCGGACCGGGCCGATTGGTTTCTGCGGGGGCTTAAGCCCTGGATCTACCGGGCCGTGCAGCTGTTCAAGCTCACGACCTACGCCGAGGTTCTTGATCGAGCGCTGTGGGCAGAGCACGGGGATGCCCATGTGCGCGAGGAGCGCGAGATGGCGGCGGGGTCCAAGGATAAGGGCAAGAAGCGCCAGGGCGGTGGTTCGGGGGCACAGTCTAGCTCCAGGAGGCCCCCGAAGCAACCGAGATCGCAGCCGTGGAGGCAGGGACCACGGCCTTGCATTATATGCGGTAGCAGGGACCACCGGGTGCAGCAGTGCAGGCAGCGTGAGGGCAGATGCTATAGCTGCGGGCAGGAGGGGCACATGAGCCGAGAGTGCCCAGCGAGGGGTTCGCGTGCCCCCTCAACTGCGTCGACTCCGGCAACCCTGTTCATTATGGAGGCGCTCCTTATGTTCCCGTCTCTGCGGGGCGCGCGATGGCTCCTAGGCAGCAGGAGATGACGCGATCGGCGCCGAGCGGGCGGGTATTCGCCGTTCAGGCCCAGGCCCAGGATCCTGTCGACATCGAGGAGCCCAGTGTCGTGGCAGGTATGGTTCTAATACATGGAGTTCGCTCCAGGGCAATTTTTGATACAGGTGCTACGCATTCATTCATTAGCGGATCATTTGCACGCACTCATGGTATTATCTTGGAGGCAACGGGCAAGTGGCGAGTCGAAGGCCCGGAGTCGTCATCTATTACTTACACGGGGTGCTTATCCTGCCCGGTGCAAGTGGGCGACTGGATTATGCCCGTCCGGTTGCTCGAGCTCAAGAAGTTGGAGGCGTTCGATGTCATCTTGGGCATGGACTGGCTCTCGAAGTATCACGCTGTGATCGACTGCAGGAGGAAGTTGGTCACTTTTCGGGAGCCGGGACAGGAGGAGGTTATCTATCGAGCTCATCAAAGCTCGTGCTTCGTTGCAACGGTGTCGGCGACGAGAGCGAGGAAGTTGGTCCATAGCGGTTGCCCGGCATTTTTGGCGACCGTTGTGGAGGTGGACCGTGCGACTCCGATCATGGAGGAGTTATTGGTGGTGCGGGAGTTTCCTGATGTGTTTCCCGCGGAGTTACCGGGGATGCCGCCGGATCGGGCGATCGAGTTCATCATAGACTTGATTCCCGGGACGGCGCCGATCTCGAAGGCCCCGTATCGTATGGCGCCGGCAGAATTGAAGGAGTTGAGGGATCAGTTGCAGGATCTTCTCGACAAAGGGTTCATTCGGCCAAGTGTATCGCCGTGGGGAGCCCCGGTATTATTTGTGCGCAAGAAGGATGGTTCTTTTCGACTCTGTGTGGATTATCGGGAGTTGAACAAGGTTACCATCAAAAACAAGTACCCGTTACCCAGAATCGACGACTTGTTTGACCAATTGCAAGGGTCGCTGGTGTACTCCAAAATTGACCTCCAATCCGGCTACCACCAGTTGAAAATCAAGCCGGAGGATGTTCAGAAAACGGCGTTTCGCACACGCTATGGTCACTACGAATACACGGTCATGCCTTTCGGGCTTACTAACGCCCCGGCGGCGTTCATGGATCTGATGAACCGTGTGTTCAGGGAGTACTTGGACCGATTTGTCGTGGTCTTCATTGACGACATTTTGGTCTATTCGCGGAGCGACGAGGAGCACGCGGAGCATTTGCGGATAGTGCTTCAAATCCTTCGGGAGGAGAAGCTATTTGCAAGACTAAAGAAGTGCGAGTTTTGGCTCCGCGAGGTGGCTTTCCTCGGGCATATTATTTCTGAGGGGGGGATTTCAGTTGACCCGAAGAAAATTGAGGCGGTTAGGGATTGGCCGCGCCCGACGAATGTCACGGAAGTCCGCAGTTTTGTGGGCTTGGCCGGGTATTATCGACGGTTCGTGGAGGGTTTCTCGAGGATTGTGACTCCACTTACTCGGCTGACGCAAAAGGGCGTCAAGTTCGTTTGGAGCGACGAATGCGACCGGGGTTTCATTGAATTGAAGAAAAGGTTGACGTCGGCTCCTATTCTCGCCTTACCGGTGCAGGGCGAGGACTTCGTGGTGTATAGCGACGCATCCTATCTGGGTCTGGGGTGTGTCCTGATGCAGGGCGGAAAAGTGATCGCTTATGCATCCCGCCAGTTGAAGGACCACGAAAAGAACTATCCCATTCACGATTTGGAGTTGGCGGCGGTGATCTTCGCGCTGAAGTTGTGGAGGCACTACTTGTATGGTGCACATTGCGAGATCTACACCGACCACAAAAGCCTCAAGTACTTATTCACCCAGAAGGAGCTCAATTTGCGGCAACGGCGGTGGTTGGAGCTGCTGAAGGATTATGATGTCGATATCCTTTACCACCCCGGCAAAGCAAACGTGGTCGCCGATGCACTAAGTAGAAAGACGGCGAGGAACCTCGCTATGGACGTCACGAATCAAATGCCGTTATGTTTGGACATGGGGCGGATGAACCTTGAGGTAGTCGCTCCCGGGGTGCCGGCCCTGATGATGGCGCTTATTATTCAGCCGACCTTGTTGGAGAGGATCAAGAATGTGCAGCCTTCCGACTCAAGTCTCCAAAAGGTGCGGCGTGACATCGAGGAGGGCAAAGGCGGCGATTTCCATGTACACGCCGATGGCACACTTCGGTTTCGGAACCGTTGGTGTGTGCCGGAAAATGAGGAGCTCCGCGAACTGATATTGCGAGAGGCGCATCGGTCACCTTATGCCGAGCACCCTGGTGGCACCAAGATGTACCACGAGTTGAAGATGCTCTATTGGTGGCCGGGGATGAAGGCGGACATTGGGCGCTTCGTGGCAAAGTGCCTTACATGTCAACAGATAAAAGCGGAGCGTCGACTCCCGGCGGGGAAACTCCAAAGCTTGCCTATTCCCGTGTGGAAGTGGGAGGACATCTCTATGGACTTCATCGTCGGGTTGCCTCGCTCAACAGGAGGCCACGACTCGATCTGGGTGATTGTGGATCGTCTCACCAAGTCGGCACATTTCTTGCCGGTCCACACCACCTGGGCGGGAGAGAAGTTGGCACAGGTATATCTTGACGAGGTGGTGAGGCTGCACGGGGTGCCGAAGTCGATTGTATCGGACCGAGACCCCAAGTTCACCTCGCATTTCTGGAGGAATCTGCAGGAGGCCCTTGGCACACGGCTCGATTTTAGCACCGCTTTTCACCCTCAGACTGATGGTCAGACAGAGAGAACCATTCAGACCTTGGAGGACATGTTGCGGGCGTGCGTCATCGATTACAAGGGCGGTTGGTGCAAGTACTTGCCGATGGCCGAGTTCGCCTACAACAACAGTTATCACGCTAGTTTGGAGATGGCACCGTTCGAGGCTCTTTATGGACGGAAGTGTCGATCCCCTATCTATTGGAGTGATGTGGGCGAGCGCACGGAGTTCGGGCCGGACATTTTGCGGGAGGCGGAGGAGAAGGTCCGCCTTGCTCGCAAAAGATTGCTTACGGCGCAATCTCGGCAACAAAGCTACGCGGACAAGCGTCGGCGGGATTTGGAATTCGCGGTGGGCGACCGCGTCTTCTTGAAGGTTTCGCCCATGAGGGGCGTGAAGCGATTTGGAGTGCGGGGAAAACTAAGTCCCCGCTATATTGGCCCCTATGAGATATTGGAGCGTGTGGGAACGGTGGCGTACCGGCTTGCATTGCCGCCGAAGTTGGCGGATGTACATAACGTCTTCCACGTCTCCAATCTCCGCAAATATGTACCCGATCCGGAGCATGCGATGCTATATGAGCCGCCGGAGCTTCAGGATGACTTGAGCTATGAGGAGTTCCCGGTGGCGATTATTGCTCGGGAGGTGCGCAAATTGAGGAACCGCGAGATTCCTTATGTCAGGGTCCGGTGGAGCAATCACGATGATCGCGAAGCCACGTGGGAACTTGAGGAAACGATGAGGGCGCACCATCCTCATCTCTTCGAGGAGATGAATTAGAGGTATGAATTTCGATTCGGTTGAATTGCATTAAATTTCAATTTCGCGGACGAAATTGCTTAAGGGGGGAAGAATGTAGGATACCGAACTTCTAAAAGTAGAAGTTAGACATTAAGTAGAATATGCCCAATTAATTCAAAGAAATCCTAATTAACCATAGGTAAAATGTGCAAGTTCAACTTTTAAAAGAATACAATATAGAAGTTACGGTGGGATATAGTAAGTCGGAAAAATTATTATATAAATAAAAATAAAAATAGTGTAAGATACTATTTTTATTGGACTCATAGAAGCATAATATAGGTTGAAAATGACCTGCGCCGAAATCGGAGCGAAAACAGAAGATTTAATATTTTCTGTGAGAGACGGGGCAGATAAATTAGCAGAAAATTCACAGTGTCGGAAAATCCAAAAAATTCGGGGAGCTCCGTAATATTATTTTAAGGCCACAGAAAAAGTTTCGCGTTGATCGGATGCCGGATAGTGAGAACGGGCTCCGCCAACAGTGTCGAAAAATTCTGAGAAAATTACGGGAGCTTCGTAATTATGTTTTAAGGTTACAATAAAAGTTTCGCATCAATCGGATACCCGAGCAGTGAGAAAGGTACCTGACAGCGATTTTAAGTACAGCGAGACTTTTGGTGACCCAAAAATAGCCCAAACTGAAAATTTAAAATATCTCGTGATAAATTAAGTTGAGATGAGCCTACCCGTCAAATTTGAGCACAAACGGACATCCAGAAGGGTTCCGCAGGCAAGTATCAGATAAAATTGGACTAAATAGTAAATTAGTACTATTGTGGGGGGTTCCTTTATGCATAAAACAACTTTACCCTTTTCTTCTTCTTCTCCACTCACGCACCCCACGCACGCACACATACAGAGCACACCTCCATGGAAGGCTCTCTCGTTCCTTCTCGCCTCACCTTCTCTCTCTAAGATTTCTCATCCTAATGCGCATGAAATCGCGGAGCGATTTGCGGAAAGCCTAAGGCGAGCGAGGGCAAGCTCTTGAACCAAGAAAAGCTCGAAATCACGGCTTTTTGAGGTGAGTTTCGCGGAAGATAAATTTGATTTTTGCCATATCTTTTTTGATCTAAAATCTATATGATCTTAGAAGAATTCTTGTCGAAGAAATCGGCGAAAATCGTGGAAAAATCATAATGAATGTGTATATGAAACCTAGGGTTAAAAGAGGAGTTTTTGGATTTTCATGGGATTGATCTCATTTGAACCCTTGGAAACCCAATTACTATGTAAAGAAACGTGTTGGCGAAGACGGATCGACATTCCGTCAAACGGTCGAAAAGTTAGAGCCGAAATACGCGCTCTAGGACTTTTGAGGCAAAAAGAGAAATAATTACATTAGTAATTTTGGTGGGGGATTTAAATGGAATCCTTCCATCATGGAGGGGTTTGGGTAAACCCTTGACGATCCAGGCCACAAATCGTGGAAGTTCGTCGTCTTTCGTCGGCGCTTTTGCGCACACGTGAAAACACTAAGCATAGTGCTTGGAGGTTATTAATAGGCCGTTTTGGACTTGTTTAGGACATCCGACTTGAGGCGACCCTTGTGATCGAGACCGGTGCTCTCGTAGATTTTTTTTGGAGAGCCGAGCCGAGCCAAGGACCCGAGGTGGGTGGTGCTTTTACCGAAGCCGTTGGGCTTCTCTCTATGTCTTAGCCACTTACACTATTGCATATCGCACCATTGCATTGTAGGATAGTATGTATTGCCATCTTTATACTTTCCGGTTGATATAGATATTTAGCAAATGTTATGCTAATATGTGGATTGGGAAAGATTGGGTCGATACCGAGGAATCCTATAGTGCGGATTGGGTGTTGGACTTGTGAGTCGACAATAAATGAACGAGTGGCATATATGTAGAAATTGTGAACACCACACAATAAATGAACGAGTGGCATATGAAAAGTAGTGTAGGTAAACCTATCATGACACATGTGAGACATAGATTGTGTATTATCTATAGGGATCTCAGTTGCCATTAGCCTTATAGATAGGGTATCTCGTGTGGAGAGGATTGGATCATGCTCATAGTCTGTTTTAGGCTGGTGGAGGTCGCTCCTCTACGGCCGCCTACTCCGGAGTTGGTCACGGGGCACGCCACCCCGAGGGACAGTCAGGTCCCGCAGACGCGTTCGATTGGTAGGTTGAGACATAGTCTCCCTCGTCGTGATAGTGAGCCGTGGGCAACCTTCGGGTGTGCCGTGAGATTTGAGATGAAGTGTTAAAAACCACACTTCTTGAAAATGAGTTAGAGAACAAGTATGAAATAGTACTTCTTGGACATAGTGATATATTTGGATATCTCTCCCCTGAGCATGCATACATGTTTTTCCGTGTTGGGCATAGTAGTGTAGTTATTTACTGCATTTACAGTTTTCAGATATATCTATCTATCTATCTATCTATCTTTATCTGCTTTGCCCTCTTGGACCTAGTGGGAAGACCGGTGGAGTCGGTGGCCGAACCCACTGGGAACTATGGACCATAGTTCTCATCCCACTATTATTACAGGGCCGAGTACAGGTACTCCCGGCGAGGATCGCGGTAAGGGCTTGGCGCCCTAGAGACGTTGGTAGCAGCCTCCCTACATCTATAGCTCTTGTCACCTTGTCTTTACATTTTGAGAGTAGATGTTGTATAGGGTGAGGATGTTTTGGATGTGATCTATGTATTATTCATATGCTCGAATGCAATGGTTGTAATAGATAGAGTTTCTCTCTTTGTTGCTTGTATGTTTACTGTTATATACTCGTACCTTGCTCTTATGTTCTTGTTAGCACTGGTTGTGCTCTCGTTGTGATTGTGTATATCTAGAATTAATTCCTGGGTGATTCTTGTACATGATCTTGTTGCTTAGCCTTGGGCGGACAGGGGAGGTTCTGTCCGTTCGGCGTCTGTTCAGCGCGCCCGAACTATGCCAAATTGGTAGCAGTTTCGGGGGCGTGACATGACCGTGGTCTGTGAACCCCATTAGTAGTCCGAGATATCGGTTAGCTGATAACCCATGGACTTAGAGCACTAGTAGTGTGTGTGATAGCTGGGACTGTGGATTGGCCTTGCCCTCCACATTAGGCAGCGAAGCGACCGAAGATGCGGTAAATGTAATTAATTGCAGATGCAACCTCGTTGTGGAAAAATGATGGCGGAATTAAAGAGAAAATTTCGCAAGTAAAATACGGAGGGCAATTCGTGGCAATGGAGAGAGAGCAAGTGCTCATCGGTGTCTTTCTCCTATTTGGTGAAAGTGGCTAGA